>JBBBDQ010001010.1:62500-432500 GCA_037127315.1 Ascarosepion bandense
TGGCGTGTGTCCACATGGTATATCACACACTAAAAGTCTGCCACCTTCTACCGAGCGCCCGTAGCTCAGAGGTAGAATCGCCAACTGATGCCAATTTGGTCGGGTTTCAATCTTGGGTAAAAAGCAATCGGCTGTCTAACCGTACTGATGAGCTGTGATACAGATCTGTCTGGTGATGACTATATGAGATATATATATATATATATATATATATATATAAATTCTAGGTGAAGCGGACTTAAGGTTTTACTATTTGTGCCAGGATATGGAAATTCCCAGGTTGGTGTCTGGGGGCGCATTTATACCACTGGACAAGATACCATCCTTAGTCTTTGTTAAGACAGGTATCTAGGAGAAGGAAACGCTGATTTAAAACCTGAGGTCTTTTCTTGCTTAATCTGTGGCAATTTTTTGCACTGACTTAAGTTTATGAATGGATCCAAAAAATGTGGATAGTATTTGCACAGGCTTTCACCACTATAATCAAATCATTTGTGTGGGTTTCTTGATAACTTAAGTTTATTCAAAAGTCCTGCACACACAAAAGTCCACAGCCGATAGGGTGAAGGCGACGGGAACAGGTGAAGGATATCACTGGAAGTTCCTAGCTGGATCTCTACACTGTGGCGACCGGTGGGTGATGGCCGTTCTGCACACATATCTGAGCAATTGTGCAGTTCGTGTCCTCCATCGGTGACAAAACAGCCCTATTTAGGGACAGCACTGCTTTCCCCATGCTGGGGAGGGGGCGATAAAAGAAGCCCTAAACAAATTCTTGCTCAAAACCACCCTTGACAGCGTACTGCAGCTGCCTAGGTATCCAGCACACAGTCTCAATACTAGAAGAAGCAAAAGCTTTCATTTTGGATCTTGGAATGTCCGCACTCTACTTGACAATGATAATCAGCCAGAATGTAAGACGGCTCTTGTTGCACTTGAGCTGAAAAAGTTCGGGATTGATATTGCAGCCCTTAGTGAAACGCGCCTGGCTGGCAACTCACAACTGACTGAAGAGAAAAGCGGGTATACCTTTTTCTGGAGCAACAAAGGCCCAGAAGAGCCTCGTCATTCCGGAGTAGGATTTGCTATCAAGTCCAACCTTGCTAAATCATTACCAACCCTTCCAAAGGGGTTTTCGGATCGCCTAATGACATTAACCCTCAATCTGGAATGCGATACCCGTGTCATATTAATTAGTTGTTATGCTCCCACGTTAAACAAACCAGAGCCGGAGAAAAATGAATTTGACTAACAACTGAGGGAAATTATTGCGAATGTGCGACACAAGGATAAACTTGTATTAATGGGTGATTTTAATGCTCGTGTGGGTGTGGATAGCGCAACATGGGGTGGTGTTTTGGGTCATCATGGTGTTGGTCGTATGAATGATAATGGTCTTTTGTTGTCACTTTGTAGGGAGTTTAACCTGTGTATTACCAACACGATATTCCAACAGAAAAACTCCCACAAGACTACATGGATGCACTCTCGCTCAAGGAATTGGCACTTGATTGACTACATCATTACCAAAAGATGTGACATTAAAGACTTTCATATCACTCATTCATTCCATACAAGTTGCTATCTTTCTGACCATGCATTGCTCCAGAGTAAAACAACATTGCATTTACAACACAGACGAATGAAACGCTCCTCTGTCCCCAAACAAATTAACGTCCTTCCATTAAAAAGCACCGGTCAACAAGCGGCACTGTCGGCCCACCTTCATCATTCGTTAGATTCTGTTGAAATAACTGACGATATTGAATCTTCATGGAAATCATTACGTGACGCAATTCACACATCTGCATTGGAAGTTTTGGGTTTACCTATTCGTAAGAATCGGGACTGGTTTGATGATCAAAATGTTGAGGCATGGGATTTGATCAACGAGATGCACAAGGCTCACAAAATCTGGATTGAGAATAAGAACTCCACATTAAAGAAGAAAGAGTACAATGCATGCAAAAGCAAGGTCCAGAAAACACTATGGCAGATGAAAGAGGCATGGTGGTCGTCACATGCCAAGTCAGTGCAAGAAGCATTTGATAGAAAGGACTCAAAAGCCTTTTACGAAGGTATTAAGAAAGTTTTTGGGCCACACGAATCTGGTGTTTCTTCCATATTTGCAAGTGATGGCACACTGCTGACTGACAGTGGATATTTTGAATCGCTGGAAGGAGCATTTTGAAGCAGTTCTAAACAATGCTTCTACAACTGATGAAGAAATAATTTCATCTATCACTGAGCGACCTGAAATTCCTGAACTCTTTCCTTCCAGCGGTACATGAGGTTTTTGTTGCTGTCAAGCAAATTTCTTCAGGCAAAAAATCTGGGAAAGATGCCTTACCTCCTGAGGTTTTTAAGTACGGTGGTCAGAAACTGGTGAAGAAGCTGCATAGTCTCTTTGTGAAGATCTGGCTAACTGGAAATGTCCCTCAGGATTTCAAAGATGCACTAATTCAACACCTGTATAAAAACAATGGCAATACAAACATCTGTGACAACCATCGTGGCATCTCACTTTTATCAATTGCAGGGAAGATCTTGGCAAGGCTTATTCTCAACAGAATAATCAAACACCTTGTTGACAATATCTACCCTGAATCTCAGTGCGGTTTCCGTGCTGGTCGAGGTATTGTCGATATGATCTTTTCCCTCCGCCAGGTTGCTGAGAAAGTCCGAGAGAAGAACGAGGAGCTGTATATAGTTTTCATTGACCTGACAAAGGCCTTTGACACAGTCAACCATGCAGCTCTCTGGAAGGTTTTGAAAAAACTGGGAATACCCGACAACATGCTGAATGTAATTGTCTTTTCATGATGGAATGAAGGCATCTGTTGTTTCAAATGGGGAGTTTTCAAACCTTTCAATGTGACAAATGGTAGTAAACAGGGTTGCGTAATGGCACCTGTGCTGTTTGCTTTGTTCTTTTCAGTTATGCTGAAGTATGCTTTTGCTGATATTGGTACAGGCGTAGAATTCAAATTCAGAACAAGTGGTGGTCTCTTTAACCAGCAGCGTTTCAAAGCTAAAACCCTCATTCGACAAACTATCATTAGGGATCTTTTGTTTGCAGATGACGCTGTACTTTGTGCAATCTCTCAAGAGGAAGCTCAACTGCTTGTAGATAGGTTTTTCGCTGCTTGCAAGGCTTTTGGTCTGACAATCAGCATCAAGAAAACAGGTTATTTACCAACCTCACCCCACACCAAAACAAGTTCTGGGTGTGAAGCAGCAGCTAGCAGTATACAGCTTTCCCGATATACCAATCCGAGTAGATGGTAAAGATCTGAAATATGTGAAAAACTTTACCTATCTTGGAAGTAAGGTTAATTGGAATGCTTCTCTTGATGATGAAATCATTAATTGAATTGTGAAAGCAACTAGTGCTTTTGGGAAACTGCGCCATCGGTTGTGGGATGATAGGGGGATTAGCATAAGGACTAAAGTACTTGTGTATAAAGCAGTTGTGCTAATGACGCTGCTTTATGGATCGGAATCATGGACAGTCTATCATAATCACATCCAGAAGCTTGATGTCTTCCACAAAAATTGCCTTAGAACAATTTGTGGTTTCACCCTAAACAATCGGATGTCTAATGCGGACCTGTTCATGCGCTGCAGTATTAGCGGAATTGAGAGCTTTCTGATGCAATCACAGCTGCATTGGGCAGGACATGTCTTATGTATGGAAGATGACCGGATACCAAAACAAGTGTTGTGTGGCGAGCTCAGCAGTGGATGGTGGAATGTGGGTAGACCTCTGCTTCACTTTAAGGATAAGCTGAAAATGAATTTGACATGTACAAATATTCCTCACCGTGATTTTGAATGAATTGCCTCTTAACAAATTGAATAGAGATCTGCTTGCCAGAGGGGCATCAAGCAGTTCTCTCTGAGACTGACCAACTGCGCGTAAGACGTGAGAGAACCAAAAGCATCTGCAAGTGTCCCAGCCGATCATTCGTGCAATCTTCCTTCTTGCCTACATTGTGGACTTGTTTGTAAATCTCTTGCAGGACTCAAATGCCATTTATGATTAAGTGCGGGCATGCTACATCAAATTAAACGGTTGTCTAGACCTCATATGTCATGATCGACGGGAGAGTCCATCATATATATATATATATATATATATATAAATCTAGGTGAAGCGGATTTAAGGTTTTACTATTTTGAGTGCCTCGGCATTTATTTTATTATGAACAGTGCTCAATATAAAAAATATTATAGAGCTTAATATAATTATATAATGTACATTTAATTCATAACTATATATATATATATATATATATATATATATATATTGGTGAAGCATTAAAACAAAAAAAAAATATTGTTCATTTTCCTTTTTGGGATAAAATTTTCTTCCAGTTTATCATTAATTTTTCATATCACACACACACACACACACACACCTAATGACAATTTCCTTTAGGGGATGCGGGTTCAAATCTTACTAGAGGACACATGTTTTTCTAACAAGATTTTTCAATTATTCAGACCAGTAGATGTAAATAAATATACTGTCTTTTTATAAAAAACAGAGCATATACCCAAATATGAGTATCCATTAAAAAAATAGTGAACAACTAAAGAACAAGATGGCAAACTTTGTTGCTGCATGTTTTGTTTATTCTAAATGAAGCCTAATGATACAGTTCTGTCTTGTTATTTATGTGTACCAATGGCATATCTAGGACATGGAAACTAGAGCATGTGCTGTGAATTCCTCTTGCAGAGAGTTACCATGACATCACTGTACACAGAACAAATAATTTGTAGTTTAATATTTATTAATTATACAATAAGCACTAAACCACCTGGTAACATTCCCCCAACTTTTTTTATTTTATCTCGATGTTCAGTGATAGCAATTGACAGAGTAGCAACAGTAACAGCAAAGAAGTGGTCTTAGGCCTGCACCTTCTGTAGTTCTTTGTCTTCACTCGTCTTTTCACAGTGTAATGCTATAACTGATTAATATATATTTTGTAATGCCATTATAATTTCATAATTTCTCAATGAAATATTTAAAAGATGACTTTAAATTTTTCTCTTCTGAAGCATTTCAATGATACTGAAATGTTTAATTATTTTGTAGCGTCATAATGTGTTAAAAAAAATCATCTAATTGTGCCACCATATTTCATTATTTTTCTTTAATCAAAAATATGAAGGATAATTTAAGTATGTTTTCTTATCGCTTGATATGCACTTGATTGTTTTTCATGATGTCATGATTTTGTAAAAGAATATATTCGTGTGGTACTATTACATTATCAAAATTATTTTCAAACAAAATATAATGAATAAAAAAAAAATAGGCTTCTTATTGAAGTATCTAAGTTTCTAGGATGTATTTCTTAACTTCTCTATCTACTTAGTATGTTAGCAAGTTATCAGATGTTTAGACAAGGACACAATTTTCGTGCCTTGCCACAGGCCGGACTTTACATAAATGTATTGCTCATCTATGTACTGTTAAATAGTTCTGGTCTAATTAAGAAGCCTTCCCCACAAAAATATAATCTCGGGTCATATTTTTGTGTGTGTGTGTGTATATATATATATATATATATATATATATATATATATATATATTAAATTATATTTTAGAACATGTACATAATTATTCTATATATATTCACTACAAAGGTACGTTTGTTTCGACATTGAAACTTCAATGTCTCATCAGGCGGTGTGTAAAGTAATGGAAATCCTCTTTCCTTATAATTATTTAGTTTTGTTGGTGGGGGTTAGTGATATATTTCAAGTGAAGAGGACTCAAGGTTTTTTTCATTTTGAGTACTCTGGCATTTATTTTATTATAAACAGTGCTCAATATAATGAGTATTATAGAGCTTAATATAATATAATTATATAAGATCAGATTAATGGGAGGTAAAACATTAAGGAAGGAAAACAAACAAGGGAAGAATAGGACTGAGGAAAAAGGGAGAAGGAAAAAAAGAGGAAAAAATTTGGTTATCATGTATTCTTTGGGGTCAAACCCCAAAGTGAATCTCTATTCTGATTAGCCACAAAAAACACCGACATACATTCACAGCAAACCAAAAGATTTTGGCATTTAAATGTAAATCATCTGCACAATCACATCAACAGTGCCTGATGAGAACCTATCTCGGAACATAAATTTCCATGTCACAATGTAAAATTGATACATAACTATATATATATATATATATATATATATATGTATAGAGAGATACACACACACACACACACTCCTGGTCAAAATCTTAAGACCAGGTACAAAAGGGTTAACAAAAATATATAAAATACCGTTACTTTAATCGATATGTATTTGTAAAACATTTAATTAGAAAATGTAGTTTATCAACAAACAAGTAACAATTTTTAGCTTTTGATTAATTGTGGTGGTGGGGGAAATTCTGGACAAAAATTTTAGAACTAGTCAGTGTGCTCCTAGCTTAAGACATGTCGGCATCTATTTAGCTCATTTCCAGCATTAAATTTCAGATTTTAAAATGGTCAAGGGTAAAATTTTTCCCAAGTTTGAACAGGGAAGGATTGTTGAACTTCAATGACATTTTTTTTTTTTTTTTTTTTTTTTTTATATAAGTGTTTCACCTCGAGCAAGGCATTTCACTGCCACTACTGTGCAGGGGGCTACACAGAGTGAAGAAAGGATGGTTAAATATAGGAAATGTCAGAGAGTGGGTGATAGGCGGGTAAGGATACCGAGAATGAGGGTTGGGTAGATGAGTGTTCTGAGAATAATTGGAGGTTAGTGTGATAGGTGTCTATTGACCCTACATTTAAACACCTGGAGATTGCAGCTGTCGGGAAAGTAGACATGTGGAAGGGAATTTCACAGGTGGGAAGCGTGAGAAAAGAAGCTGTTGGAGTAGAAATTATGGTTACATCTTATCTGTTTAACTGTAAAAGGGTGGGACCTAGTTGCTAATCTAGTATCTCATGTAAATTCGTGCTTAGGTGGCACCAATGATCTAAGTTCATCGGAGCAGAAGCCATGAAAGTACTTGTAGAAGAGGCACAGGGAAGCCACATCACCACCAGTGAGAGAGTGGTTGCAGCCGGTCTGCCAAGTCAGTATCAACCACGTTACAGATTCTCCTTTGTATTTTGTCAAGAAGCCCAAGGAGAGTAGCAGGGGCACCCGGCCAGATGTGGCAGCAGTATTCACAATGAGCCATTGCAAAGGAAATTGGCTGTAGCAGAACTGTCATTGGTAACGTCATTAAAAATCCAAGTGCTTATGCTTTGAAAAAAAAAAAAAAAATGAAGTACTTGCCCCAATAAAATCTCACCATCTCTAGATACAAATTAGATGAGAAGTTGAGAGATTCTGGACAAAAGTGAATACAGATGCTGAATGCAGTTTCAAAATAATTCAATGGCATTTAAATAAGGGTTTCAAAATCTGAAATGACTGCAGAAGCCTCACCTTCTTCCTTGCCAGAAAACCTCATAAACTTGGAATTATTTCTAACTTTAGTTCTCATCTTGGTTGATATAGACACAACGTTTTGACCAAGTACCCTCTGGTCATCATCAGGTGTCCATAAATTGGCTGATGTTGATCATTGCAAAATATCCTATGAAATCAATTATTGTTCTTTCATGTTGAACTTGGTTTGTCACTACTAGTTCCAAGGATCGAACTCTTGACCACTAGATGGTACTAACACATGTATATATGAATGTAAGTCACCTTAGTTTCACCACAGTTCATACTAAGGGTGATATACAGTGCTTAATGGACACTTTCACCAGTGCTTCTATTGCTCTTTGAGTTACTAAATGTTCACAGAACAGTGAAGTTGTGAGGAGAATTCAAAACACTTGTAATGTATTCATCCAAGATGAAACTATGGAAAATGTGGGATTTTGAAAGTCTGAAATAATCACAGAACCTTGTAAATATCTGTCCATATGATTGGGCATTCCATACAAATGATTATACCATCAAGTGTAAGAAGGTTCATGATAGAAAAGGTCTTTAATGTAGAACTTTTGGTAACATGCATGGCTTTACCTGCCACGTTTGTGGTATTCTTTGCAGGACAGTTAAGTGATATGCAAAGTCATTTTACCAAAGTATTGACCAACTACAAAATGGCTAAGTATTGAGAATTCATGTCACATTTGTAGAATAGCATGTACATCAGCTGTTGAGCTGAAAATACATGCAAACACTCAAAACCTAATGACAACAAAATGTTTCATTAAAATGCACAACTACCATATTTTCTTGTAATATGATTCTAGTATAATACAACTCCATGCTTCTGAAGCTGAAAACAGGGGCTAAATTACATTCCTAAGTATATGGTCTGTAGTACAGCCATCTTTATGTAATTTTGTGCTGGGTGGGGGAAGTTGTACCATATTATCCATTAGAATCTCAAAGTTGTACATATACAGTCACCTCAAAGTTGTACATATACAGTCACCTCAAAGTTGTACATATACAGTCACCTCAAAGTTGTACATATACAGTCACCTCAAAGTTGTACATATACAGTCACCTCAAAGTTGTACATATACAGTCACCTCAAAGTTGTACATATACAGTCACCTCAAAGTTGTACATATACAGTCACCTCAAAGTTGTACATATACAGTCACCTCAAAGTTGTACATATACAGTCACCTCAAAGTTGTACATATACAGTCACCTCAAAGTTGTACATATACAGTCACCTCAAAGTTGTACATATACAGTCACCTCAAAGTTGTACATATACAGTCACCTCAAAGTATTGAAATGGCAAAGCCAATTCCTTACTTTTTGTTGTTAAGTGAGGAAATTTGGGTCTAAGATCAACAGGTGAATACAAGACGAGAGTTCAGTGAAATTTTAAGTTTGAGTTGAACTTCAGACATATCATCTTCTGTAACAGATCACTCCATGTTTCCATGTTTCCATGTTTAGGCAAACAAAAGTAAATGAACAATTAGTTTTAAAGTAAAAATATTTAATATTTTATTGCATAACTTTTGCTAGCAATAACTGAATTAAGCCTGTGACACACTGACATCACGTAACTGTTGCATTCTTCATTTGAGTTACTTTTCCAAATATTTAATGCAGCTTTTTTTCAGTTATTGTTTGTTTTGCATGCAGAGGTGGGGTTCTTCCTTCAGTTTGCTTTTCAGGCTCTCTTTGGTTACAGTCTGGTGATTGACTTGGCTAGTCTAAAAACAGTCCCCCCCCTACTGATGAAGTTCTTCGTTATATTAGCAATATGATTTTGGTCATTGTCCTACTGCATGATAAACTTCCTCCTGATTAGTTTGGCTGCATTTCTCTGTAAATTCTCGGAGAAAATGTTTCTGTAGATGTCTGAATTCATTCTGCTGCTACCATCATGAATAAAATTATCAATAAATATGAATGAGTCTGTTCCAGAAGCAGCCAGGCAATCCCAAACTACGACACTGCCTCCATCATGCTTCACAGATTAGTTTGTATGCTTTGGATCAGAATCAGATTCTTTTTTTCTTTCTCTACACTTTGGCCTTTCTGGTTTTTTTTGTTTTTGTTTTTTTTAATCATATCACCCCGAGCAAGGCGATAATGCCACTGATGTGCAGGGGGCTACGTAAGAGTGAAAAGATTGGAAAAGAGAAAACCGGAAACCACATCCTAAACAGGGAACAAGGGATGAGCCTCTTCACCTGTTCAATAGACGTGGGTGGAGTGTGAACTGGGTGATAGTCTAGTCTATCTACTCCAATTACTTTGGTAAAGATTATTCTTGGTCTTATCAGTCCTTAAAACTTAGATAACTTTTGTTTCTCATCTCTCTAATTCCTTGCAAATTCCAATCTGGCCTTCTGATTCTTACTGCTGATAAAAGGTTTTCATCTTGTGGTATGGCCTCTATATTTCTGTTGTCAAAATCTTTCTCAAACTGTATCATGAGACCTTCACTCTTTCACTGTGAAGGTTGTTGGTAATGTCGATGTTGTTTTGTGATTTTTTTCCTCACAGCTCTCCCAGTATCTTTGTCATCAACTTTGTTGGTTTCCTTGGCCGCCATGTTCAGTACACAAATAATTTCTTTTTCACACTCTCTCGCACTCAATGCAGTCTTTACTAGTGAAACCCCAGGCTAAAACCAAGAGTTGCGATTCAGAGCTATTTAATGTTTAAACAATTTAAAATGCAACACCTGGGCAATGAGAAACTACTGTGACACATGTTCCAATAGTTTTGCTAACTTGAAAAGTAGGTGCATTTAAACAAAAGTTGGTAAGCTTAACACATCTAAATGTAACTACCAGAAAATAAAAGCTGAAATTCTGACCTCTTGTCTCTGACATCTGTTGATCATAAACCCAAATATCTTCAGTGAACAACAAAAACAAAGGAATTGACTTTGCCGTTTTAATACTTTTAGAGCGAACTGTATTTCACTAAAAATATTTAGGAATAGAAATTTTCTGGGTGTTTAGCCATTGTGTATTTCTTATTTCCATTTCAAAACTTATTTTCAAATGTTCTGACAAAGGTGATAATGAGACAAATTCAGTAATACATTTTAAATTGTTAATTAATCCATCATACTTTTTTGTTCTAATGTAACTTTATTATATTTCTCTGTATTAATAAACTATGAAAATGAATGAATATTCTTTCTTTGTTTCTCTCTCCATTTTTAATCAAACATAGTTGACATATCAAATTCCTTTTGTAAACAACAGCTACCTACTTTGTCTTATCTATTTTGCTGAGTATTTGCAGTCTTACTGTTTAAAGAAGGTTTTTTTTTTCTTTTTAACTCGAGTAAAAACTTTTGAAATCATACATTTGTGTATGACACCACTTTTTTGTCTTTAATTTTAATTCAGAATGTCTTGTAATATATACAAGAAATGGTCTTGGGCATGACGGTAAACTGCATCTGGCAGCAAGGCCTCTGATTGGGTGGTTGTGAGGAGCATGGAACCATCTCTTAATTGCTGTTGTTCCAGGTCCACCCAGATCTGGAGTGGTAGCACCTGTTAGGGTCCCAGCTATGAGCAAATAGTTAACCCCCAAACTGGGTTAAATACACTGTGGAGTTGTAGAAATGGAAATAGACTTTTGTGGAAGAACTTAAGGAAGGGTGTTACTTACAATACATTTTTGAATACAAAATATAAAAAATTGTTGCCATAAAACATTTCTGAAGGAAAAAGTAGTCATGAAAGACAGCAGTGCACTCAGTGTCATGTAACTTCATGAATTCTGATGCTCTCTACAAGGAACTGATCAAAACTAGAGCTGCTGAAATGATTGATCATGAAAAAGTTAACATTGTACTTTATATTGCATAACTTCATCAATTCTGATAATCTTTATATTGTACTCAGTGTCATAAGGAAAGGGATAAAATCTGGAGCTAATTAGGAAAAGTAGATGAGGTTGCTGATGCACTATTCTGACTCTGGCTGTGGACTTCATCTGGATGGGCGTGGGGAAGACAGCATTGTATTCAGTGTTGCATAACTTCATCAATTCTGATACTCTCTACAAGGAACTGATCAAACTAGATCTGCTGAAATGTTTGATCATGAAAAAGACAGCATTGTACTCAGTGTCACATATCAATTGGCTACGCAAACAAATTAATTAGCTATATTAAATAAACTAACCCATGTCAGAAACATTTGAAACCATTTACTCAAGTAAGAGTAAACAAGCTGTGGTTTAAGGATGTTATCCTTAAATTATGTTTACAAATCATATATTTAATATCTATGCACAAACTGGATTTAGCATTAAATAACCCATAGTGGTTGATATGCCATAAAACCCCAAACACAACCAACCAAGCAAACACAAGAAAATATGGCAAGTCTTACAATATCTTGTGATAATCATACCTAACTACAGACCTGGCAACCATCATGTTTATAATTTTAAATGTTGTGTATTTATGAGAAAAATACTCAATGTTTGCAGATTATAGTGTGCATATAATCACCAATGACCACCTATACTTTTTGGAAGCTTGAACAAATATTGGAGCATCTTTGCAACTAGCAACAGTAGATTCGAAGATTCAACAGTCAAAATGTAGACTATGATTAGATTCTGGCAAGCTCAACTGGCGTTTGAGTGCTTCAAGCCCTCCAGAAAATTTTTAAAAATTGATTAATTACAGAGTAATTTTGTGGCCATATATATTAGAGCCTGTTCTAAGGCTAACATTATCTACTCCAACCCGTTAGTTTGTGGTTCTATTACTAAAATCATTTTATTTTAATAATGAACACCTAAAAAAAGAAAACCAGTGATTTTGTTAAAAAATGAACTCCTTAAAAACAGTTGCTTTTGAGGTCTTTTTGTGATTTAGGGTCCTGAAGCTTAAGCTTCATTAGTTTCATAAATCTACCACTGATAGTCACCATGCAATGTTGATTTCTGTTAGTTTCACATCTCAAGTGATTGTTATGCTGTCTCGTCACTACTACTTAGATGGGCCTTCATATGTAGGCCATCATGTACCACTGAAAAGTGGAGAAAGAATGAACTTCCTTGTTCTTTTGTTTCAGGCTAATGCTTTTAGAGTATTTATAATCCAGACATTTACTGTTTATTTTGAATTATTTATTTATTTATTTTTTTAATTTTATCTATTGTGCTTTTTCTTTGGTCTTAAATGTAGATTAAAGTAGGGATGGTCGGCGATGTCTGGTACAAGGCCACTTTACAAACATAGCTGGCAATTCCCACAAATTAAGGTTATCAGAATCATTCGAAGATTGAAAAAAAAAGTATTTCGTTTATGTTTAAAGTAGAATTTTATTAACAGAACACGATATATCAATTTGTAGGAGTTAAATGTTCAAAGAAAAAATCTTATACGTAGTTAAGTGAGCCTAGTTGTAGCAAAATCTGTGTACGCAAAAGTGATTAACAGGTTTGTAATAAAATCTGTTTCTTGCTTTTTCTGGCCAGTGAAAAAGTGAAGAGGAAGGTAAAGCAATAAAAGAAAATTGTACTTATCAAAGTTAATTTTTAGGAGTCAGTTGAAGTATCTTGTTGTTGTAGTTGTCTTTTTCTTTGTTGATGGCAAGAATGGTGAAGACAAAGAAGAAATAAAGGAAAATATCATGCAAGAAGAAAAGGGGAATGAATGTGTGTTAGAACCTTATGTCTGGGTCAGTGGCTTGAAATTTCTTTTCTCACATTTTGGCAGTGTTTAATCTCACTCCCACCTGACTGATTAAACGTTTTTTTCTCTATTTTTTATAGCAAAATAGTTTTTTCGCACTGGCTTGTGATTTTCTCTCAAGTTCTGTAAATCACTTCCTTTCATTTGTTAGAAAATTTAACATCAGATTATGAAACGTCTTTTTCCTTCAGTACTGGGTGAAGTACTGAAAAGTATGATGGATTAACAACTTAAAATGTATTACTGAATTTGTCTCATTAGCACCTTTGCCAGAAAATTTGAAAATAAGTTTTGAAGTGGAAATAACACACAATGGCTAAACACCCAGAAAATTTCTATTCCTAAATATTTTTAGTGAAATACAGTTCGCTCTAAAAGTATTAAAACGGCAAAGTCAATTCCTTTGTTTTTGTTGTTCACTGAAGATATTTGGGTTTATGATCAACAGATATTTGGGTTTATGATCAACAGATATTTGGGTTTATGATCAACAGATATTTGGGTTTATGATCAACAGATATTTGGGTTTATGATCAACAGATATTTGGGTTTATGATCAACAGATATTTGGGTTTATGATCAACAGATATTTGGGTTTATGATCAACAGATATTTGGGTTTATGATCAACAGATATTTGGGTTTATGATCAACAGATATTTGGGTTTATGATCAACAGATATTTGGGTTTATGATCAACAGATATTTGGGTTTATGATCAACAGATGTCAGAGACAGGAGGTCAGAATTTCAGCTTTTATTTTTCAGCTTTTTCTTATTGGTCAAAATTAAGATTTCACACTGGACTGTGAAATTTGTAAAAAGTGAAAAGAACGTTACTTTTAATTCTGTATTCACCACAAGGTATTTGAAATAAAGTTATTAGATTGAGTTTATAGAACATTGCTTTGTTTTATCAGTTATGTGGCTGTAGGTAGCATAGTAAGAATTTTTTTTCTTTGCATTGTGTCTATATAAAGAGACTAACCAAAAATGGTTTCCATTCCTGAAAGAATTGCTATTTTCATAAGTCAAGATATATAACTATAAAATGTTAAAAAATTTGAAAGATAATGGTTAAACCCATAACCTCATGTCATTCAAAATATTTAAAATAAATTAATTCCAAACTAAAATAATTCAAATGGTTTCTGTTATCATCTCTAATCTAGATTCTTACAAAGTATGCGAACCCAATGGTATCCCTCTAATATTCATCAAGTGTTTCTGGGCAGGCTCCTGTTCTTTCTAAACTGTATAGTAAATTCTTCACTACCTCCTGCTTCCCTGCCTGCTGGAAGTCATCATCCATTGTTCCAGTTTTTAAGAAATCTGGTGTGTTGTCCTACCCTTCCAACTATTGGCCTATTGGCCTTCATCCTCTTTTTGGGAAAATCTGAGAGTCCCCAACCAATGCTGATTTGGTTCATATTCTCTCCTAACAGGGTCTTTTCTCAGATAAGCAGTACTGCTTTTGCTTTTCCAGGTTAACTGCTGATGTACTGACGATAATTGCAGAAAGAGTCTATCATGCTCTAGATAAAAATGGTGAAATCTGGATTGTAGCATTGCACATCTCGAAAGCCTTTGACAGATTCTGGTATACAAGTCTTTATCACAAGCTTTCTGTTTCCAGTCTTTGATCATGAAATGAGGGTTATCTTCAATGGCATCTCATCTAGGTCCTTCATACTAATGTGGGTGTCTTTCAGTGCTTCACCCTTGTTTCTACTGTTTTTAATTTTCATTAATGACCTTATCAATGACATCGGCTCTCTACTTTGCACCTTTGCTGATTACGCAACCATTTTCTCTGCTTTGATAGTATAGCTGATCCATTCGACAAGGTCAAAATGGCAGCTGATGTCCCTAATTACCTCGAGACCATTGTTAACTAGGGTAAAAGATGGCGTGTAAATTTTAACTCCTCCAAAATTAAACTTCTCTCTATTATTCATCTGAAAGTTGCCTCTCTGCCTTCATCAATATGGCTGATGCTAACATCAAGGAAAGTAACTTGTTGCACCTTCTCAGGCTAACATTGTTAACTGACATGAAGTGAAAAGACTATACTGAAGCCATTGTTTGGTCAGCTTCTAAGAAAGCCAATTTATTGTGTTGTGTGAGACAATTTTTCTCTCCAGAATCTATCATTTATCTTTACTTAGAATATTGCTGCCACATATGGTTCATTTCTTGATAAGATCCAAAGAATCAGCAATATTGTTGGTCCTGATCTGGCAGCTCAGTTTCAGTAACTTTCCCATTGTCATAAGGTTGCCTCTCAATACCTTTTCTATAAATACTTTCATGGTAATTGTTTAGATAAGTTCTTGGCTATGATACCTACATTTCTGAATTTAAGTGTCAAGATTTCATCAATTTACATTTGAGCTGCTTGGATTTAACAATAAGTTCTATGCTAAGTTTTTTTTCCTCACACTTCCTGCTTGTAGAAGTCATTTCTGACGACATATTTTCCAGCCAACTTTAATCTGCAAAAATTTAAATGTAGTGTCAATTGCTATTTACTGTTTTCTTTTCTATCATTATTAATTTTTCTGTTTCTTAACTATTCAGTACCCTGTAACTCCTTGTGTCTTAGTGGCTTTACTGTCTTGCATAGGGTGATAAAAATTTAAAAAGGAATATACTAATTTGCATACAAAAGTTTGTTTTCCCAAAAACATTACATTTTTTTTTTTTTTTTTTTTTTTTTTTATTAGACCTTGAATTTTGTCACTTCATGTCTTCCATAACTACTTTTCAGCTAATTGGATAAATATTTATGATGGTTCCTATACCTAAAAAAAATTTTGAAAAACCAATAATATATTGTATATAAGTAATTGTTGCAAAATAAAATCCCTGCATTTGCCTTGATAAAGTCCTTTTAGAGGACATTTTGTCCTCTAAAGGACTTTAGCAAGGCAAATGCAGGGATTTTATTTTATTTTGCCTCAGTTAAGTTTTTTTTGTATTGTCCTTTTACAGATATATACTTTCTTCAATTTTTTAAACACACCCAAACAATGCTCTTTGGTACCATTTTGCAAATTTAAGTACTAAATTGAATAGATCTTTTTACAGTTGAATTGGCCAGATAAATTCTATACTAAGTTTCTTCTCTTGCAATTCTCATTTGTGGGAATCTTTCCGCTCATTGTTCTCTTTCCTTAGTATTATTTTTCTTTTTCCCATATTTAACACTCAGTAACCTCTTGCATCTTATTGGCTTTAATGCATTGTTTGGGGTGAAACAATAACATTTGTGTTACATTCATATAAGACTATCCAATTATTCTATTGCTTCATAAATTCTTGTTTTGGGGGGAGCAATGAAGTTAGGCCATGTGTCAAGTGCACAATCAATATATAATATCTACTCAAACATACATGTTTGAAATATAGAAATGAACATAAACTGTTAAAATCAGACTTTGAAAGATCAATGGAAAGAGTCGTTAAGAACTCGGAGGTTGAAAGCAGTAAATGTGGATGAGACAGTGGATCAAGATAAGAGATAACATAGGAGATGGGAAGGTCACATAGACAGAAGAGAGGATAATAGATGGAACAAAAGGTTGGTTGATTCCCAGTGGATTGGTAATATAAGGTAATCATTTCACTTTCCAAAAGTGTGACTGGTAGTATAAAAATGGCTTGTTTATTTGATTAAATTTGTTAAGCTGATAGTTCTCTTGGCTTGAAAATGTTAGTTTAAAAAGGTTAGAGATACAAATGGCAAGTGAATATGTATGCATTTGTAAAATGATATTGGATAAATATATTGATTGAAATCCATTGACTTTTATTTATTTACAGTTCTTGTTGGCTTTTTTAGATAAAACTTTGCTGTGTTGGAGAGTTTATATTATGGATTATGATTTTTAAGCAAATCTTTTCTGATTCAATACTTTTTTTATTTTTTTATTTATTCTAAATATACAGTAGCATATTTACCATAAATGTTGAGAAAGCAATTTTTTGCTGTTAAAATAAATGGATCTTATTTATCTTTGGTTTTATCACTTATCCTGGGTATGACAATAAACTACATCTGGCAGCAAGGCCTCTGATTGGAAAATTGAAGGTTTTGAGGGGTCATGGAACCACTTCTTAATTTGTGTTGTTCCCAGTGTTGTGGAGTAGTTTTCGCACTGAAGGTTATAATCGTGCTATATTGGTTGCTAATCGACTTAACGTACCCAAAATTTTAGGAACTTGGAAATCTTCCACTGAAAGCTGACTCCTTAGTATTCGGCTAACTGCAAACTAATATCAACTGCCTAGTAGTTCTACTGAACTTCAATAGAAGTCTAAAGAACTCCCATAAACTTCTCAAGTACTTCATCCGTTAACTTCCTGCTAACTCTTATTAATATAGGAGGGAGAGTCCATTATCTGAGGAATAGGTGTGTTTCACCATAACACCCAGATCCACCCTGACTCTGGGTGATAGCACCTGTTAGGGTCCCAACTATGGGCAAATAGTTAATCTCCCAAACTGGAGTCATTTAAGAGAAAAAGAAAGTTAGGCTGGGTAAGTGTCTTTAGCCTGTGATAGCAACTTATCTAAGAGAAGGAAATCTCTGAAATTAAAACCACTACACCTACTCTGTAGAATAGGGTAGGCCGAACTCTTCCTATTTGGTATGTAATCTTCCTAGAGATGGTGTCTTGTCAAAAACACTTGAGTTTTCAGTATCCTAATCTTGTTGGTGTTAGTAAGAGCATACAACTGTAAAACTTCCTTCAATATTTCTTGATGGTTCAATTATAGACCCATGAAGAAAACCCTGTCTAACACATGTTAGCATGGAAATGGATGTTA
This sequence comes from Ascarosepion bandense, assembly GCA_037127315.1. Classification (NCBI taxonomy): domain Eukaryota; kingdom Metazoa; phylum Mollusca; class Cephalopoda; order Sepiida; family Sepiidae; genus Ascarosepion; species Ascarosepion bandense. The sequence continues at coordinate 80,515 of JBBBDQ010001010.1, forward strand.
AATGATGATCAATGAAGGAAAAAAAAATCAGTTCATATAATCAGTTCTATAATTTGCAATGTGGTAACTCCTATTTTCTTGTATATACAATTTGTGGTGCGACAGCTGTGTAGATTTTTTTTTCTCCTTTTATTTTAAGCATGTCATTATAAGAATTTGTTCACTGACCTTTTAAAGATTGTGCAAAAAAAATAGTTGAAGTTTTTGTAAAATATTTTTCAAGTTTTTTAATTTTTATTTATTTATTTATTTTTATTTTATTTTTTTTTTACACATTCAATAAGGAAAAAAATCTTTCAAATTTTTTTTTTATCAGTTTCTTACAAAATATCATTTGGAACAGCTGCATTCTGATATTTCAATAAAACCGACAAATGTTTACCTTAGGATACAAAAGCCACGTAGATGTTTCTTCAGTCATTTTGACGTAAGTATAAAGTGGGGGTGTACGAAGGTCAATGAATAAGAATATGAAACTAAAGTCAATATCATTTAATGAAGCTTACAGGATGAACTTTCTAGCATTTCTGAGTATTTGATAAAAATGTGTAAGTCTAGGGAAAAGAGTTTTCAATATGTAAATGTTTTTTATAACCTGTTTACTTTTAAAGATGGGTTATTTATAATATATCATCAGCGACAAGACACATCTTTCAGAAAGAATATGGAAAAGGATTTAATATAAATCCTTAATGATTACTAAAAAATTATCATCCACTTTATACTGGATAAATCTTTGGTAGGCATAATTTATAATCAGTCAGTTAAGTGCCATACATGAAACACACTTGGGCGATCATGTCTCGAAAGAGACATGACTAACTGGGCAGAAGATTATCCCACAGTAGGTTGCCATTGCTTTCTGTGGTAGACTGGTTGCCAGCCAAGGCTATAGAACTCAATTTGTCCTGTTATTTAAGCCATAACTGGAAGGAAGAGATGGATTAATACCTTTCCCAAGGGTATTTGCACGTAAGTGAATGCAATGAATTCAACTGGAATTCGAACTCGGCTCCCCGATTTCTAGTTCCGATCCGATATCCACTGGACCACAATGCACATAATTTATAATACTGGTCTCATAATATTTGTTACATTCAGTATATAAAAATGGGTATGAAAATATACCAATAATTATGGGACAGATGTAAGAAATGTTTGAAAAATCATATTACCTCTTTGCCCTGTCAGCTGATACTGTAGAATATGCCAACTGAAAAGGGGGTGGGGGGGGAGGGGTTGGGGGGGGAGTTCACCCTATCCCCCCCCCCCATGTGTAGTCCTGGCTCTGACAATTGCATTTACTAGCAAGGCCTCTGATCAGGAGATTTGGAAGCTGAGGAGTATAAAACCACTTCCTAAATACAGTCACTCCCAATTCAACCAGAGCCAGGTTGGTAGCACCAGTTAAGGTCCTAGCTATGGGAAAATAATGATCTCACATACAAAAATCAAAACACTATCAAATGATAAAATAGATGTTTATAGCAAAAATGATCAACGATAGATTTTTTATAGCAAAATTGAAAACGTGGCATACACTGTCCCCAAAAAAAGCTAAAAGAAAAACAATTCGCTACAATTAATCTCCTTTCTTGTGAGTAGAAACAAGTTTTTGCTCCTTGTTTGATTTAAAAATATATACATATATATAAAGTAAAATAAATTTTCAAAATTCAAAAATGTTGAATGAACATTTCGACATAAAATCGCTAAGAGAGATTTTACATCTCCTCAGCAACGGTACATCTTTCAAAATGGAAATAAAAATAAGAATAAAAGAGAAAAAAAAAGTTAGAAAAAAAATAAAAATAAAGACTGTTAAGATTTGAGAAATTTTTTACAAAAATTTTATATATATTTTGTTTTTCTTTAATCCGAAGTGGAAGAGTAGGAAGGTAAATTCCAAGAACCTGATCCAAATCAATATTAAAAATTTTTAACATTAAAAACTGATGCAGGCAGAGAGCTCAATGTATTAAGAATACAGAGCCAATATAAATTAGAGAAAATTTTCAAAATTCAAAGGTGTCGGATGAGAGATTAGAGATCATATGTCGAAATGTACATCCGACACCTTTGAATTTTGGAAATTTTATAAATGTATATATATATATATATATATATATATACATATATATATATATATATATAATTTAAAAACATTTAAGTAATTTAATCCAGAAATATCATTCTTTTCAATTTTAAAGTTTGAATTTTCATTTTTACATGCCAGCATTAAATAAACAATATGAGTTGATATGGTTCTAAACAAAATCTGATCTTAAATATTGAAATATGAAACAGAAAAAGTTTATTAAATAGAAGCAACACCAGAAAAAAAATGTCAGTCAAATTCAAAATGACTTTGATGAAGGTTGTGAGTGTAGATTTTATCATCTATATGCTATGTCCCTTCAAGATGTTAACAATCATGGCTCACCACCATTTCCTGTCCCTTGTAGTGCATAAAAAAAATTATTTTTGTTATTTCCCCTAAACCTTGTTCCACCATCCATTTGCTCAAGTTCCCTAAGTATGTTAAGCATTTTTTTTTTCCTTTTAATCTGCCTTGTGGGCATTGGATTATTTAATCCCTCTTTCCTCTTTACATGTCCTAGAAACTTCAATTGTAAAAGTTTGATTTAAGTCTAAGTGTTCTTTTTTTTTTTTTTTTTTTTTTTTTTTTTTCCCTCTAAAAGTTCATGTTTATCATTAGGCATCCAGAAGCAAGGCCTCTGATTGAGAGGTGGTGAGGAGCATGGAACCACCTCTTAATTGCTGTTGTTCTCAGGTCCATTTTGACCTGGAGTGGTAGCATCTGTTAGGGTCCCAGCTATGGACAAATAGTTAATCCCCAAACTGGGGTCAAAACACTATGAAAGTATAAAAATGCTTTTATAGAAATAATATATATATATATATATACACACATAAAAATGAACTTTTATAGAAAAATATACATTTTTGAAGGAAAAAATAACATCTTTGAATACAAAACTAGAATGTTTTCAGTTTTCTAAAATAAAAAAGAATAAAAACAATTTTTTTGTTAAAACCTGACTAAATTAACCTTCTCATAACCAGACATTAAAAACATACCTTGAAACCCCACCTCTTTTGGCATGAAATGACCCACAGTGGTTGATATGCCGTTAAGCAAAACTCACTCATCATTAGGCAGATTACTTCCAGCTTTCCTATTCCTGCTTATTATAAAATACATCTAGCAGCAAGAAGATTGGTAGCACCATTTAGGATCCCAGCTATGGGTAAATCCTCAAATATAAAACATTATGAAAGTAAAGATATACCTTTTTATATATAAAAAAAACTGCTGACAATACATAATTATAGAATGTATTTAGTTGAAGATTTTTCGGTATTAAATAACCCATAAAGGTTGATATTCCTCTAAACAAAATCCAACAATCATTGCATTCCTCTGTTTTATAGCTTTCAATATGTCTTGTAAGCCTCAAATTCTCAAAGCTGTCTTTCCTCATAAGCTTAAGGCCACATTTCATTGAAATTCTGGTTTTTGTACAATCACTAAAGTCAGGCAATGTTGAATCCGGTCAGTACTTAGATGGGTGACTGCTTGGGAACAGCAGATGCTATAATTGTAATGGATAATGTGAGTGGTGTAATGGAATTCCGTTTCATATACTTGCTTCCCTGATAGTTACAATCCTCAAGAATTTAAATGTAAGGTCAATAGACATATCCTAGTACACTAACTCACATCCATTCTCTCAAACTCTTTTCCCATCTACTCTACCCCCATCCTCAGTATCCTCATCCATCAATTACCCTCCTCCTGACATTTCTTATAACTAACCCCTCTCTCTCATCACTTTCCCCTAAAGTGTATTACTGGTAATATCTTTCCTTCAAAAATGTATATTTTTCTATAAAAGTCTGTTTTTATGCATATATTTCTATAAAGATGTATTATACTTTCATAGTGTTTTGATCCCAGTTTGGGGGTTAACTATTTGCTCATAGCTGGGACCCTAACAGATGCTACTACTCTGGATCAGGATGGACCTGGGAACAGCAATTAAGATGTGGTTCCATGCTCCTTACAGCCTCCCAATCTGAGGCCTTGCTGCCAGATGCAGTTTACCGTCATGCCCAGGACCATAGTTACATTGGAGCTTGATTACCAAACTTTGTAATACATGCTTCAAAATTTGCAAAAAAAAAAAAAGAAAAAGAGATGTATGTAACTTGTTTTATAACACAGGCAGTCATTATAGTAAATGTCAATGTTTAGTGAAAAGAATGAGGACAATATTCCAAATGTAAATAAGGTTAGTATTTCTTAGTTGCACATAAAAAAGTGAATAGGATAGCTGGATCGAGAGAATAACTATCTTTTATCTCCAGTCTCCAACTCTCATAATAGATCTGAGTAGAGCTTTCTCCTTACAGTTGGAATATAGAGAAAATGAGTGGTTTGACTCTGGCGTTAGCATGGCATGTCGTAGATGTAAAGGTCTGAACTACTAGATGAAAAAAAAATGGATCTCATCTGAACACTTGTTATCATAATAGTAATTGAGTGGTAATAGGCTTGCAATGTTATGTTTCTGGGAAAGAAGCTTCAAAAATATAACAGCAACAATAAGCTGAAAGATTCCTGTTGAGATAAATTGGAAATTATTTTTTCTTTTTATCTATATCTGTTTAAACTGTATGAAGGTTTTCAATATGATTTAAATTGGAAAAATTCAGATAGCAAGTAAAGATTGGAGTTTATTTTCTTTTCTTTTTGTTTGTGTGATCAAACAAACTTCAGCTGCCATTAGAACATGGTTAAGTGAGCTTTAAATGACTTTATCCTTGTCTAAAGCATGTGGTGCTTAAAGCAGCAAAATCTATGAAGTAAGATCTTCAAACTGGCTACCCATTGAACAAAAGCAAATAAAATAAATAAAAATGAGAACTTTTGGGAACAAGTGCTACTTGAATGGAAGTTAGAAAGTTCTACTTGAAAACTTATATGAAAAGTTAGAATTGATGGTATTTCCAATGCTGTAAGTGATGAGAGTACCAGTGAGCTAGTTGACAGCCATGTGTTGTGATGTAGAGATGAGCAGAGGGATGGTAGGAGAGAGTTCTTACTGGTTGAGGGGGGAAGAGCCTATATGGGTAAAATATAAATTTTATCCTGGATTCTCTTTTTCAGTAAAATCCTATTTCATCAAGTTAGTTAATTGGCTTGCACCTATATTGATCTTAATTTAAATCATTTTTTAATTTTATTTATTTCCAGAATGGTACCAATTTCTGTTTTTTGATTCAAAGAAGAAGGTGAAATCTTGCATTTTAAATATGTAAGTATCTGTCAATTTATATAAAACTGCTTCACTAATGTTCAAAATGTGTTACCTTTAAGAAATTATTGGTGTTAATTGAATTAAATATGGTTCTTTGTGTCTTCTTTGGGAAAACAATAAAAGACCAAGAATAAATCTGATGGTTTGTCTCATCAGAAGAATATACAGTTCTGCAAATTTTTTGAAACAAAATGAATATGTTCCTTGAATCTTTCACACTTTCCCTGATCTTGTATACATCATCTCTTGGCCTTGTTTTTTCTCTTTCAACCACATTTGCTTTTACATTTTGGACTGTGGGGTACAGTGGGTATCAACTCGGAATGACAAATCAGGGTGCTGAGTTCAAATTTCAGTTGAATTCCTTGTATTCACTTATGCACAAATACCCTTGGGAAAGGTATTAATCCATCTCTTCCCTCCAGTTATGGGTTAAATAATAGGATATATTGGGTTCTATAGCCTTGGATGGCAACGAGTCCACCACAAAAAACAATGGCAACCTACTGTGGAATAATCTTCTGCCCAGTCAGTCATGTCTCTTTCGAGACATGATCGCTAAAAGCATATATCACATATGGCATTTGACTGACTGAAGTCCAGTTTGTTTCTTCACCTTGATGACATGGCTGACAATTGAAAGGCTGACACCAACAATATCCACAATCTCTCTGTAAGGCTTGCTAGTGTGTTTGTACAGCATTACAATTTTCATACACTTCCTTAGAGTAATGTCCCTCGCAGACAATGGATGTAGTACAACTAATCAACAATAGTGTGTGGGTGTGGTAAAATCTGATGCAATCACAAATGACACAATATTTTTCAAGGCTTAACAAATTTAATAACATACCTGAAAATAAATTTATATTACTTCACACCACTGTAAATGACCAAATCTGAAGAATTAAAATAGAAATCTGTTACTGTCTCTCCAGTGGGTCTAAAACTGACCGTATAGTGAAAGAAAGGAGACTAAAGCAGTTGTTTCAATTATTTTGAACAAAGGTATATCTTAAGTTTTAAATCCAGTTATTGAAAAAATTTACCCAAGAAAAAATTAAAATGAACTAGTTATTTGAGTTATTTACCATCACTGTGACAACAAATGAAACATGGAATTTTTCTCCTTGAATACTTGAAAATAACACATTAACATTACAGAAAGCCTATGACCAGGCAAGAGTACTAGATTTAGCAAAACAAAATTGCAATAGAAATGCAGTAATACCAGAGACCACTTCACCTAGTTTACCCCCAAATCTGTATGAAAAACTAAACCCAAGTAAAAAGTGTTAAATGCATGTTTCTCTTTTTTCTTTTCACTTCAGCAGCCAGACATGCAAGGCCATTATTCCCTTTTAGAGAGATTAATGCTATACATGTGGTAAGCAGGGGCATAGGACTAAAGCTTGTAGAAGTACAAAGAGGACTGGTATCTTGTTTGATGTCAGTGGATGCACTTGGCTATCTATCAACTACAATGATAGTGGTCATAGCTAATGAACAGCTACAAAACACATTGATTGATATGGGAGCACAGAAAACTTCCTTAACACAACCAAGAAAATTCATTGAGAACTTACCCATGCCTAAACAAAGTTGAGATGGCTAGCTCATTTCTTATCATACAAATACTGTGATACTGTGATACTGTTTGGTTGACCTAAAAATAAAGGTTACTATTATACCAAGGTATAAGCTGTCTACTAGTAAAGGATTTATGTTGTGACATAATATTAAAGCACAATTTCTTGCATCAACATTCATTAGTAGAAATGCCCTTCAGAGGTACTAAGCCACCCTTTAGTCTGTGGCCTAGCAGCCATGAGAATGTCATACCCAGCACTTTTCAACAATCTAACACCCAATTGTAAACTGGTAGCTACTAAATCTAGGAGGCAGCTGAAGGAGTATAAATTATTTAACTAAACTGAAGTTGTTCATATTAAATAAAGTTTGAGGAAGAATGAGAAAGACGCTGATCATGCTTCTGACAATTTGCTATGGCCTCACAGTCCTTAGTTTTAGAACTTCTTTTTTCTGTAGGGATAAAGAGGCAGGGGAGAATGTGGTATGATTCATTTTCCCCATTAATGGATCTGTCCTGAATACCTATATTCAGCAGAATACATCAAGTCTCTCTCTCTCTCTCTCTCTGTCACTGTCTCTCTCTCTGTCACTGTCTCTCTCTCTGTCACTGTCTCTCTCTCTGTCACTGTCTCTCTCTCTGTCACTGTCTCTCTCTCTGTCACTTTCTTTCTCTCTGTCTCTTTCTTTCTTTCTCTGTCTCTTTCTTTCTCTCTGTCTCTTTCTTTCTCTCTGTCTCTTTCTTTCTCTCTGTCTCTCTCTCCCCCCACTTTAGGCAGAGAGAAACTCAGATAAGGCTTCGCCAAAGGATAGTCTCACCCGGGGTGAATAAACAAGAGCCTGACCCTGCCTTAAGCAGGGTCTACAGGATATTTTTGTCCAAGCTTAAGGGCTCGGATTCTACTTTAATTTGCCTTGTGCCACATCAGCTTTGGTCATTTGCCCTAGTGGGGAGGTATTGAATATTAGTCCATTAAAGCTTTCTCTTGATTGGACTTTCTGCCTTTGAGTGAAGAGGAAACCAGACGAGGTTTCACTGAAGTGAAGTTTCGTCTGGGGTAAATAGATGAGAGCCCGACTCTGCATAAAGCAGGGTCTATGGGGAATTTTTACCCAAGCTTAAGGGCTTGGATCTCCTATGTAAAATTTGACCTAGTGCCATATTCAGCCTCATTGGGAAGGCAGGCAAATATCGGTTCATTAGAGCTTACATTCAAGCCAGTGCAAATTGTCTCTAACAGTTCTACTACAATCTGTTAGAATTTCATACCAAATCCTTGATTGTTCTAATTTCACATGCAATGTCTTTTTTGGACAGCTTAGCATCAGTTAACTCTCTTTAGTAACTCCACTCTGCAAGTTTTGGGTGCCAGGTATTGAGCTTAAAACTTTTAGGGGTGAGTCACTTTTTGGATAACTCAACCAATGCTTTATCCACTAGGCCCTGTCCTCCACCCCCTGCCACACTTAAAGACTTTATTTTCACGGCAGATATTCAGGCAAACTACATTCCTTAGTTCTGCCATTTCAGACTTTCATAGACTGGATTTGTCAGGCCACATAAAATAAGTCAACACTTCCCCATTCCTTTCATATTCCGTAGGTCCTGAATAACTATGACAACTATTTTCCATGTTACATTGTGGGACAGACCCATGTGGATGCTTCCTTGATCCCCACAAATTAAAAGTCTAAACAATGATTACAAATATTGGAAGTATAAAAGTTTTATTAGTAACATGAAATAATAATAAAATATGGTCTAGTGGATAAGTGTTGGTTGATGTAATTCAGTGACTTGACCCAAAGAGTTGAGTTCAATACTTTGCTACAGCAGAAGTGAACAATAATTTAGAGAATTGAGTTAAAGAGAAATAACTGGAAGAGGCAGAGAACTAGAATGAGTTACCCCAGTGGGGGAAACGAAAGGTTTGGTTCAAAATTCTAATCACCTGAAGAAGGCTGAAGCATGCAATGACCGAAATGTTGTGAATACTCAGAAATATTGAAAAATAATTAAAATAAGTGAGTAAATAAATGCTAACTAGTCTGTCTTGTACATTACTTCTGGGAGAATTCTTAATAGAAATCCAGATGGTTAAGCAAAAACTTTTCATTTTGTGTGTAATTTTTTAAAATTTAGAATTGCCTTTGATGTGCTGGGAGATTTCACTGAGACATCACATCAAAGACAAAATTACTATCGGAACCTGGAACATCAGGACACTCAACTGTGGACAACTAGAGAATGTCAAGCAGGAGATGGACAGACTGAAGATCAACATCCTAGGCATATGCGAAACCAGATGGCCTAATAATGGAGATCTCAGTAGCGACACCCACAGGATAATTTATGCAGGAGGCAAAAAGAACGAAAAAGGGGTCGGTTTAATACTAAACAAAGAAGTGAAGAAATGTGTTCTTGAATACTGTCAGCTTTCAGAGAGTCCTCTTGGTTAAACTGCGGGGAAGGCCCTTCAATATACCTATTATAGTAGTTTATGCGCTGACAACTCAAAGTTCGGAGGACGAAATAGAAACATTCTATTCAATACTTGACAGTGCCAAGGCTCAGTGCAAAAGCCAAGAAAATAGGATTATAATGGGGGACTTTAATGCCACAGTAGGTAAAGAGAGGGAAGGAGACACAACCAGCAACTTTGGACTAGGGGATCGCAATGCACGAGGAGAAAAATAGGTCCAATGGTACTCAGCCAATGACCAGGTAATTACTAACACCTGGTTTCAAGAACACCCATGATGTATATGGACATGGAGAAGCCCAGGAGGTGACATGAAGAACCAAATAGACTATATAACTATAAACAAGAGATTCAGGAATGCAGTGGCCCAATACAAAACATATCCAGGTGCCGACTGCGGAAGTGACCACGTCCCAGTCAACTGCAAACTAAGGGTGGAACTCCGAAAACTGAAGAAGCTTAGCACATCACCAAGGCTGCAATACGACACGCTTGTGAATGACCTCACCCGGTAGAAAGAATACAATAACAGCATGAGAAAGAAATATGAAGAAAAAATTGGAAAAGGGCACTCAAAATGGGATTCACTAAAGGAAGCGATGGTGACCTCAGCAAACAACATAGCCCCAAAGGAAAGCAAAAGAAAAAACGAGTGGATGACCAAAGAGATTCTCCACATGATGCAAAGGAAACAAAAAATAATGCCAAGACATGGAGCAGAGTACAAGAAAATTCACAGGGAGATAAGGAATAAATGCAGACAAGCTAAGGAGGAATGGCTCAACAACAAATGCGAAGAAGTAGACTGAGCAGGACCAACAAAGCAGAGATGCATAAAGAGATAAGAGAACTAACAGGACAAAAAAACCTGCTCCTCAACAGGATGCATAAAATCCAAGGATGGAACAATCATATTGGAGAAAGAGGAAATACTCCAGCGATGGGAAGAATGTATAAAGGATCTTTTTTGCGACAGGAGAGAACAACTGAGAATACACAAGGAGATGGATGGACCGAAAATACTAAAATCCGAAGTGGAAGCTGCAATGGCCAAAATGAACAGAAACAAAGCAGCTGGTCCAGACAGTATAGTGATAGACCTGCTGATAGCCTTAGAAGAATATGGCATAGAAAAAATTACCGACATAATAAATGAAATTTATAGCAGTGGAATAATACCAGACAACCTATGCAAGTCAATATTTATAGCACTGCCGAAGAAACCAGGTGCAAATGAGTGTGAACTACACAGAACTATTAGCTTAATGAGCCACATTACAAAACTGATTGTCAGAATCCTGATGAATAGAGCGAGAAGCAGAATCAGGCCAGAGATAGGACAGGAACAGTGTGTGTTCGTCAAAGACACTGGAACAAGGAACAGCATATTCATGATTAGGATGCTCTCTAAAAGGGCAATACAAATGAAGAAATACTTGTACCTATGTTTCATTGACTATGTTTCATTGACTATGTGAAGGCATTCAACAAGATACGACACAAAGAATTGATGGAGATGCTCAGCAGCCTCAACATTTTTGGGAATGATATAAGAGTAATCAAGAATCTCTACTGGCAACAAACGGCATGCATACGGACAGGTAATGATCTCAGTAGATTTACAAAGATAGAAAGAGGCGTAAGACAGGGATGTGTCTTTTCACTGGATTTGTTTAACCTGTACAGTGAGAATATTTTGAGGACCCTAGATGACACGCCAGGATTTGTTATTGGAGGCCTCAACTTGAACAACATAAGGTATGCAGATGATGCAGTTCTGATTGCAGACGCAGAAAGGAAACTACAAGACCTCCTACAGAAGGTAGCAGTAGAGAGTGACAAAAAAGGACTACAAATAAACTTTAAGAAAACTGAATGCATGGTCATCAGCAAAAGGTGCAACCCAAAATGCCAAATACAGGTGGGGGATACCAGAATAAAGCAGGTGCAAAAATTTAAATACCTAGGAAGTGTTCTAACAGGAGATGGAAAGTGCGACACAGAGATCCGAAGGCGAATTGGCATGGCAAAGGACGCATTCCAGAAGCTGAGTAAAGTACTGACAGGAAAATTTCACTAGAAACAAAGAAAAGAGTGCTGGATTGCTATGTGATGTCAGTTCTTCAATACGGCAATGAATACTGGACAATATCATCGAAAATGAGGACAAAACTAGAAGCAGCGGAAATGTGGTTCTACAGAAGGATGCTGCGGATATTGTGGACCAAGCATGCAAGCAATGATGTGTTGGAAAGAAGGGCAAGGAAAAGGAAATTAATACTGAGCATCAGGAAGAGACAACTGAAGTTCATGGGACACGCAATGAGGAAGGAGAGCTTGGAGAACCTGATACTGACTGGCCAGATGGAAGGCAAGAGAGACAGAGGAAGGCAGTGGATAATATATTTGCAGGACCTGGTCAGGTGGATAATGGAACGGGGATTGCCAGGCATAACAGGAGCAAGCGTGCTGGGAGCCACAAGGGATAGGGAGATGTGGAGAACCATGATCGCCTACGTTCTGAAGGGACAGGGCACATAGAAGAAGTTTATCTTGAGTAAAATACTAATTTTTGGAATAGAGCTGAATGGCAGGAATATCAGCCTGTTTTCGATCATGTTTAAAAAATTGCAAATTTTCAGATTCTTTGACAGCATTATCCCTCCATGTAAAAGTATCCAAAGAAAAATTTTTATGAAACAAATAAAACTTAGCTTTTACTGCAAGAAAACCAAATACATGGTCATCAGTAAAAAGGGCAGCCCAATATGCCAAATACAGGTCAAGGCTGAGAATCAAGTTGGTACAAAAATTTAAATACCTGGCAAGCGTTATAACAGAAGACGTAAAGTGCGACACAGATCTGAAGGCGACTTGGCATGGTGAAGGAAGCATTTCAAAAGTTGAATAAAGTATTAACAATTTCACTAGAAACAAAGAGTACTGGATTGCTATGTGTTGTCAGTTCTTCAATATGGCAGTGAATACTGGACAATATCATCAAAGATGAAGGAAAAACATGAAGCAACTGAAATGTGGTTCTACAGAAGGATGCTGTGAATATCATGGATCAAGCATGTGAGCAATGATGTTTTGGAAATAATGCAAACAAAAAGGAAATTAATACTGAGCATCAGGAAGAGACAGCTGAAGTTCCTGGGACATGCAATGAGAAAGGAGGGCTTGGAGAACCTGATACTGACAGGTCAGATAGAAGGGAAAAAGATACAGGGTAAAGCAATGGATAGCATATTTGAAGCACCTAATCAGGTGGATGATGGAACAAGGGTTGCATGGTGTAATAGAAGGCATGCTAAGATTCACCAGGGATAGGGAGATATGGAAAGCCATGATTGCCTACGTCCTGAAGGGACAGGGCACATAGAAGAAGAATAATGTTTGATGTGCAGTGGATATCAGTTCAGAATGAGAAATAGGAGAGCCATGTTTGAATTCCACTTGACTTCGTTTCATTCACTTGCATGCAAATACCCTTGGAAAAGATATCAATTCATTGCTTTTCCTTTCAGCTATAGGTTGAATAGCAGGACAGATTGTGTTCTATAGCCTTAGTTGGCAACCAGTCTACTACAAAGAAATAGCAACCTACTGCAGAATAATCTTCTGCCTCCTGAGTCATAGATTGAGACATTATCGCCCAAGCATGTGTCATATATGGCACTTAACAATGTCTTATTCTATAAAAGACAATTTGGCATCAATAAAATTCTGTTTGCTTTAAGAACAGACATGCAAAATATATTACAAGAGAAAAATAAAGACAGAAACTGTTTCTTGAAAAACAAAACAAAAAGAAACTCAACAGCTGCTGATGTACCAAAAAAAAAGCATGACATTTGAAAACCATAAAAAGTGCTATGCTTACCTATCAACACAATCTTATAAATCCACCAAAAATTATTTGATAATAGCTTATGAAAGCTGAAAACAATCAAGACACTTCTTTACAATTTATTTTCAATGAATGAAAAACGCGTAAAAACCTGTGGGTTTTCAGGCAAACGGTCTTAAATAAGAAATCATTTCCCAAATTTAACTTGTATATGGGGTGTATCAAAAATACTTTTACAAACTTTGGATGGTGACTTCCTCAAACCAAAACAAGGACTAAACTCCATCTAAACATGTCAGAAAATCCTTTCGTTTTGAGATAAGAGGAGTGTAAGACAAGGATGTCTTTTCAATGGATTTATTCAACTTGTACAGTGAGACTATTCGGAGGACCCTAGATGATGTTATGCCAGTGTAGACATCTCCTATCTCACTAACTCTCATCCTTTCTCTCAAGTTCTTTTTTTTTTTTTCATCCACTCCACTCCCAATTACACCAGTATTCTCATCCGTCCATTACCCTCCTCCTGGCATCCCCTATAGCTAACCACTCTTTCTCATCACTTTCCCCTATGTAACCCCCTGTGCAACAGTGGCAATAAAACTGCCTTGCTTGGGGTGAAATGATAATATTAAAAAAAAAAAATGTCAAACATGTAGTTGACTTCATGAGTTGTATATTAGTTGTATTTTTAATATATATATATGTCTGAGGTTTTGGGAATGTTTTGTTTTCCAAACATAGCACATTATGGCTATGTTTGTAGTTAATCCTATTGAGTGCTGGCAACAAATTAATAATCAGAAGATAGGAGAATCAATCAATATATATGCTACAGGGTAGATTATAGCCGTCTAGTTATATTATACTTAATTATACTTTAGGGTATGCTTTAGATGATGACAAATAGAAGTTAATTACGTTAAGTTTTGGGAATTTGATAATTTGTAATTTTTCTTGTAAACATAGAAAACATGGCTCGTGTAAACATTTTCAAGTTCTGTTTTTCTTTTTTTTTTTGGTTTTTTTTTTTTTAAATATCCTCCATTCTATGGTAGGGGTTTTATTGGCATTTTTTAATTACCAATAATAATAAGAAAGTATCCGCCACCTTGATTGTCTGGATTTGGTAAAAATTGTGTTTATTTTTTTTTAAGCTTCTATATAAAATAATTACTAACACAAAAAAAAAAGAATATTTCACTGCCTGATGAGGTGCTAATAAGATAGTACTGAAAAACAATGGCTCTTATGTTGCAGTAAACTATTTTTATTATAAACTTGTAATAAATATATTACTAACCCATTAGATTTTACTACTTCCGTGATTATATTATTCCTCACCGGTAGTGTAACTCTGAGTCTCCTGCACAACACTCTTTAGAGTCTGAGTAGCGTCTACTGAAGATTTCATTGTGCCTGATTCAATTGTGCTACTGCTGAGGATGTGTGTGTGTGTGTGTGCATACATACATGCATGCATGCATGCTCTGTTATATTGCACTAAGGACTATTTTAACATCAGCACTCAATGTGCAAGTGATATATATATATATATATATATATATTTATTTTGTTAAAGACAGCTGACAAGGTACTGCAATTAAACTTTTTTTTTTTTTTAAAAACAAGTTTTCCTTTCTGGACACAAAGTATATCCAAAAGTTCTACATATCTGAAAAATTTAGCCATTATCAATGGCATTTTTAACTGAATATATTAGTTGTATTTTTTTATATATATATATATAATGTCTGAGGTTTTGGGAATGTTTTGTTTTCCAAACATAGCACATTATGGCTATGTTTGTAGTTAATCCTATTGAATGCTGGCTTTTCTATTTTTATAATTAGAGCTGACACTTTTTAATCTTTTTTACATGTGGATGAGGTTATTAACACATCAGACAATAAATCCCAGGCCTAACTAATAAAATAGCTCTTAGGCAAAATTCAACTTTATTCATCAACATAGTCTCCTTATAGTATGATACACTAATTCCAACGATTCTCTAACAATTCGATGCCTTTTTTGTAGAATGATTTTGTTTCGACCTCAAAATACGCCCCAGTTTCCAATATCACTACTTCATTGGAGCCAAATCTCTTTCTCTGGAGCATTCTTTTGAAGTCTGCAAACAGCCAATAGTCACTGGAGGCCAGATCTGGAGAATAGGGTGGATGTGGAAGCAATTGGATGTGCTATTCTTGTAGTCTTGCTTTGCCATTGTTGCGATCAACTAGACATGGTGCATTGTCTTGGTGAAAAATCACTTTTTTTTACATTTGTGGCCATTTTTTTGGTGATTTCTTCAAATGCACCAATAATGCTTTATAACATATATATATTGATAGTTCTTCTTTTCTCAAAGTAATCAATGAACAAAATAACTTGCACATTGCAAAATACGGAGGCCAAAATCTTGCATGCTGATGTTTGCGTCTTTGGTCACTTTCAACAGATTCATCTGCTGCTGTCCACTCAGCTGACTGCCGATTTGACTTTGAAATGAAATGGTGGATCCATTTTTTTTTTTTTTTTTTTTTATATATAAATCGTGTCGCCCAAAGCAAGGCATTTTACTGCTACTGTTGTGCAGGGGGGTTACATAGGAGGAATGTTATGAGTGAGAGGCTTCAGGGGGTGTCAGGAAGAGAGTAGGAGAGGGAAGAGAGTACTGATGAGTGGGGGTGAACAAAGAAAAAGCATGAGAGAGGATGTAAATTAGTGAGACAGGAGATGACTATTGACTTTACATTTAAATTCTTGGAGATTGTAACTGTCAGGAAAGCAAGTATGTAGAAGAGAATTCCACAGGTGGGAAGTGTGAGAAAAGAAGCTGCTGGAGTAGAATTTGTTTACAATTTATTGGTTTCACAGTAAAAAGGTGGGACCTAGTTGCTAATCTTGTGGCTCAAGGAAATTCATATATAGTGGGTACCAGTAAGCTAAGTTCATTGGAGCAGAAGCCGTGAAAGTATTTGTAGAAGAGACACAGGGAAGCCACACTGCGTCGGTGAGAAAGCGACTGTATCCTAGCTGCCAGGTCCGGATTGATCACATTACAGATTCTTCGTTGGATTTGGTCGAGGACACCTAAGTGGATAGCAGGAGCACTGGACCAGATATGGCAGCAATACTCAATGCACGGGCGGATGGTAGACTTGTATATGTACAGGATTGGATTGTTTGGGACGGGAAAAACTTCCTGGCCCTACACAGAGAACCGACTTTCTTAGCAGTGGATTTAGCTATGGATTCTATATAGTTATTCCACTTGAGGTCTGGTGTGAGAGTTAACCCAAGGAGGTGCAATGTTTCGCTTTCAGGGAGAGAAGCCTGATCCATGTTAATGAGTGGGAGGAACGATTGACTGTGGTAGTTATTAGATAGCAGCTTCATTTTCAAAGCATTAAAATTTACGAGCCATTTCTTACCTCAGTCCACCATGGATTGGAGGTTCTTTTCAAGCTCAGCAGCAGGGTTTGCTTTTTCAGCCTCAGTAGATTTTTGATCAAGACAAGAGTAAACCGTAGTATCGTCGTTAATATAAATAAGGAAAAGCATAGGATCTAGAATAGAGCCTTGAGGGACACCTGCATTCATGTGATAATATTGGGAGGCTTTTTGATCGAGACGAGAGTAAACCATAGTATCGTCAATATATGTGCCCACTTGGGACCTTATTTCATCAGGGAGATTGTTAATATAGATAAGGAAAAGCATAGGACCTAGAATAGAGCCTTGAGGGACACCTACATTCATGTGATAGTATTGGGAGGCTTGTCTGTTCAAATACTACTCTCATTGTATGGTTTGAAAGGAAGAACTGGATTAGGTCAAACAATTGTCCAGTTATACCATAGCCCTGAAGCTTGTATATTTCCTCCATTGTCACATATTTATGCAAAAACTCTTTGTTGCATTGAAATTGTTGCAAACAATGTTCTGAATTGTTGATGCATTGTTTTGATTGACTCTGAGCAAACATGACATTCACTTTGAACACAGCTTTCTCATTGACAAATGTTCATGCAAAATAAAAAAACACGCTGCCTTCTGATATGTTCAACTCCTCTGCTATCTCGCACAACTTCAATCTACGATCAGCCAAAATGAGTTTGTGGATTTTTATTTTTTTTGTGTTTTCCAAAACACCTGCCAAGTTTGAGCAACCTGAGCATTCAGCATCATTTGCATCAGTATGACTGCATTTAAAGTCAGCATAGCACCTCTTAACCATTGTTTCTGACATAGCAGAGTCTGAATAACTTATCAAGCCATTTTTTCCCATCAGATAGCAATGCTATTGAGTATTGGCTTTTCTATTTTTATAATTAGAGCTGACATTTTTTAATCTTTTTTACATGTGGATGAGGTTATTAACACATCACTCAATAAATCCCAGGCCTAACTAATAAAATAACTTTTAGGCAAAATTCAACTTTATTCATCAACATAGTCTCCTTCTAGGGTGATACACTGATTCCAACGCTTCTTTAACAATTTGAGGCTTTTTTTCTAGAACACAAAAACAACCCACAAAATTCAGATTGTTTCATTGTTTTGAAAATTTGCAACAGTAACTTCACTTAAATTACTGTAATTTGCAAACTAATAATCCAATTAGGACCAAATTTTGTCATGTACCATTTGACGGTTAGTACTTCATAAAGATTATATGGATTTTTTATTAGTAGCTCCATCTATATGTCAAGCTGGGACTTATTGAGTGATGTTATACCTGTATTTTCTATTAGTATGTTTTAGATAAACTTTAGTAGGTTCTTGTGTGTGTGTATATTTAAATTTATTCTAACTGAGCTATGGGTGTAATGAAGTAGTATGACCACTGTAAATATTTGAGTTTGGTTTGATCAGGAAGGCAGTTCCTTAAGACTCTTGTTCAGGGTGAACGATACTGTTAAAAAAAAAAAACTCAAAACATTTCAGACATATGCGTAAAACCCCCAACACATTTAGTTAAAAATAAAAATCTTCATTGATAATGACTAAAAAAGTAGTTGAAAGTGTTTTGATATGCAGGAGTTTAGGACAGTTTTTCCAGAAAAGGAAATGTTTGTGCAAACACAAGAAATTGTAGTACCTTGTCAGTTGTCTTTAACAAAATCTGTATAAAAGAGTTTGGAACCCAAATACACACACACACACACACACACACACACATAATATATATATATATATATATATATATATATATATATATAACACCACATCAAAATACATATGAAAACTAAAAATAAAAGGTGAAACACAGATACTAGAATGGGATAATGATAATAATAATGATAATAATAATAATGATAATAATAATAATAATAATAATGAAGAAAACCATAAGAAGAAATTGTAATTCATGCATAGAAAAAAAAAACTAAAAGAAAATAATTGAAACCAAGAATGTGAATGAGATTAATAAACAAGGAATTATTTTGAACTGTCAGTGCACATTTTTGAAATACAGGGAAAAATAGAACAATAGAGGGTGTTGAAGGATATCAAGTGGCCCTTTTGAAAATTTTGTTGAAATATGTGAATTGTCTGTTAATGGGTATTATAAAAATGTCTATTTTTTTTAATCTATCAAAAAGCTCTTTTAAAAGCATATAATATTGTTATCTTGTATAAATATAAAATGTAATGTATAAGTCGTGTGTGTGTGTGTGTGTGAGAGGGTAATCTATGAAAATGTGGAAATGTTTTGTGCTAGATTTCATCATTTAGGACTTTACTGGACTAAATTGCTGTTGTGATTGCACATGTATTTGAAGGAGGAGGGGACAATGAAGTACTAAGTAATAAAACATCACATGATGTAAAAAAATACAGCTCTGTTCATACATTGAGCACTGTTTTGTTAACACCTGAATATTAATACTATATATATATATATATATATATATATATATATATATAATGTACACACTCCTCATATGTATATTTATTAATTTACATTACTCTCTCTCTATATATATATATATATATATATATATATATATATTTGGGCAGCAATTTTTCCTTTAAACCTGTTTTATTGAAAACAACTGACAAGGAAGATTTTATGAATATTTTTTTATTTATTTTTTGAGAATATAAAGATGTTCCATAATTTGACTTTCCAAGCACTTTCAACTTCCTGACAGTGACGTAATTTTTGTGTTTCTTTTTGTGTTTTTGAAAAGGAGTTTTTTAAGGCTATCATGTTATGTATGCAGCTGTGGGTTCCTTGACTTGAGGCAACAGAAATGTGCTTCTATACGATGATACCAAGAATACCCTAGACTGAAAAAGTGAACAGCAGTAAAGTTTTAGAAAATGGAAACAAAAATTAGTTATACTTAACATCAAAAAGATACAGTTGAAATTTCCAGAATACATCATGAGGAAAGAGGGCTTGGAAAATTTGATACTAACAGGACAGACTGAGGGAAAGAGGAAAACAGCCCATAATCTACCTAGAAAACTTGTGTAAATTTATGGCAAACAGTTTAGGAGAGAGAGAACATAACCAAAATTTATTCAGAGCTACAAAGGGCAGGAAATTGTGTCAAGCCATAATCGACAATATCATGAAGGAACATGACACATAGAAGAAAACTTCATTAGTTTCCTTCAACCAGTGCATTTAACTGAAATATCTTCCTTACATTCTTGTCTGTAAAATCTGAAAGACTGCCCCTTATGACTGGATTGGGTGTTTATATATCTATCATGCAGCTCATTCCTATCCTTGCAAAGCTAGAAGTAGCAGGTTTATGACATGAATCTGTATTTGGTCATTGGGAGATCACCCAAGTTCAAATCTGACAAAACTGTGCAAATTTATGATTTATTTATTAGGTTTTGACAAAGTTCAAAATGCCATACAAACAATTGATATAACAGCAATTCAGCACACTGATTTTTGTTTATTAAATCAGAAACTTAAAAGACAATTGAAAACTGGAAGCTTTTGCACGCGCACCTGATACAAATGCAATCCTAATCACTTTGAAAGAATGTTAAAAAAAAAATAAATAAATAATCCTTTGAAGCCATTTGACATTTCTTTGATATTGTTTTGACTTTGTTAAAATTTCTGTGTCTTTTTGATCTGCCAGTCAGTCAAGTGCAGATTTCAGCAATTTTCTTTCATACCATTTATTTATATGAAAGTGAAGTTGCTGGGTAATACTCTTAGGATTTCTAACACTGTAAAAGCCATGATTTATAACAGATGATAGAAAATGTGACAAAGAAATCTGAAGCACATTGAAACAGAAAAAAAATGCCTTTCAAAAGTTAAGCAAAGCATTGTGAAATACTGGAAAATATTCTCTTGGATAAAGAGGAAACATGAGGCATCAGGCAGAAGGGTGGTGAAAATATAATGGCCTGAGCATATTTGCAAAAGAAAGTCTTAAGGAAAATGGGAATGAAAAGAAAACTTGTGCTTGGGATCAGAAAGAGATAACTAAAATTTCTAGGGCACATAATGAAGATAGTCCTTGGCGAACTTGATACTCACAGAGAATACTGCAGTCAAGATGGATGGTAGAATTAGAAATGAGTGATAGTAAGAGGGCCAACATTGCTGTGAGCTATAAAGAATAGGAAGCTGTGGAGTACCATGATTGCCCAAATCCAGATACTCTTGTAAGCCATTATAAGTTTTCTTTTCCAAAAAGTTGCTTTTAATGTATGTGCTAACTTTTGTTTAGTTTTGTATTCTGGTCAACTAAAATTATTTTGAAGAAGCACCTGTATATGTGTTTATGGTGTTCTAAATAATTTTTTGTTTTGTTTTTTATTTTTTTTTCTATTTCAAGAGTGAATGGAGAAAGTTAATTTCCAGTAGAGATTCACAAAGTGGAAGTATCATTATTATATGCCTTAATATTTGGACCAATGTCCTCATCTTGGTTCAACCACTGTACACTGTGTTCTTTTTCAGATATTTGTTGTCAAACTCAGTCACATTGGGAATTTCAACCCAAATTCTTTACTCGCTCCATGAAGGACACTTTTCTGAACTATTGGTGTAACCCTATTTTCAGATGACTGGTGGTAATTTTAAGTGATTTTCAAGATAAGAGATTTCAATAAAATTGGAGAATACAATTATTTTTGTTGGGAAAAGTAGCTGAGGTGATAAAAAGTGGAAAATACAAATTCCAAGATACAATGAGTACAAAATTATTTTTGTTGAGAGAACTAAGCAAATTTATCAAAGCTAGTTGTCTAAGTGTAGTCAAAATATTGTCAAATGGGTTTTGCCGAAATGTGACTGTAGGTTAAAATACAGCTTTGAGGATTTTCTGTGTACTGATTGCCAGGACAACTGATAACAACAGACAGACAATAACAGGGAGTAAATTTTCTCCCCTTTTTATTGGAAGTCAAAATAGTTAAATTATATTATTAGCATTTCAAGATGCTGAGATGTATAAAAGGGGGAAATAGCAATCAAGTCCCTAACTTCAACATATCAGTTTTTCATCTTTTTAATAAAACTGGAACGGAAAACAAAATTCAGTGAGTTGGGAATTCAGGCAGACAAGATGAAATAGCTTGCCACAAGAGAGATATTGTAAGAGACACAGTCCAAATTCAACCAACTGCAAGTTGAATAAACCATCATCCCATGGGGATAGAGAATATGAATATTATGCTACTGAAATACCAATCAACTGATATTTAATTTTTCATCATTTAATTTTGACTTGTTTGTAATCTTGTATTTATTCGAGATATATATCTACACTGTTGTTGCAGTCTTAAATCTGGTTTTCATTATATACCAATGCCTTGCATGTCTAGGCCAAGCCTGTCAAGTGACAACAAGCAATCCTGCTTTGGCAAATCCGGGATCAATAAAATAATGGCAGAATTGACCAACTAAAGATCAGAAAAGCTGTCTGGACTCAGCCAAGAGTCATGTTATATTGGTAGTGTTTGGTATGTTAATTAAAAAAGGACATAAATTTATTGAATATGTTTAAGATAAATTCTTGTCTGATTTATGGTTATTGAAATATTGCTTTTGTAAGTAACTCGGATGTGTGTTGTGGTGCAGTGGATATCGACTCGGAATGAGAGATTGAGGTGCCAAGTTCAAATTCTGGTTTAATTACTTGCATTCACTTACATACAAATACCCTTTGGGAAAGGTATTAATCCGGCTCTTCCCTCCAGTTATAGGTTAAATAATAGGACAGATTGGGTTCTGTAGTTTTGGCTGGCAACCAATCTACCGCAGAAAGCAATGGCAACCTACTGCGGGTTAATCTTCTGCTTAGTCAATCATGTCTCTTTCGAGACATGATCACCCAAAGCGTGTATTATGTGTGGCACTTAACTGACTGAAGTAACTTGGAGATATGACTTCCAAATATCCCTGATGCAGGAGTCTTGAAACCTGGTAGTCATTGAAACATCATATGTACTACATCCCTAGCATCAGTGGTGTCTATGGTGAAGTAGCTTAATGGTGCACATCCTTTTACAGGCTGCTTCTGAATTCAAAGTTCTTCTCATACTGGTTGCTATACAAGGTAAAATCCTGGTTTTTTCTAATAAACTCATAGCTGGAGGGATATGGAGACGAGATGGATTCATACTTTGTCCGAAAGTGAATGTAATTCAGTTCATCACTTTCTCTTTCAGAGCCGCAAGCCATTACTGGAAATTCTAATTATAGAGTCGATCAATTTTGGTGATTCATCATTTAGACTTCTTATCTGTTGCATTTTTCTCTCTGGCATAGTTTCATGCCTTTGTTTTGTCTCTCTACTCTCTGGCATAGTTTCGTGCCTTTGTTTTGTCTCTCTACTCTCTGGCATAGTTTCGTGCCTTTGTTTTGTCTCTCTACTCTCTGGCATAGTTTCGTGCCTTTGTTTTGTCTCTCTACTCTCCGGCATAGTTTCGTGCCTTTGTTTTGTCTCTCTACTCTCCGGCATAGTTTCGTGCCTTTGTTTTGTCTCTCTACTCTCCGGCATAGTTTCGTGCCTTTGTTTTGTCTCTCTACTCTCCGGCATAGTTTCGTGCCTTTGTTTTGTCTCTCTACTCTCCGGCATAGTTTCGTGCCTTTGTTTTGTCTCTCTACTCTCCGGCATAGTTTCGTGCCTTTGTTTTGTCTCTCTACTCTCCGGCATAGTTTCGTGCCTTTGTTTTGTCTCTCTACTCTCCGGCATAGTTTCGTGCCTTTGTTTTGTCTCTCTACTCTCCGGCATAGTTTCGTGCCTTTGTTTTGTCTCTCTACTCTCCGGCATAGTTTCGTGCCTTTGTTTTGTCTCTCTACTCTCCGGCATAGTTTCGTGCCTTTGTTTTGTCTCTCTACTCTCCGGCATAGTTTCGTGCCTTTGTTTTGTCTCTCTACTCTCCGGCATAGTTTCGTGCCTTTGTTTTGTCTCTCTACTCTCCGGCATAGTTTCGTGCCTTTGTTTTGTCTCTCTACTCTCCGGCATAGTTTCGTGCCTTTGTTTTGTCTCTCTACTCTCCGGCATAGTTTCGTGCCTTTGTTTTGTCTCTCTACTCTCCGGCATAGTTTCGTGCCTTTGTTTTGTCTCTCTACTCTCCGGCATAGTTTCGTGCCTTTGTTTTGTCTCTCTACTCTCCGGCATAGTTTCGTGCCTTTGTTTTGTCTCTCTACTCTCCGGCATAGTTTCGTGCCTTTGTTTTGTCTCTCTACTCTCCGGCATAGTTTCGTGCCTTTGTTTTGTCGACCATTTTGAATAGTCAAGATAAATTAGATTAAGGTGGCTGTTCACTTGCTTTGACTTTTAGGCATTTATTTGTTAAATTGGTCATTAACAAAGTCCTCAAGCTTTGGTCGGTTTTGTAGAATCCTCAAAATGTTATTTCTGAAGAATAGCCTATCAGCTTTTTATAATGTAGCTGTATCCTTGTAAAGAAAACAGAATGAAGATGATATATAAATTAGACTAATCTAAACATATTTATGAATGAAACTTTGTGTGTCTGTTACCTATAGACTCCAAAATGGCAGAACCGATTTTCTTGAAAATTTACACAGTTGTACTATAAGCATCTGCGAGTGTTCTTAGCTAGGTTTTGTGTTGAGGTACCCCCGATAAATATCGATAATCGAAAAAATCGGGTTATAGAAGGAATGGTCCGATTTTAATCAAATTTGATACACTCATAGACAAAAACAATAAAAAATATTCAGAAGTTTCAAGGTTGCAGTTCTTAGAATGGTGCAGAAAATCGATTTTATATATATATATATAAAAGACAGGATGTTTGTGTGTGTCTGTTTATCTGTCTGTATGTCCCTTATACAAATCCACAATTTTTATCCGATTCTCACCAAACTTCACACAAATATTCTTTAGTCTGAGCTCCAGGACCATGGATTAGTTTTAAAGCTTTCATTACACCCGAGCAACACCAGGCTATACTGCTAGTGGTGGATAACGGAATGACAAAATGGAAAAGAAAATCATATAATACACTTCATCCCAGAAAAGAAATGACTTTGTTTTTCTTATATATATATATATATATATATATATATATTGGTGGGAGAGAACAAAAATATAAACATTGACAATTTTTTTTTTTTAATCTTTTTACATTATTTTCAATGTTCAAGTTTTTGTCCTCATCTTTATCGCCCTGTGGCCTTATTCAAGTGCTAAGAATTTTGAACTAAACCTGTTTTTGATCACTGGGATAAACTTGAAGCAAGTGAAATGTGGTTTTTCAGAAGGATGCTGCAGATATCATGGACCGAGCATGTGAGCAATGAAGTGTTGGAAAGAATGGAAACAAAAAGGAAATTAATATTGAGCATCAGGAAGAGACAACTAAACTTCCTGGGACATGCAATGAGGAAGGAGGGCTTGGAGAACCTGATACTAACAGGCCAGATAGAGGGAAAAAGAGACAGAGAAAAAGCAGCAGAACACATGTTTGAAGGGCCTGATCAGGTGGATGACAGAATGAAGAAAAGTGTGCTAAGAGTGACCAGGGATAGGGAGACGTAGAAGGCCATGATTGCCTACATCATATAGAAGGCACATAGAAGATATATCATTCTCATTCCATGTTCAATGCCGCTTCTGGGTGCCATGTAGTTCTCTCTCTTTAACTTTCTAAGTTATCTGTTCATCACTGCTCTTGCAAGGTATCGAACTCACAACCCTTTGGGTCAAGTCACTGGAATTAACCAACGCCCATGTCCGCTGGGCCATGTGTCCTTGAGGACATCAGTGTATGGATTTTTGGGGGTTAATAAACCTAATATCTCAGTAACCATTTTTTTACCAGGGCTCATATTGGAATCTTTGACGCTAATGATTTTCTCTAGCACTTTGTATTACTTTTTTTCATATTTTCTTCTCTCCCTGTACATGTATATGATTTCATTATTAAAAACATTTGTCTGAAGAAATCTTTTTTATTTTTCCTTCTGTCATTCAATTACCTACAAAAATAGATTTAAGGAAATTTGGTTTTTAGGTAGATATACAGGGTGTGACAGAAATACCACCCCATTTTAAAGGCTGACAAAAGACCAAGATAACTGCTATTAAAAAATTAATTTGGCTGTTGTTTAAACAAAAAGATACCATTTTTGTTTATTAGATTTTAAAATGACATGAAATGATGGCCTCTGTTTGCCATACACTGTTGTAGGTGGTTTGTGAAATTTTCCATTGGTCATAAGTTTTGAGGTGGTTTTCTTTTAGACATTGAACTTGTGGCCTGAAATTTTCAATCCAAAACAATCTCTATTTTCTATCTAGAACAGCATCATTCTGATGTTACATGAAAAATGTAATAAAACCTGTCTATATGGAGATACCATTGCCACTTGCCTGAGTTCACTAACACCACGCAGGTGATAGTTTAAAATGTGGGAGGTTACACCAAGTGTAAGAGGAGTTTTTCAACACAGGACAGCTACAATCTCCAAGAATTTAAATGTAAAGTCAATAGTCATCTATCTGACTAACCTGCATCCTCTCTCTCATGCTCCTTTCTCCGTCCACTCTACTCTCATCGGTATTCTCATCCTTCTCTTACCCACTTCCTGACACCCCCTATAATCTTTCACTCTTTTTCATAACTTTCCTCCTATGTAACCGCCTGCAAAACAGTGGCAGTAAAATGCCTTGCTTGTGGTGATATGATTATTAAAAAAAAAATTATACTATTATAATGTGAATATAAAGTGGGGGATCAATTCTACATTACAATTAACATATAAAATGATCTCTCACTTTGCCACAATCATCCTTCTCTTACCCACTTCCTGACACTCCCTATAACCTGTCACACTTTCTCATAACTTTCCTCCTATGTAACCCCTTGCAAAACTGTAGCAGTAAAATATATATATATATATATATATAGGAAAAACTACTAAAAAGTTGTAAGTTTAAAAATGTATTTTTTTGACAGTATTTATTTATTTCTATTATTATATTTGATATTTCAGATCGTCCTCGGCCTTTCATCAGAAACAAATAATTTGAAAATTGGAAACGTTTCATTTGTTTCTGATGAAAGGCCGAGGACGGTCTGAAATATCAAATATAATAATATAAATAAATAAATACTGTCAAAAAAATACATTTTTAAACTTACAACTTTTTAGTAGTTTTTCCTATACATATTATTAAGACAGTATATGTGGATCATTAATATATATATATATATATATATATATATATAAAAATAAAGGACATTTTTATTTATCTTATTTAATTTAATGATTTTTGTCTGAATTTCTGGGATGTGGAGTTCATTGTTGTGATAAGGTTTTGCTCTTTTGCCCTCCAGTCTTCCTCAGGTTTTATTGATCTAGGTAACCTACAGGGAATTCTGAACTGAACCCTTATTCTCTGGGGATAGTCAGATCTCTTTCTCTTGCTCATATACTGAGAGGGACATCTAATTCTTCTTTCTATCTAGTACTGTTCAGTTATTGCTCAGTGAGTGCAAGTACACATTACCAGGGATTGAACTCACAACTACTATTACCAAATTCACAAACCAGTGCTTTTACCCACTAGGCCAATTACTGGAGTAAACTTCGACCCTCAAACATACTTTGCATGCTGATTAGGCTGGAACTGCTGCTGCTTGCTATCATGTTTTGATGGCTGCTGTGATTGAAGACTTGCTCTCATATTGAATTTATTTCTGTCAAGGAGATCCTCATAGCCTAGCATATGTGCTGATTCTTTCAGACATCTATCTATCCAGTGTTTTTCTTTGTCCAGTATTTTCACTTCATTCCACTTGGGATTATGATTACCCCTTTTCTTCCATACATGATCAGCCAGGCTTGATTTCATTGTTCTACTCCTCACTATGGCTTTTTGATGTTCCTCCAGCCTTACTTTTATGGGGGGGTTATTTCATCTTTATATTCTCCCCCATGTTACGTGTCTTTACTCAGCAGAGATTTCTCCATAGAAAGTGGAATTTCTTCCAAATATTGTCATGATTTAATTTAATTAAAACTTTTTTTTCTTGTAGGGAACATGAATGCAGATGGAAGAGTGTTTTACTAATTGGAATTTGGATCACAGTACACTTACTCTACTGTTGGCTTTCAGAAGATGCTATTTTCATTCTCATGGTTTCAAGCAAAACCAAATTAACTACAGTTACAGGAGTCACTTTACTCTTCTCCATATCAGAGATGATCATTTTGGCAACTATTGTTCGTATAATATTTCCCAAACAAGAGAAAGCACTTGTTGAAGGGATAGCCATTATTTATTTATCCCATTTTTTTGCTACGTTTTTACTCAACTTCATCTTGATCAATGTCGGAATGCAAGTGAACCATATTATTTTTGTCCTGGAACCATTAGCCACTCTTGTCATTTCTAACATCTGCATTGGAGAGCCATTAAAGATACTGCTATCCGCGGTGGTAATGGCCCTCACCATAGGAGCAGCCGGAGTTAGAATGTCTTTTGGAGATGTAGAAATATTAACTGATCGAAGTGCCGTGCTGGATGTCTCTTTGATTCTCCTACTTTCTTGCAGGAACATCGTTTTGAAACACATCTATTCAGTGTCAGGACAAATAAAGATGCAGTGGCGGTTGAGTGTGGGCACAAGTCTGGCTGTGTCTATTTCTATGCTTGTAGCTATGCTCAGCCTCTTTGAATTCGGCTGGGGAGCTGCTCTATCCAAAGTTCTTCTTTCATGGGCATTGCATGCTTCTTACACTGCTATTACGTGGACAGTTCTACTGGAACAATTCTCTCCTCTCTCCGTGGCCATTCTCAACATAAGTGGACAATTTTTGGTTGACACATTCATCAAAATGCCACTCTATGCAATACAGGATGTCATGATGTGGATTTCTCTTGTCCTCTTCCTAGCTGGACTTAGTTTTTATTACTTCTATTCCTGCAATTCCTTAGTTTATGAAAGGACATGTAAGTAACTTGTTTTGTTTTTTGTTTTTTTTTATATTTATAATTTCCAAAGCAATTGATTTATTTTTATTTTCTTTAGTCTGACAGATTTTATCACTTCAAACATTATTTTTTGTGGATACTCATATTTGAATAGACGTTCCGTTTATTTCTTTCTTTCTTTCTTTCTCTTAATTTTTTTAATTTTATTTTTATAAGCGTTTCACCCCAAGCAAGGCATGTCACTGCCACTACTGCGCAGGGGGCTACATAGAGTGGAGAAAGGATGATTAAATATAGGAAATGTCAGAGGGTGGGTGATAGGTGGGTCAGGATACCGAGAATAAGGGTTGGGTAGATGAGTGTTCTGAGAATAATTGGGAGTTAGTGTGATAGGAGGTGTCTATTGACCCTACATTTAAACACCTGGAGATTGTAGCTGTCGGGAAAGCAGACTTGTGGAAGGGAGTTCCACAGGCAGGAAGCACGAGAAAAGAAGCTGTTGGAGTAGAATTTACGGTTACATCTTATCTGTTTAACTGTAAAAGGGTGGGACCTAGTTGCTAATCTAGTATCTCGTGTAAATTCGTGCTTAGGTGGCACCAGTGCTCTAAGTTCATCGGAGCAGAAGCCATGAAAGTACTTGTAGAAGAGGCACAGGGAAGCCACATTATGCTGGTGAGAGAGTGGTTGCAGCCGGTGTGCTAAGTAAGTATCAACCACGTTACAGATCCTCCTTTGTATTTTGTCAAGAAGCCCAAGGAGAGCAGCAGGGGCACCCGACCAGATATGGCAGCAATATTAAACAGTATATTTTTGTCTACTGGCCTGAATATTTGAGAAATCTTACTTGAGAAAAATAGGCACAGATTTAAACCTACGTCCCTCCTGAGCAAAGAGAACTGTCATTAGATCCGATATGCTTTAACTGACTCCACTATGTGTGTGGTGGTCCAGTGGCTATCGATTCGGAACGAGAGATCGGAGAGCCAAGTTCGAATTCCAGTTGCATTCACTTACACGCAAATACCCTTGGGAAAGGTATTAATCCGTCTCTTCCTTCCAGTTATGGGTTAAATAACAGGACAGATTGGGTTCTATAGCCTTGGCTGGCAACCAGTCTACTGCAAAAAGCAATGGCAACATACTGCGGGATAATCTTCTGCCCAGTCAGTCATGTCTCTTTCGAGACATGATCACCCAAGCATGTTTCACGTATGGCACTTAACTGACTGACTTTAAGTGAAATCCTTATCATGGATTCTCAAAATTTCATTTTTGCTCAGTTTTGTATCGAAACGTAAATGAAGCAATTTTTAAAGAAGTAATGGATTTTTTTTTATTTATTGGACAGACTTTTTTTATTTATTAATCAGACAGATTTTATCACATCAAATGTTATTTTTAGTACTCATATTTGAGTAGATGCTTTGTTTTTTTTTATTTAATCAGTAGTAGAATTTTGCTTAACAACAATATTCAGTCGAGATCAGTGTTAAATGTAACAAAAAAAAAAAAAAAATGATTGACCAAAACTCAGAGTTAAATCACATGCAAATATTTATGATAAACACAAAATGATATATACATGCAAAATTTACAATTTTTTGTATTCAAAACAGAAACGTAGAGTTTACTACTGGCAGGTGAAGTGTTATGAAGGAGAAGGAAGGGTCAGTATCTTTACCCAGTTAAGTTAGTGAAGTAGTTAAGTGCTATACTTTTTGGAAATCCTCAAAGGTGTATATAAAGAATAATTATTAGTTTGGTTAATGAAAGAGTCAAAAATATCCATTTACCTTTTTTTTTTTACGGAGGGGAAGGAAGGGTCATTATCTTTACCCAGTTAAGTTAGTGAAGTAGTTAAGTGCTATACTTTTTGGAAATCCTCAAAGGTGTATATAAAGAATAATTATTAGTTTGGTTAATGAAAGAGTCAAAAATATATATTTACCCATATAGTTCCATGAGATTTTCTTTCAGGTTTTAGTTGGTCGGTAACTTTTCTTAAAGATTCTTCTGGGTCGATATAAATCCTTGAATCAAAGCCAGAGTTGATAATGTCAGCAAATCCTCTTAAAAACTGGCTACTTTCTTCCCAAAACCTATTTTTATAGGGGCTAACACCTAATTTGCATATTGTAGAATTCTCTAGATGTTAATTGAATTTTTTTGCACACTCTAGCATCTTCCAAACGTTTTATTTCTAATTTCCTTGTTTTTACGACTACTTCATGAATTGAAACTTTTTTGTAATAACAATTAGGATTCAAATGAATCACTTACTACAACAATTTATACATTATTAATATTATTTTTATATGCAGCAAAGATTCTTCATGATAGTTGGTTTATAGTGGGTTATCCTGTTGATGCAAATTAACTGAATTTGGCCTCCTTAGGAGATAGCCCAATATAAGTTATAAAAGTGGTTATAAAACAAGAAAATCAAATTGAGTATAGAAGCAACATTTTATATACACACATATATCAATTATGGTTTCTACAAATAAAAATGTCTTTAGGATGGGTCCAATGGGAGTTAAAATGTTTATAGGAGTAAATGCTGAAAAGAGTTTGTGTGTATGTATAAGTGGGAGCATTTGTCCCTTAGTAATGTCTTTGATGTATCAGCTCCTTTGGTTGGTAAGTAGCTCAGTGGCAGTGAAGAAGGTGAGAGGGAAAGGTGAGGTGAACATAGTGAGGTCAAGGGATGTGCTAATTATGCTCGTCTTTCTCAACTCTGGCTTTTTTTTTTGTCTTTGTGGGTCCCAGCAGGTCATTTGGGAATTCACACCCATATTTAATTCTGGGCTTCACATTGGATGATAAATAAAATTTGTGTAGGATCTGAACAGGAATTTGATATTTAATTAATTTTTGGTTTTCTGCCAGATCATGTGTATGGAGCCGGGTGTGCAAAGACCAGTTTTGGTCATTTGCTTTCTGATCTTGAGAGTGCAAATATCCGGTCCCTCGCTTTGCTCAGTATCACCACAGCTTAAAGTACGTCATCTGCCCAGGAAGCTGCAAGTTTGAATCCTGCCAGTGAGCCCATGTTCTTCCTTAATAAGATTTCTCAATGTTCAGGCTGGTAAACAATGATGAATATCTTGTTTAATAAACAAAGCATCTATTCAAATATGAGTATCCACTAAAAATGTTTGAAGTGATGAAATATTTTTATTCATTTATTTATTTTATTTATTTTTTAATGTTAATTTGATGGAATTTCTATGCACCCTTGCTGACACCTTCTTCCATCTATTTTTGTTTACACTTCACTGATTATAAAAACTTTATGTGGTTACTATTTCTCTAGAACAAAACCAACCCACCTTGTGTTTTCAATTTTAGTCAAATCATAAATCTAACTTGGGAGAAATTAAAAAATTATTACAATCTGCTAACAATTTAACGCCAAATTTTGTTGTAGAGCAGGGGGAGCTCAAAAAAAGGGCATGTACATTTAAAATCTAAAAGAGACAAAGTTTCTGGTATAATTAATAAGAGAGGGCTCGAAGAAGTTGACACACGCAGGACATATTGATGGATAGAGGGAGACAGCTAGTAATCTACCGAATAAACTTGTGTAAATGGAATAATAAAAAGACCAACACAACTAAGAACTACAAATAATCAGAACTTGTGGAGAGCCATGATTATGAAGAAAATTTAGAGATAAAATAAAAATGAAAAAAAGACATCAAATTAGATGATTATAATAGGGTGGGGAGGCTTATTACATTTTAAAAGAATTGTGTGAAGACTCATACAAAAAAAAAAATTGAGTATCTCCGTAGAAGACTAGATATGTCAAAAATTTAAACTGGAAAGAAATAAAACAGTAGCTGATTTATTAAAAGCAAAGAGTTGAAAAAATTAATAATAATAATAAAAAAAAAAAAATTCTCTTAAAGGATTTTGTTGATAGAAAAAACAAAATAGAAAAGACAAAATGTAGTATTTTAGTAACAGAAATACTACGTAATAGATGACTAGTGGTGAAAAATATACATACCAAAGTACCAGTTAAATAAGTTAAGTTTAAAGGTTTTTTTTTTTTTATGTCACCCCAAGCAAGGCATTCCACTGCCACTATAGTGCAGGGGGGTTATATAGAGCGATTGGGTATAGGAAATGTCAGAAGGAGGGTGATAGACAAGTTAGGATGTACATAGGGAGAGAGTTCGGTGTCTATTGACCCTACATTTAAACTCCTGGAGGTTCTAGCCATTAAGGAAGCAATCATGCGGAAGGGAATTCCACAGGCGGGGTGGGGGGGCAAAGCCGAGTGCTTTGCCCACAGATTCTCATCCAACTCCACATTTGACTCGTCCGGAGTACACCCACCCAACTTCCCTACTAGAACTGAGGCCAAACTGCACGACGTATATATTACCCCGACAGTAGTATCCAGAGTAATTTCAAAACTTGACCCCCCATAAGGAGTGTGGAGACGATGGAATCCCGGTGGTAGTCCTTAAGAGGTGTGCTCCTGAACTTTTCCCTGTCCTCTCTAAACTATTTAACTACTGCCTTTCTGCTTCCTGCTTTCCTGCATGCTGGAAATTCTCTTCAGTCGTTCCTGTCTTTAAGAATTGTGGTGAACCCTCGGACCCATCCAACTATCGCCCTATCAGTCTTCTACCAATATTCGGGAAAGTATTCGAGGCTATAATCAATGCTGAAATAGTTCATCATCTCACTGCCCACAAACTGTTCTCCGACAGGCAATATGGATTCCGCTTTGCCAGGTCCACGGCCGACCTGCTAACAACCGTAACGGAGTACATGCTACAGGCCCTTGACGAGTCTGACGAGGCTCGTGCGGTTGCTCTGGACATCTCCAAGGCGTTCGACAGGGTTTGGCACTCTGGCCTACTATGCAAACTATGTGGTTATGGTATTACCGGTCGCCTGCTTGACCTAATCCAATCTTTCTTAAATAGCCGCAAAATGAAGGTCGTTCTGAATGGGCGTGCCTCTTCGTCCTACAGCATGAATGCTGGTGTCCCACAGGGGTCTATCCTGAGCCCAACACTCTTCCTTATTTTCATCAACGACCTCCCAGATGAGATCAAGTCCCAAGTAGGCATCTACGCAGATGACACTACAATATACTCCTGCTCCAGTAAGAAACCTGTCGTGGCGGACAGACATAATCTCGCTGCTGACCTTGAGCGGGATCTACACTCTGTGGTGAACTGGGGCAAGAAGTGGCTTGTCAACTTCAATTCATCTAAGACCAAGCTGTTGTCTGTCAACCATTACAGGCAACCTCTCCTGCCTCCCATAAGCATGGACCTAGTGATTCTCCCTGAGAGTAATACACTACGCCTCCTCAGACTTACCCTGTCCTTAGACCTCAAATGGAACCACTGTATTGAATCCATAGCAAAGTCTACTGCTAAGAAGGTTGGGTCACTATGTCGATCCAGGATGTTTTTTTCCACCTAAATCCATCCTGCATATATACAAGTCAACCATCCGCCCATGCATGGAGTACTGCTGCTATTTATGGTCAGGTGCCCCTGCCGTTCTCCTCATTATTCTTGACAAGCTCCAAAGGAGAGTCTGTAATGTGATAGGTACTGATCTGGCGACTCGACTGCAGCCACTTCCTCATCGTTGAAATGTGGCCTCCCTTTGTCTCTTCTATAAATACTTTCATGGCTTCTGCTCGGATGAGCTTAAGTCACTGATGCCTCCTCAACAGGTGTTTACTCGTGCAACCAGACTGGCAACTGGGTCCCACCCATTCACAGTCAGGTTAGCCAAATGCAGACGACAATTCTACTCCTGCAGCTTCCTCGCTCACACTTCTCGCCTGTGGAACGTTCCCGTATTCTTGCTTTCCTGACGGCTACAACCTCCAGAAATTTAAATGCAAAGTCAATACTCATCTACTAACCACTGGACTCTAGCTCTCTCCCCTCCCCTGTATAACCTTCCCTTTCTCTCCACCTATGTATCTGTCATCGAACCTGCTTTCTCAGCTTTCTATTGTTCCTTTCTAACTAGTTTGTACTCCTCACTCTTTTCTAATTAATCTTTTTACATTTATGTAACCCCTGCACATCAGTGGCGTTTCTGCCTTGCTCGGGGTGAAATGATTAAAAAAAAAAAGTGCGAGAAAAGAAGCTGTTGGAGTAGAAATTGCGGTTACATTTCATCGGTTTCACTGTAAAACGGTGGGACCTAATTGCCAATCTAGTATCTCATGCAAATTCACACCTAGGGGGCACCAGTGATTTAAGTTCATCAGAGCAGAAGCCATGACAGTCTTTATAAAAGAGGCACAGGGAAGCCATGTCACGTTGGTGAGAGAGTGACTGCAGGCGGTCAGCTAAGTTGGTATCAATCACATTACAGATTCTTTGCTGTATTTTGTCAAGAACCTTGATGAGAATAGCAGGGGCACCTGACCAGATGTGGCAGTAGTATTCAATACACGGGCGGATGGTAGATTTATATAAGTGCAGGATAGATTCAGGCAGAAAGAATTTCTGGGCCCTGCACAGAGAACCGACTTTCATAGCTGCAGATTTAGCAATGGATTCGACGTAGTCATTCCATTTGAAGTCCGCTGAGAATGTCAGGCCAAGGAGGCATAGTGTTTTACTCTCTGGGAGGCAAGCCTGTTCCATGCTAATGGGAGGGAGGTGTGGTCGTCAGTGGTGGTTAATTGACAGCAGCTTCGTTTTGGAAGAATTGAATTTTACGAGCCATTTCTTACCCCAATCCACCACGGATTGGAGGTCCTTTTCAAGCTTGGCAGTGAGGTTTGCCTTGTCACCAACACCAGATTTTTTATCGCGGCGAGAGTAAACTGTGGTATCATCGGTGTACATGCCTACTTGTGATCTTATGGCATCAGGAAGATCATTGATGTAGATTAGAAAGAGCGTAAAAGGAATTGGTTTTATAGATAAGAGCAAATAATAAATCTACTGAGATAATTTTAGATATATTTAAGAGTATATTCCAGTAATTAATGATTTCATTCAGTCAGTGCCATACGTGATACATGCTTGGGTGATCATGTCTCAAAAGAGACATGACTGACTGGGCAGAAGATTATCCCGCAGTAGGTTGCCATTACTTTCTGTGGTAGACTGGTTACCAACCAAGGCTATAGAACCCAGTCTGTTTTGTTATTTAACCCATAACTGGAGGGAAGAGACGGATTAATACCTTTCCCAAGGGTATTCGTGCGTAAGTGAATGCAAGGAATTTGACTGGAATTTGAACTTGGCTCCCCGATTTCTTGTTCTGAGCCGATAACCACTGCACTACAACTCACATATTCATTGTATGGCATTCTTCTAAAAAAAAAAAAAGTATTTAGAATCTCTCTTGAAGGAGTAATATTTTTCTTGTTATATTCAATCAGTCAGTTAAGTACCATAAATGATACACACTTTGTGTGATCATGTTTCTTTTGAGACATGACTGACTAGGCAGAAGATTATCCCACAGTAGGTTGCCATTGCTTTCTGTGGTAAACTGGTTGCCATCCAAGGCTATAGAACCCAATCTGTCCTGTTATTTAACCCATAACTGGAGGGAAGAAAAGGATTAATACCTTTTCCAAGGCTATTTGTGCATAAGTGAATGCAAGGAATTCAACTGGAATTTGAACTCGGCTCCCTGATTTCGTGTTCCGAGCTGATATCCATTGCACCACAACGCACATCCGCAGTGATTTCATTACATTAGTTTAGTGACTTGGTTCTTGGGAATTTAATTATATGAATTTTTTTTTGTTTTTATAAGCAAAGAAAACATATTTCATATACTGATTTACATGTTCTAGCTTTTATTGATATCTTCCATTTAACTGTAAGAGCTTTATTTGCCAATAGTATTTGGAGAGAGAAATTTAGTTACTATAGATTTTATTATTGAAAGATAGGTTACACAGAATAACAAATAATTCCTCAACTGAAAACATTTTTTATGAACAGGCATTACTACAATACAGCCCTAAAAAATAGTGGCTACAAACGTAACGATATTAAATATTATAAGCAAAATAATAATAATACCAAGCATAACAGAAATAGAAAGATAATTTGATATACACCGCCATTTAACCAAATGGTAAGTATTAAAGTGCCAGACCAGATGTGCCAGCAACATTCAATGCATGGAAGAATGGTAAACTTATAAATGTGTCAGATAGATTCTGGTTATTAAAATAGAAACAAATCAAGATTATGATTAAACGATCAAAGTATTAGACTAATTGGAGTAGATAGACTCAATTGGAGTAGATAGACTAAACTATTGCCCGGTTCACACTCCACCCACGTCTATTGAACAGGTGAAGAGGCTCATCCCTTGTTTCCTGTTTAGGATGTGGTTTCCGGTTTTCTCTTTTCTAATCTTTTCACTCCTATGTAGCCCCCTGCACATCAGTGGCATTACCACCTTGCTCGGGGTGATATGATTTAAAAAAAAAAAAAAATACAATGTTTTAAGCCTGTTACTACTCTGTTACTATTTTCATGGCGAATGTACAGATGAGATCTAAAGTTCCAAGATTTCAGACCTTTACCCTTAGAACATCACGTTCACCTTTGAATCACCCTCATTTCTTTTGTGTTCTAAAAGAAAAATGAAAGCTCCACTTGGAGAGCTTTTTCTCAGGAACTGACTGTTTATGGAATGGATTCCTACACGGGTGCTTTACTGAATCTTACAATTGTAATTTCTTGAAGTCAAGGGCCAATTATCTTACCACCATATCGCTAGTTTCTACCACCTTCTCATTCTTCACACATATCTCACTGATCGTTACCCTGTAAACCTCTACCATCTCAAGCTTCAATTGTTGATATTTAATCAGAAAAGGTGTATTTTTACAAGCATTCAGTCAGTTAAGTGCCATATGTTATACATGCTTGGGCAATCATGTCTCGAAAGAGACATGACTGACTGGGCAGAAGATTATCTTGCAGTAGGTTGCCATTGCTTTCTGCTGTAGACTGGTTGCCGACCAAGGCTATAGAACCCAATCCATTCTGTTATTTAACCCATAACTGGAAGGAAGAGACAGATTAATACCTTTCCCAAGGGTATTTGCGTGTAAGTGAATGCAATGAATTCAGCTGGAATTCGAACTTGGCTCCCCAATTTCTCGTTTCGAGCTGATATCCAATGCACCACAACGCACATACAAGCATTAATGGGAAAGTAATATTAGTATGGTTCCCGCAAACTTGTGCATAGAAAATTGATAAATGGGATGGGAGAAGTTGCTCACCATTGACTTAGACTAAACTTCCTTTTGTTAGGTTGCCTTATGTATGTGTGTGTATGTATAATGTTTGACCCATGGGAAGCAGAGACATTTAAAGTGTTTAGTTTTTTATAATTGCATGCTGTGAGAAGTTCATAGTCAGTCGTGCAATACAATGAATGAATGAGATTTGTTTTGTATACATGCAATGACTGTGCATAGGTGTCAGTAAAACCTTAGTCAGTTGACAAAGTGGTTGATGAGCTTCTTCATGGGCAACTACACACTTTAGATAATCTTTTTGAAGACATTTGTTGAAGCAGAAAATTGTCAGAAAAGAACAGCATGTTAAACTATAAACGTCTGCTATAGATCAGACAAGACTACAAGGAAAAAATTTCAGCTCACTGTGATCTCTCATCAATGAATGTGTGTCAAGATTGAGCCATTTGCAATGCTTTGATGATTAAAAAAAAAAAAAAAAAAAAAAAACTAAAACTTTCAGACTGTTAGAGGGAAGAAAAATAGGGTAGTGTAAACTTCAGTGGCTTGGAGCAAGAAATCAGCAAGTGGAGTTCAAATTACAGTCAGGTTAATTACACTGACTTTTGCACAAGTACCCTTTGAAAGGTATGAATCTATCCCTTCTCCCATCTAGGGTTGACTTAACTCTTTGTTAGCAATAAGTCTAGAAGGACTATTCTGAATTCAAAACCAGTTTACTATAAAAAAAACTGTGTTGTTGGTAATTTTACTATAAAAATGTGTTGTTGCTATTTGTTGGATGATTCACTATTTTCCCACAACTGGGACCCTAACAGGTACTACCACCCTGAGTCAGCGTGAACCTGGGAGCAACAATGCTTAAGAGGTGGTCCCATGCTCTTCAAAATCTTTCAATCAGTGGCCTTGCTGTTAGATGTAGTTTATCATCAAACCCAGGACAGTGTATGGGTTGGACAAGAGCAACTTTTTTTTTTTTTTGTTTTCATTTCACCTCAAGCAAGGTGGGACCACCACTAGTGTGCAGAGGGTAACAGTGAGAAAAGACTGGGTACAGGGGATATTGAAGAAAGGATAAAAAATGGAGTTCAAGAGGACAGAAGATGGTAATTGATGTTGCATTTAAATTTTTGGAGCATGTGGCTATCAGGAAACAAGTAAATATAAGGGAGTTCCACATACGGGAAGTGTGAGAAAAGAAACTGGTAGAAGTGGCAGTTACATTTAGCTATTTTAACAGTAAGAGGGTGGGACCTAGATGCCACTCTAGTAGCATACTTAAATTAATGTGAACATGACACCACAGAAATAAGCTCACCAGAAAAGACAGGCAACCCATGTCATGGTGGTGATAAAGTGACTGCTGTTGAGGTCTCAAGTCAGGACTGATTATATTGCAGGCCCTTCTTTGGACTTTGTTGAGAACCTTGAGATGAATAGCAGGAGCACCCAACCAGATACGACCACAG
This sequence comes from Ascarosepion bandense, assembly GCA_037127315.1. Taxonomy (NCBI): domain Eukaryota; kingdom Metazoa; phylum Mollusca; class Cephalopoda; order Sepiida; family Sepiidae; genus Ascarosepion; species Ascarosepion bandense. The sequence continues at coordinate 119,915 of JBBBDQ010001010.1, forward strand.
TTTTTATGGTACTGACAAAAGATAGATTTATAAATATACAAGATGGATTCTGACACCAAAAACTTGACACAGAGACTCAACATTCTTAGCAGTAGATGCAGCTATAGATCTGACGTATTTGCTCCACTTCAGGTCAGCTGAAAAATTTAGGCCAAAGAGGCTCTCAAGGAGACTTGCATCAGCCATGCTGATGGCTGGGAGGAAAGTTTTTAAAAGGTTTTGTTTTGGAGGTATTAAAATTTACAAGCCATTTCCTACTCCACTGATTGGAAGTCTGTTTTAAGAGCAGTAGCCAGATTTATTGTCAGCCTTGGAAGAGTTTCTATTGAGGTGGGTGTAAATGGTGGTGTCATCTGCATAAATACATCCATGGGAACTGATGACATCAAGAAGATTATTGATGAGGATCAGAAACAACGTAGACCCAAGACAGTTCCTTATGGAACACTTGCATTCATGTGAAAGGATCTGGAAGTGAGTCTGTTCAAAATGACCTTCATTTCATGATTTGATAGGAATGATTGGATTAAATCAAACAATTGTCCAGAAATACATACCATAGCCCTGGAGCTTGCACAGGAGGCCAGCATACCAAAAACTTACAAGGTAGCTATAGCAGAAGCTTTGTCATTATTATTAAAGACCTGGTATACATATTCAGTGATGTCCTTTAGCACATCAGCAGTAGACCTGGCAAAGTCGATGTCATATTCTTTTCAGAGAGTAAATCATGAAAGGTGAGATGTTTAACTACTTTAGCATTGATTAAAGCCTCAAATATTTTACTGAAAAGTGGTAAGAGACTAACAGTGATAGAGATCAGAAGGTTCACTCAGTCAGTTAAGTGCCATACGTGATACACGCTTGGGCGATCATGTCTCAAGAGACATGACTGACTGGGCAGAAGATTATCCCGCAGTAGGTTGCCATTGCTTTCTGCGGTAGACTGGTTGCCGACCAAGGCTATAGAACCCAATCTGTTCTGTTATTTAACCCATAACTGGAAGGAATAGACGGATTAATACCTTTCCCAAGGGTATTAGCGCGTAAGTGAAGACAATGAATTCAGCTGGAATTCGAACTCGGCTCCCCGATTTCTCATTCCGAGCCGATATCCAATGCACCACAAAGAGTTCTTAAAACAAATAAAAAAACAGGAAATACAGATGAGGACTTATAACAAGCATGAAAGCAAGAAATAGAAAGACAGTAGTTATAGAGTTTGAAGAGGACTGGAGTCTGTTCAGGAGCACATTTCTTTAGGAGGATGACTGCGATTCTACTTGCCTTATAAGAGTCTAATTCAGAAATGATGTCCGAGACCAGAGATGAGGCTATACCCATATCACTCAGATAAGCATCTGTTCTAGTTGGGAAAATGGGGGCACTCCAGATGATTCAAGCCTGAAGTTGGAAGAGAAGTCGTGAGCAAAGTATTCAACCTTGTCTGTTTGCATCTTTTAATGTTCCTGCAAGCAAACGCATATACATTCAGAATTTACCTAAGTTTGAAAAAAATGACATTGGAATAATACATTCCCCTCCTACTTGGGCTTGCCAGCCCCTACCCTGGGCAGAGAAATAAAATCACAAAGTTGGAAACCAAGAAGATTTCACCCTAATAAAATGAAAAAATTATATATATATATAAGAAACAATTTAGGCAGACACGTTATTTCATGGTAAATTGGAAGTATAGGCCTATTTCAGGTGAACCATCATCAGCTTTCGTCTTTATTGTACAGAAGATTTTACACAAAGGAAATGCACAAAGACCCCCCTCCAAAAAAAAACAAAATGAAAATAAAGATCGCTTCCTTAAAAGAGAAAATTTAAGAAAAAATACATCATTACATCAGTTCGGTCAATACACACACATTCATACATAAGCATATATATATATATAATCAAAGAGCGTGCGTAAGAGCAGATGTCAACTTAATTGGACCTGCTGAATCTGAGGAGAGAACTAATTTTTTAAATGTTGACATAGGAGCCGGTTTAAATTATGTTAAACTTTTAGTCCCTCATTCATTCCTCTGAAGACTTTACACACATCACACTATCTTACGGAATATATATTATTTATTTGTACCCTATTGTTATGTGTTGATTTTTATTTTTTTAATATATATTTTATATATATATATATATATATATATAGGTTTATGGTATTTTGGTATTGCTTACATATTTGTTTTTGTGGGTGTATGTGTGTATATATGTGTGTTTGTACATATGTGTGTGTGTGTACGCATTTACGTGTGTGTGTGTGTGTGAGTTGTATGTGTACATATGTTTTTTTACATTCTGCACATATACAAATCTACCATCCGCCCGTGTATTGAATATTGCTGCCATATCTGGTCGGGTGCCCCTGCTGCTCTCCTTGGGCTTCTTGACAAAATACAAAGGAGGATCTGTAACGTGGTTGATACTGACTTGGCAGACTGGCTGCAGCCGCTCTCACACCGACGTGATGTAGCTTCCCTGTGCCTCTTCTACAAGTACTTTCATGGCTTCTGCTCCGATGAGCTTAGATCACTGGTGCCGCCTAAGCACGAATTTACACGAGATACTAGATTAGCAACTAGGTCCCACCCTTTTACAGTTAAACAAATAAGATGTAACCATAAATTCTACTCCAACAGCTTCTTTTCTCGCGCTTCCCGCCTGTGGAACTCCCTTCCACAAGTCTGCTTTCCCGACAGTTACAATCTCCAGGTGTTTAAATGTAGGGTCAATAGACACCTCCTATCACACTAACTCCCAACTATTCTCACAACACTCTCATCTACCCAACCCTCATTCTCGGTATCCTCACCCGCCTATCACCCACCCTCTGTTATTTCCTATATTTAACCAGCCTTTCTCCACTCTACGTAGCCCCCTGCACAGTAGTGGCAGTGACATGCCTTGCTCGGGGTGAAACGCTTATAAAAAAAAAAAAAAAAAAATAATATTGATTATATATTGGTGTGGTGGCAATTGTGATTAATACGGATTGATTAACTATTATATCTTTATTTTTTTTTTTAATTTTCTTAGTTTTTTTACATTCCAGTTTCTTATCCTTTCATTATTAATTTGTTAAATTTATTTTTAACTAAATAATTAAGTTTAAACAACTAAATTTAAATAGAATAATTAGGTTTAATTTACAATTATTTTTTTTTAACTTTATATTGTATTATATTTGTTTTGTTGAATGTATAATTAGTATAATTTTAATTATATAGTGGTGTGATGGTATTTGTTATTACAACAGGTTGATTAACTATTGTCTCTTAAATATTTTTTTTCTTAATTGTTCTAGACTCTAATTTCTTATCCTTTTACCGTTAATATATAATATTTATTTTTTTATTTTCATTTTCTCCTATCATCTTTTCTTTCTAATTTAAATTTATTCTTCTCTTCTTGCCCTTTTCGTTTACGCTTTAAGATACTTACCCTTTCTCTTTAACGCTCTCACTCTCTCTCACTTAACCCGTTTTCTTTACTTACCAAATCTATGTGTCAGCAGAGCAGTCTGACTTGCATAATGTATCTTTAAGTTGACATCCGCTCTTAGGCGTGCTCTTCGATTATATGTTGCGTATATATATGCTTATGTATGAATATGTGTGTGTATTCACCGAACTGATGAAATGATGTATTTATTAAATTTTCTCTTTTAAGGGAGTGATTTTTATTCCTTTTTTTTTTGTGGGGGGAGCTTTGTGAATTTCATTCGTGTAAAATCTTCTGTACAATAAAAACGGAAGCTGATGATGGTTCATCTGAAATAGGCCTATTCTTCCGATTTACCATGAAATAATGTGTCTGCCTAAATTTTTTCTTATATTTGCTCTATATGTATTTATATACATATATATTAAGAGCTCTCTTAGAGAGTTATCCTACCACTGTATGTACAGGATACTCCTTTGGACTCTTTTATATCTACACCACATGCTTATATATATATATATATATATATATATATACACACACACACATATACATTGTTGCTGTTCATATGTTCAGTCCATGTTATCCCCAGGATCCTTCTAAGATTTAATGTTACATGTGAGAGATTAAGTCTCCTGCTTTCATTTGTAATGCTTGATAATGCTTTGCTATACAGGAATTGCTAATGACAGCCAGCATATCATTAATTTATAGAGATAAACTTATATATTTATATCTACTTTTGTTTCCTTCATGAAAATATTATTTTTCAATCAAATTGATGTGTAATAAAGTCTGTTTTGTAGGAAAAAACACTTTTGTAGAAACTCAGAAAACAAAAAAAAAACAAACCTTGTATTTGTTTGGTGCCAGAAATCCTTTTTTTATATTGGTAGATTGTTGGTAGACATTTTAAACATTTAGTATAATGAAAAACTAAGTCATTTCTACCAATAGTTTATTAAAAACTAATGCTATTTCCTTTTTACTTAGCAGTACCCAAGAAAATTCAAGATTTCCTATTTGAATTGTTGATGAATCTTAATTCTTAGGTTATTGATTGAATAAGCTCATTGTGAGTTCTACAACTACAAAATATACTTGTAAATTCCTCTATTGGATTATTAAATATTTGAGTTTGACAATTTTAACAAAGTAATATAATAATTATGAATGCTGGCACTTATTTTATGAAGTAAGGTTACAAGTGAAAAGATTAAAAATTGAGGAAGTTTTCCATTTCTCTGAAACAAACTTCAAACATCTTATTGCCTCCCCTTTCTTATGTATGCTTTTTTTTTAAAAAAACTTCTAAACTGTAGAACACAATGACAACTAAAAGAAATTATTAATGAATATTTATGTGATAGAAGGAAAGAGAAAGTAGTATCCGTGAAAAAATTATTACCACCTATATCTTCCCTTTCTTCGTTTTTCATTATGTATGCTTTCTCTTTTTCACTAAAATCAGTGTCTCTGATATCTTTTTCTTCGGTATTTTTTAAAAATCTAAATGGAATGGTCTATTATTTATGAGAGTCAATGGTTAAGTGTAAAGCATGTACTAATCAACCTATTAATTAAGCAGAATTATAATATTATGGTGATAGACAGAAAATCAGATTACCAAGAGGATCGCTTTTCTGTGGTGTTTCAGTTCATTTCTTAGAATTTTTAAAGATTAGACTTTTCTAAAATATTTTATTTAAATAATCAATGTATTTCTGATATATCAACGAGGCTTTATTCACATACATCTGCAAAACGAGATTGTTTTGTTCATTTACAAAAATCAGGCAATGTCATACATAGACTAAAATTCATTTGTCAGACAAACCCAAACGAAGTGACATCTTTAATTCATATCTGTTTTGTATACAAATAATGTAAAATACTGTCAATATTATTTATATTATGAACATACAAATACATTGTTGTTATGACGGAAACCTCCTTTTAAAGTAATAGTTGATTATCAATCAAATGTCAAGTTCCAAGCTGACAACCAAATTTTTTATATTCTAATCCTCTTTGCTATGAATGCATGTTGATTTTTATTCATTTGGATGTCGTTCTGGGTCAAGTTCCATCGGGTGCCATGTAAATAGATCCTCACCATTAATTTTAAACTGTCAACTATTTAACTTAAGTCATTTAAGCATCATACATGATATGCGCATAGAGTATCATATCTTGAAAGAAACCTGACTGACTTGGCAGATGATTTTCTCACAATAAGTTGCTATTACTTTCTGCAGTAGACTGGTTGCCAACCAAGGCTATAGAACCTCATCCATTTTGCTATTTAACCCATATCTGGAGGGAAGAGATTAATACCTTTAAGGATATTTGCGCATAAATGGATACAACAAATTTGACTGGAATTCGAACTTGTTTCTCCGATTTCTTGCCCCAAGCTGGTATTCACTGCATGACAGAGCACATCCTGAGGGTGTATACCTTTCTTTTTAGTTATCCAACTGAGTTGGAAACATAAAATAACATTAATGAATATGTGGATATGTGCCATGACCTTTCAGGGTATGAGTAATCATGGCTCTCCACAATTTCCTGTCCTTTGTAGCTTTTAATAAATTTTCTCTTTTTTGTTATCTCTCTTAAACCCTGTTTAACAATCCATTTACTCAAGCTTGCCAGGTAAGTTGTATTGTTTTCCTTTGTCCCTCTTGCCTTTAATCTATTCTGTGAGTATTAAATTTTCTAAGCCTGCTCTCCTCATAATGACCCGAAGACTTTATCTCTTCCTGATGTTGAGTATGAATGTTCCTTGTTTCCATTTTGTCTGTGAGTATTAATATTTCATAACTTTAAACATACCCTTAACTCATAAAATCAATCTGTAAATAAATTAATCTTTAACAGAATTATCTGTTTAGCTCAGATTAATCCTGCTTTGTTAGAATTTTTTTGACTAGGAATGATTATCTTTTCTGACAGTCAAACACATACGCACATTTAAAAGGTTCAAAATTCCTAGCACCTGAAGAAGGCTGAAATGGTCAAAGCGCCATTGGTATTCTTTCTTTTTAATTTTTATCAAGAATTTGTTTTAAAACAGATTTTCGACTTTCAGAAAACATTGCAATATTAATTATTTTTCTTTTGGTCAGAAATTTGGATTGAATTGAATATTGGAATAAGTTAGCATGGTTGTTTCCTGGTAGAGAAATTTGATCTAAACAGAAGTTAGACCATTATATTTGGGTCATCAACAAACAATGGAGATAAATGAAATAATAATTTTTGATAAAGAGGATTTTGGTGGAGATTGAACATCGAGATGTATTTGTTTACTAATGGTGAAATATAAATTTAGCATAAGTTGAGTGCCGTTTACTTTTGGGGTCACCTGATTTTTGGCTGTAGCAACTAACACCTGTGATCACTTATGATAAGCATGTGGATGGCCTCACTTATAACCCGCCGGCTTTCTATATAAGTGCATTGTAATGTTGAAGTAAGAGAGTTGGTTCATGACAGTAGGAGTGTGTGGTTGTGTATCATCGGGTCTTCATGATGGGAGGGGGGTGCTGTCAAGAGACCATAACCATGTGAGCATACGAGTCACCCCTAAACTGGAGTAAGGTTGCTGACAATTCGGATCAATCAACCACCTAACCAAAGACGTCTTTGTATGAAAAAGCAGAGTAAAATATATTTTTTATTTTACTTGCAGTTGGTTTTATTGTTTCGGACAGAGGCTTGTTGCAGATTTTATTTGTTGTGAGGTGATGATGAAAAATACAAGGAAGAGGAAGAAGAATATTATGAAATGATTATATGAAACTGATGTAAAGAGGTTAGATTGAGTAGTTCCCGACAAGGAGATTTGATTTGAAAGGTCACCCTGAATTTGTTGCAGATTGTTGAAATTTAATAGTCACTGAAGAACTCTGAGAAGTAACGCCATTATAGCAATCACATTGAAAACGGAGTATATGAAGCTTAATATCATCACTAGCCTGACAACATTGAAATTGCATCATTCGTTGTTTGTACCAGCACCATTTCAAGACACCATGGTCCCGGTGTTTTATTTGAGAATAATTGGCTCTGTCAAAAGAGTCTGGGGAACATTGAAAAGAGTTTTATATATATATATATATAATCTTTTGAGACGATTTAATAACAAATGAACCTCACTCACTCACTCTCTCTCTCTGTCTAGACTTCAGTGTGTGAGTTGTTATGCTAAAAACTTTTACTTTCTGTAACCTTTTCCTTTTTCTATTTCTTTTTTGTATATAAAAGACATTAACAGTGCAACCATCAAACAGTTGTTTGTTCGGCTTTTTATAGACATTTTTTTTCTATTTCTTTTTGCTGTATTCTAAATGTTTAACACTGGCTCTCCCAGCCATGTCTACATCTTCAGTCAACCGTGAACGAATAGGACATCTGCTTTCTGGATCTAATAATCACAATGTGGGCAGGAAGCCAATTGACTGACCTACAGATGCTCAGGGACCTACGGCCAACCCCTGAATGGACATGTCAACCAGAAGAGGAAGACGCCGAAGGTTGAGGGGCCAGAGTGGAAGAGTTAGGTCTGGTACACGTTGACCTGAGGGGTGGTGCCATCATGACCAGAATCTGACCTCGTAGAACCAATGTTAAACTTTTGCAAAGTTTTTCATTTTCAACCAAAGTTTTTACATTTTCGATGTTCTCTAAGTCATGCAACTTCAAACGAGAGATTTGCAAAATATTTGCAGAAACAAACGAAGCAAGTCTGTGCTAAGTTTCTTCTTTCATACTTCCTGCTTTTCTGGTTTCTTGTTTTGAGTCAGCTATGACTTTTAAAAATTTAAATGCAACGTCAATCGTCATCTTCTGTCTCCTTAAGTCTTGCTCTTTTTATTGTCCTTTTAACCTCAGTAACATTTTCTCAGTTTCCTTCTTACTTTTCCTCTCCTTGATAAGTTTTTTTTTCTCACTCATTCACTCCCAGTAACCTCTTAGAGTATTCATTTCCTTGCTTTGGGGAAAATGATTAAAAAAAAATAAATATATATATATATATATATATATATATGACAATGATTTATTGAATTTTTGTTATTTTACTTTTATTACTGTACCAAAATTTTGTATAATATGAGGTTGTTCAGGAAATAATGTCCATTTTTAGAATAATCCTTTTGGCTTCTAATATCCTCTCAATTATAATAAAGTCTATGGTGTGTGTGTGTGTGTGTGTGTATATATATATATATATATATATATATATATATATTAAATAAACTTCTGAATTCTACATACATTGCATAGCTATTTCAGCGAGAAAAATCTCAAGACTTCAGCAACGATCAAAAACAAAAATATTTTATTTCAAATATGGTACAAAAATTCATGTGTTGGAAGGAGACCAAAAACGTAGCCATATGCAGGAAATTTACTTTAAAAAAAAAGGTGGGGATCAAAAAAATTTTTTTAAAAATTTGTCCAGAAATAGATTCAAAAGAGACACTCGATATTAGAAGAAGACTTTTAGATTACGTCTGTATGAAAGAAACAAAAAATCAAAATTTAGGCTCCTTCTGGTATGTGAATTTTTGTATCATATTTGAAATAAGATATTTTTGTCTTTGCTTGTTGCTAAAGAAGCAAAAATTTTTCTTACTAAAATAGCTACACAACGTATGTAGAATTTCATTTTTTTTTTAATTTTATATAATATGCACATTTGGCTCGGTAAATAGAGAATACTATTGACATGGATCATTTTTAATATTAATAAAATTAATAATAATAGGATCTGGTTTTTGGGATTTTACCTATTTACTTTTCCTTTTTTGGATTTAAAATATATGTATATATTTCCCTCCTATCATTTATATTATTTTGTTTCTTTCTTTGTCTTAATGTAAGATGCTCATTAGTAGGTACATCAGTATGATGTTGACATCATGGGCTCACTTGTATTATAATAGTTGCACCAAAATATATTACTCATTCCTAATAATTAAAGTGTCCTCTTTGTTAATTTTATATCAGTATCTTTCAGAAATATATACCTCTCATCTTGAACAGGAAAAAAAGTGATGTATTTACTTTTTTTTTTTTTTTTTTTTTGTACAAGTTCAAATTTAGTCATAAAATTTCTCAAATTGCTGCCAGCATTAAGAGTATGAGGGTTAAGGATTCCCTCATGATTGGACAGTGTGGTACTAGTTTCTGAAGTTCATCAATAGGGATATGAGACTTTAAGATCAAGTTGGGAGAGAATGTTCATCTGCAGTTGACAATCAGCATCTGAAAATGCTAGTCAACTAAACCCGCATCAAAATGTTGGAGAAATCTTGCATTTGGGTGTCAGAATTTCAACAATATCAGGTTCTTGAGAATTGGTAAGGTGAAGAAACTCGATAAATGGGTTCCACATGAACTCTGTCAAATTCAAAGAGTTTGATATTTTAAAGTGAGTTTGATGCTGCATTTGCAAAATTCAAATGATTTATTTCTTAATCAAATAGGAACTTAGTTAAAAATGGATCCTTTATGACAGTTTTAAATGATCGGCTTGGGCACCTCGAGGTGGTGTAATGGTTTGTAAGCTTGTCTGGCTAGAATCATTACAATTGAGTAGTGAGTTCGAGTCCCATACTTTTGGCCTTAAGCTGTGCTTAGAAAAATCACCATAAATGATTTGCTTAATTATTAGTGTTATCCATTGCAGCTTTTTGGAATCTAACCAGAATGGAACTGCCAAAGTTTACTGCCAGCAAATGGATGAAATACAAACTGGTTAATAAATCAGGTCCAATTCTTCATGACAATCTTTGACCACATGTTGCCAGGATAACACTGCAGAAACTCAACATTTTGCACGAGATACTAGATTGGCAACTAGGTCCCACCATTTTACAGTGAAACCAATAAAATGTAACCTCAATTTCTACTCCAACAGCTTTTCTCGCATTTCCCGCCTGTGGAATTCCCTTCCACATACTTGCTTCCCCGACAGCTACAACCTCCAGGAGTTTAAATGTAAGGTCAATAGACACCTCCTAACATACTAACTCGCACCCATTCTCTCAAACACTCTTCCTATGTACCTCCTTACTCGTCTATCACCTTCCTTCTGACATTTCCTATACCCAATCGCTCTATATAACCCCCCTGCACTATGGTGGCAGTGGAATACCTTGCTCGGGTTGATATGATTTAAAAAAAAAAAAATACGAGACTTTGCCACATCTGATATATTCCCTTTGACCTCTCACCCAGTAATTCTCTTTTTTGAAGAATCTTGACAATTCTTTTAAGCCAAAAGATATTCCGTTGCAAAGAAAATGCAGAAACTGCTTTCAAAGAATTTCTGGCATTTAAACGCTTAGATTTATTTTTAAGATATAAATTTAAATATGGTTTAAATCCATTAATTCTGAAATAAAAGTTGATTGTTTAATGGAACATTATTTTCCAAACAACCTAATATTTTTATTCTTTTCTGCTTCCTTGTAGGCAACCATATTAAAAAGTAACTTTCTTTTATTTTTTGCAGTGTCTTTCAATGAGATGTACACACGACTTGAGTTTGTCCTCTTTCTCACAATCATCTTGACCTTGTTCTTTTATACATTACCACCAAAGGTCAGTCCTCGAGACATTAAAAATATTCAATATCTCCGTTTAGACTTTCTTTTCCAGAAATTCTTACAAACGAGCAAGGTTTCAAGCTAATCACGACTTCATCATTGTCAACTTTGAAGAAACATCAAAATAAAATAAATTCCATGGCAGTTAGAATTTTTGGATATGTTTAAAATATTCAATTGCATCATGTGGAATTTTGACTGTCATTACAATTTTTTTTTTTTTTTTTTTTTTTTTTACGTCATTTAAATCCCAAATATCAAGCTATACTAAATAATTTTTGCAGTTCAATTTCTTAAATGCTTTTTGTGTTATCAAATGATTTCTTTATTTTCATTTTTGGTCTAAAGAATTTAATATTTCTTCAAACTTGATCTTAAAAATGTATAAAAGCACAAGATATTTTTTTTTTCAATTGTACAGAGGAAATAAAAAAAAAATTACTTGGTTGTAAGATCTTGTACACAATTTGAATATACAACTTGTGTTTACAAATATCAAGAGGTGAAATTTGAAATCTTGCTAGCAAATAAACTTCTACTTCACCAAATATACAATTATGGGAAGAAACTTTTTTAAATTTTGTATTACATTGTGAAACAATTAACATAATAATTAAACCAGAGAAAATACTGATTGACAGGATTTCATTGAATCTTGAACTGAAACATCTTTCTGTGATGTAAAGCAATGAACAAATTAAGAATTCTTTTCTTCATGAGGAATAATACCGTGTAGGTGTTCAAACCTACCTTGGATATAAGAATGACTTTTTTTTGTTTCTGTAATTAACAGAAAATCTTTTCAATAAAATATATTTTAATTTAATAAATACAATAACTAATATATAATTTTTGTAAAAATTTACAGAGATTGTTCACAAGTTGATCCAGATATTTTTGAATCTAACAAAATAATACTCAATCAAGACAGTTCTGTTCAGGGCATTACTTTTGTTTCTATAAGAATATTTTGGAAACATGTTGGTATAAATTAAACTTTTACACTTTGTTTTTTAAAATCTTGGGGAATAAAATCTTTTCAAATGCAAACATAATTTTCTTTGTCTAAATTTTGAAAATTTCTTTTTGTTATGACTTCCAAATGTATGGCTTATGGCTATATCACATTGGAACACTAACAATCACCAAAATCAAGCAATGTTGAATCTGGTCAGTATCTAGATGAGTGACCACTTGCAAATACTATTTGTTGTAATTTTGGATATGCAGGTGGTCTAATAGATAATATCTTAAAATTAAAATTCAGTCAAGTTTCAATTCCTACTGTTATGTTTACACAAAAACATCCTTGGGGAAAGGCATGAATCCACCTCCTCTCTCTTCAGCTTTGGGTTAATTAGTAGAACTTGTATCAGTAAATCATTATTTTCTGAAAAAGATTATTACAATCAAAAAATATTTTTGGCTTTAACCTTCAAGAGGTTGAGAAGCTAAAAAAAACTAAAAAAAACAATAAAAATGTATGATTTTATACATAAAAATAAACACTAAGGACAATTAACTGTGCTAATTGACTGTAACAAAACAAATGTCTTCCAAGGATCTTTCACACTTTTCATGATCATGTATATGTTTCTTGGCATTGTTTATCTCTTCCAATCACATTTCCTTTTACATTTTGGACTGATATATTTAATTTTAAAAGCAAAGAATCTGTCAAAGAAATGTTGCCAAGAGACTACATTATTTTGTTCAATCTAAAAGAACATAGCCTATAATCCTTGACAATGAAACACATCATAACCAAAAAATTATGGAATTAGCAACAGAGAATGTTAATTAAGGCTTTTTTTTTATCTAAACGATCATCCTCATCTTTGTTTCAGCTGTTGTCTCCTCTGCCTTTCATCAGGTGTATATGTAAATAGTGTAAATAACTCTTCATCCCAGAAATTGATATAGAAATTAGTTTAATTTTTTTTTATCTAGCAGTAAAACTAATCACAGATAAGATCCACATTTTTTTTTTTTACTAATTGAGTAGTCTGGCTTTATAAAGTAAACTTTAAACAAAATTATTTTAATTAATGGCATAAGTTTTTTTTGTTTTTTTTTTCCTAGCTCTACTGAGGAAAATATTATTGAATAATTAAATGCTGAGAAAAGTTTTATGGAAGTGATAGGCAAAAATTTAAAATCAATTAGTTACAAACTTTTATGAGAACTTTCTTTCAGACACAAATTTCACTAATTCAAAGCAATATGCATTAACAAAGTGGTTCCAACTTTCCCAAATAATGGTTTAGATTTCCCTTTTATTCCTGCTATTCATCACAAGGTTCTTGACAAAATCAAAAAGGAGGATTTGGAATATAATTGATCCTGGCTCAGCAGCTTGTCTTCAGTCACTTTCTCACCATCGAGATGTGACTTTCTTCTGTCTTTTCTACAAATATTTTCATGGCTTCTATTCTGACGAGCTTCTGTCCCTGGTTTCGCGACCCCATGGATTTACTCGTACTACTAGATTGACATCAAAGTACGATCAAAAATAGGCATATATAACTGCCAGTTCTACTCTAACAGTTTCTTTTTTCACTCTTCCCGTCTGTGGAACTCACTTCTGTATACCGGCTTCCCTTCTAGCTACAATCTCCAAAAATTTAAATGCGATGTCACTTGCCATCTTCTACCTCCCTAAATCACATCCACCTCTTACCCTGTCTTCAGTATCCTTTGTACCCTGTTTTTCTCTCATTGTAACACCAGTGGCAATCCTCCTTTGCATAGGGTAAAATGATTTTTTAAAAAATTGGTGAATGAAGCCTTCTTCTATGTGCCCTGTCCCTTTAGGACGTAGGCAATCATGGCTTTCCATGTATCCCTATCACTGGTGGCCCTTAGCATGCCTTCTCCTCTTACACCATGCAACCCTTGTTCCATCATATACCTGATTAGGTCCTTCAAATGTTATCCACAGCTTTCCCCTATCTCTTTTTCCCTCTATCAAGCCTGGTAGTATCAGTTTCTCCAAGCCCTCTTTCCTCATTACATGTCCCAGGAACTTCAGCTTTCTCTTCCTGATGCTCAGTATTAATTTCCTTTGCATTTCCATCATTTTTAAAACCTCATCATTGCTCACATGCTCGATCCATGATATTAGCATCCTTTTGTAGAACCACATTTAAGTTCCTTCAAGTTTTTCCTTCATCTTTGATGATATTGTCCAGCATTCACTTCCATGGACTATTGTTCTAAAAAAATTCCTATAATTTTTTTAATATGAATTAGTTCCAGACTGTTCCAAAGACATGCCATGGAATTTTTTTTTTTTTTTTTTTGTATACTCTTTCCTAAAGAAAAACTTCAGTCCCCTTTTGCTCTGTGATAAGATGCATTATTATCCTAAGAAACAGCTTCATCACCAAATCAATTTTCTATTGATGAACTGAGAGAATTATCCAGGATTTCAATGTGCACATGTATCATTGATTGTTGAGGTAATGACTGCCTTCTCCACACTAGTTCTTTAAATGATATGTCACCTAATATCAATGAATTACTTTGGAAATTTACTTTTGTGTTATTTGAATGTCATCAGTCAAAAGTTCTGTTATCATCTTGGCCAATCCAAGTTTTAAAATCATTGAATATAACTTTTATTCAATTGTCTACATGCCATGATTGTTTTTTTTTTCTTTTTTATAGCCCATTTCATTTTCTTCTGTTTGTGTATTAATGCTGGTGGCTTCTGTATGAATCTCATTCCATTTAGCCAATTTACAGTTCTGTCACAAATTGCCCTATTAGCTTCTTACCACTTTTCAGCAAAGTATTCAAGGCTCCAATTGGTGCTGAAATGGTTAAGCATCTTACTTTTCATGACCTCCTCCCCAACAAACAATATGACTTGTTTCACCAGGTCTACTGCTGATGTGTTAATGACCACCACTGAATATGTATAGCAGGGTCTTTATAATAATGGTGGCTTTAAATAGCTTAAAGGCATGGTCTTCTACACAAGCTTCAAGGCAATTGTATTAGAGGATGATTGTTCAATTTAATGCAATCATTCTTATCAAAGCATGAAATAAAGGTAGTTTTGAACAGGTTCAATTCTAGAGCCTTTCACATGAATGCAGACCCTATGCTGTTTCTGATCCTTGTCAATGATCTTCTTGATATCATCAGTTTCTAAGTATTTATGCAGATGACACTACCATTTACTCATGTCTTAATAGCAAAACTGCCAAGGCTGACAAAATAAACCTGGCTACTGCTCTTGAAAAGAACCTGCAATCTGTGGTTAACTGGGACAGAGAATGGCTTGTAAATTTGAATGCCTCCAAAACAAAACTGCTCTCTTTTAAGCGTAGGGAAACATTCCTGCCCACCATCAGCATGGCTAATGCTAGTCTTCTGGAGAGCAACTCATTGTGTCTTCTTGGCCTCACTTTTTCAACTGACTTGGAGTGAAATGACTATGTTGAGGCTACCTAGAATTGTTTCCCCTACACCTTCAAACTGACCCTTTGTAAACTTAGTCCCCTTTACGGGAACTTACAGGACTTGGGGACTAAGTGGGCAGCCATATTGAGAGACAGTGACGAACAGTCCGAGGTACCAGCTCTGTCATAATAAAGCTCTTGTTCAATCCATCCCCATTTGGTTGTACATTTTTTTCAACTATATCGAACTATAGCTGCATCTACTGCAAGGAAAAATGAGTCACTGTGTTGGGCCAGAAGATTTTTCTTGTCAGAATATATCATGCACATGTATAAATCTACCATTCTCCTGTGCATTGAATATTGCTGCCATGTCTGGTCTGTTGCTCATGCAATTAATCTTCATGTTCTTGACTAAATTCAAAAAAGGATCTGCAATATAATTGATTCTGGCTTGGCATCTTGACTTCAGTCACTTCCTCACCAACTTGACATGACTTTTCTCTAAATATGTAGATATATCTTCATGACATTTTCTGACAAACTTTTTTTCTTGGTGCCCCAACGACATGAATTTAAGAGTGCTATTATATTCCAGCTGAATTCCTTTGCATTCATTTGCACACAAATCCCCTTGATAAAGGTATTAATCCATCTCTTCCCTCCAGTTATCAGTAAAATAAGAGGACAGATTGTGTTCTATAGCTTCGGCTGGCAACCAGTCTACCACAGAAAGCAATGGCAACCTACTGCGGGATAATCTTCTGCCCAGTCAGTCATGTCTCTTTCGAGACATGATCGCCCAAGCGTGTATCACGTATGGCACTTAACTGACTGAGTGAACCTTCTGATCTCTCTATCAATGTTAGTCTCTTACCACTTTTCAGCAAAATATTTGAGGCTTTAATCAATGCTAAAGTAGTTAAACATCTCATCTTTCATGATTTACTCTCTGAAAAGAATATGACATCGACTTTGCCAGGTCTACTGCTGATGTGCTGAAGGACATCACTGAATATGTATACCAGAGTTGCGATCACGCTGTTGAAAAAAAAGTCAAGAGTGTTGGGAGACCCATAACTCTGCTAAACACAGTTAAAGATTTGACCAAAATCCTGACGGAGTGTTTGCAGTTAGTTGCCGCAATTCTATTCGGACCCGAGCAAACTTGTGCTGTGAAGGGTTGAACAATTCAGAGCAACCTGCATCTGATCATAGTGTAAAAGACAAGCAGGCCGTGCTGATCAATTTGGATCAGTCTAAGGCATTTGATAGGGGTCGACTATCAGTATCTGGCTGCTGTCCTGAAGGCCGCCGGATTCAAACCCGACTTCTGCAGGTGGATCAGTCTGTTGTATTGCTCCCCCATTGTTGTGGTACAGGTAAACGGAAGGCGGTCAAGAGCTTTTGCGCTGTCTCGGTCAGTTCGTCAGAGCCTGTCCTTCGCCGGCTAAGGGCCAGGGCATGCAGTCCGGCTCTACACTGAATCGGTCACTGGTAGGGCTCGAGCCAGTGTTTCTGTGTACGCTGATGATATATCCGTTTTTGTGTCGTGCTGTCGCGACATTGAGGTGGAAAGCGCTGGAATGGTACGAAAAGGTAATGGGGGCCAAAATTAACCATAACAAGTCTTCCGGCTTGCAGTTATGTGCCTGGAAGAGGGTCATGCTTCCGGGGCTCTTCAGTTGAACTGACGGACCCGTTCACTCTCTTGAAGTATGGTTCGGGCTGGATCACTAGCTGGAGAAGAATCAATCGGAAATACGGGCAAAGAACGGAGCAAGAATGGTGATTTGGACGTCGCGAATGGAGGGAATCTTGCAATTTGAACGCTATTCTTATCACTATCTGATTCAATTCTTTGAGTATCAGATCAAGATGATCAGATCTGATAGAAAGTATTTGTTATCGACAGATTTCAGCAAAAAGTGGGTAACTGTAGCGAGTCTGGTTCGCGTGAAAGGGGCTAGTCTTGAGTTCTGTTTCTAAGTCCTCCTTTGACACAACGGGTTGGTTTCCTGTGAACCCTCCCATGGTGAAGATAAACTCACTTTGTTTACCTACTTAGGCTAGTAACGACACTCACTCGCATTATTTCCCAGCCTTCTTTTTCTCTTTTGACATACATCTAGATTCCCAACCTTCCCAGTTTGTTTTGCCCCCCCCTTCCATCTGGACTGGGTCAGTCTTTGCTTTTCTCATCCCATTATTTATTTTATCCTTTCCCTCTCCGTTACTGAGTGTGCTTCTTGATTTTGCCTATTGATAGAATACGGCAGCCACTCTTCGTTTTGAGGGGTGGGTGGGTTTTACTAATATTTGTTATTTTTAGTTTGAATTTTTTTCTTATTTTAGTTATTTTTAAATATTCAGCCCCTTCCCCTATCATTTACATATCATATTTTAGATATATTTTTGTAAAAAAAAAAATTGTATATAAAACAAAATTTTTAACGTCATGGGCTTCCCCTTTTTTTAGGTACCTCCTTTGAATATGTGGTATTGTGGTATATGTAGGAGTGAATAACGATATACGAATTCCTTTATTGAATGATTATATTGTAATGGGTGATTGGGTCGTGAATCTGATTAGCTAGGTCTAGGATCAACCTCATCCTACCCGTCTTTCGGCCTTGTGCCACAATTAATGTATTATACATTAATAAATATTCATTCATGATTGATATTGTCACAAAATCTATTGCCGAATATAACCCGGAAGGTGGTGTCACTTTTTTGTCTTATTACAGAAGGTACAAAGAAATTGTCAAAAAGATTGCAATGGCTGACAAGTTGAAAAAAATACGTTTATTTTTTAAGGAAATTGCGTCATTCAGAGCACGAAAAATATTGTCATTGCATTTTAACTGAAAAACTAGGAAATATTACATTTGCTGAAACTCAATTTTTGTCTTACTTTTCCAGTTAAAGAAGCTTTCTTTTTCATACACTTTGGTAAGATTTTGTTATTGTTCTGGAGGAATATCCTGGTCCTACTCCGGAATGGGTATGGCCCGGCTCAGAAAAGACCTAGATGAGAACGAACTACAGAGAACACTCGAAAGAGGTCGAGTGTGGTCGTGACTATACGAGAGTCTTCGTCATTACACGGGAGTGATCAAGATTATTCGTCATTATACGAGAGTCGACAGCCATCGGCCTTAGGCGAGAGTTAAAGGACACTAGACGGAAGTCTACTTCTAAAGACAGACGCATACATCCTACACAGAGACAGTTGCCTTCTTAATTGTTATCAATCGCGAATGCAAAGAATTTAAATTGAACGAACTCTCAGATATGTTTAATTTTTGTACAAGGGTTAACTCCGAGTAAAAACTGAAATTCGTTCCTGTAATTTAACAAAAATAATGCCAAAGAATTCAAAATTTTAGTCACGATGCTTCAAAAATCGAAAGGATATTGTACAAAGTGAAGATAGTGCAATGAAAAAGAGAAGGTAAAATGGGTGACTGTACCTGGTGTACTGAACCCGTATTACGGTTGCGGAGTACTTCATTTTAAGGCGTATTGACTGTTCAAAAATAAAGTGTTTTCAATGGAAATTCACAACACATCGAAGCAAAAAAAAAAAAAAAAAAAATTGTAGACCATTTTAATACAGAAAAAGTTGTATTGACAACTCCAAATCCCAAAAAGGCCCAAAACAGAAAATTTGTGAAGGTTAAGAATGAGACCGAGAATGGGAACAGTCCGAATTCCAGATGAATTCCTTGCATTCACTTACGTACAAATACCTTTTGGGAAAGGTATTAATCCGTCTCTTCCCTCCAGTTATGGGTTAAATAACAGGGCAGATTGGGTTCTATAGCCTTGGTCGGCAACCAGTCTACCGCAGAAAGCAATGGCAACCTATTGCGGGATAATCTTCTGCCCAGTCAGTCATGTGTCTCTTTTGAGACATGATCGTCCAAAGTGTGTATCACGTATGGCACTTAACTGACTGACTAAAGAATGAGACGAATAATAATGTTGAATTAAAATTTCTATTAAACAGCGACATTGCTATTATCAATGAAAAATCTTTGAAATACATAGAACCTACATTAACGACACCCACAAAAGTTGTATCTCTTGAAAAAAATGCTTTCGAGGCTAAATTGCATGTAATGTCTCATGTTCTAGTAAATCATTAAAAACTAAGGCATTTGTATTCTTAAAAAGATACCTATTAGATGATTGTGCGTGGTTGTTTGACATAAGATAAAGTAATTTACACCAATTCGGTAGGTTTCGTATTAAACCATTATAAATTGGCACGGACGAAATAGGGAACAGATTCTTCTATGTGCAGTGATGTGCGTTGTAGTACAGTAGATATCGGCCCGGAACGAGAAACCGGAGAGCCGAGTTCAAATTCCAGTTGAATCCATTGTATTCATTTACGCGCAAATACCCTTGGGAAAGGTATTAATCCGTCTCTTCCTTCCAGTTATGGGTTAAATAGCAGAGCAAATTGGGTTCTATAGCCTTGGTCGGCAACCAGTCTACCGCAGAAAGCAATTGCAACCTACTGCGGGATAATCTTCTGCCCAGTAAGTCATGTCTCTTTCGAGACATGATCGCCCAAGCGTGTATCACGTATGGCACTTAACTGACTGACTCCTTCCGGACGTAGGCGATCATGACCTTTCATTTTATCCCTAGTGGCTCTTAGCACGCCTTCTCCTTTTACCCACACACTGCCACCCACTTGCTCAAGCCCGTCAAGTATGTCACTCGCTGCTTCCCCTATTTCTCTATTCCACTATCTGACATGTGAGTATCAGATTCTCCAAGCCCTCTTTCCTCATAAGTCCCAGCTGTCTTTTCCTGATGTTAAGTATTAGTCTCCGTTTCGTTTCCATCCTCTCCAAAACCTCGTCATTGCTCACATGTTTGGTTCATGGTAATCGCAGCGTCCTTCTGTAGAACCACATTTCGGTTGCTTCCTGTCTCTCCTTCATCTTTGATGAGATTTTTCAGCATTCGTTGCCATATTAAACAACTGGCATCACATAGCAGTTCAGTACTCTTTTTGTTTCTAGCGAAATTTTCCTGTTTCTCGATATTCTACTCAGCTTCTGGAATGCACCCTTGGCCATGCCAATATTCTACTCAGCTTCTGGAATGCACCCTTGGCCATGCCAATATTCTACTCAGCTTCTGGAATGCACCCTTGGCCATGCCAATATTCTACTCAGCTTCTGGAATGCACCCTTGGCCATGCCAATATTCTACTCAGCTTCTGGAATGCACCCTTGGCCATGCCAATATTCTACTCAGCTTCTGGAATGCACCCTTGGCCATGCCAATATTCTACTCAGCTTCTGGAATGCATCCTTGGCCATGCCAATTCGATTTCGGATCTCACTGTCACACTTTCCATCTTTTTATTAGAACATTTCTCAGGTATTTAAATTTCTGTACCTGCTTGATTTTAGTATCCCCCCCCCCGGCCTGTAGTTGGCATTTTGGGCTCCTCTCTTTACTAATGATCATGCATTTAGTTTCCTTAAAATATTTTTATTCGATTCCTGTTGCCAGGAAATAAAATTAAAAAAAAAAAACGCCCAATTTACGAGCATCCTAAGCGTTAAAAATAGTTTTTTTCCCTAATATCCATTCCCAGCCCCTGCAACACAATAATGTTAGCTTGTTTACTCGCGATGACCCCCCACTTCCCTCTCCGCCTTTATGAGAAACTAGCGGCGAAACATCAAACGACCCATTTAACGATAACATCTGAAAATTGTGAGTTATAGTCATATCAGCATTTTATTGGCATTTACGACAAATTCCTCTTTCCACAAACAAAAATCAATACACGCATTCTTAACAACATAAAAACCTTGTTAAAATGATGTAAATAAATTGCACTATATTTGTTCGAAGTTTAATTTTTTTCGTTTAAATATTTTAACTAAAAACCTTTTAACCCTTTTAAAATAATTTAAATGTCTTCCTTTTTGTAATTGTTTTTTTTTATTTTAAAGATGATAACCGTGATGCTAATATCTTTTAAAAAGAAATATTATTTTAAGTATTTAAGTAAATAATTTTACATTTGAAAAACATTCTGACGGTCAATTTATCAGTGACTGGCTCAAAAGCCGCACTTCGTAGGGACTCTTAAGCTAGCCCCTGCGGGGCGGGGGTTAATTGGACCTCTGAAGCAACCTCTGGCCTAGTTTAGTTATTTTTTAAAAATAAATAACTTTGAATTCCTCAATTTTTTTTTCTATGGAACTTCAAAACCTCACTTTAACTCTGATTTTGGCTATAAATCCAATTCCGAGCAAAAGACCGATTTGAGCCGAAAATTGAGTTATTCAAATCACAAAACTCTACAGAACTTAAAAACCTCACGTCACAAAACCTCTCAATTTAACTCTGATTCTTTAGCATTTTAAAGAAATAAAATTGGTTTCCTCAATTCACAATGTTTTGGATATATTTTAATCTGAATTTGAAACAAAAAAATGTATTACTTTAAACGTAATATGAATTTAAACCTTTTAAAATCACCTTTTTTTGCGGTTATTTAAAAAAAAAAACTGTTCATTTTTCATCCGGACACGGACCCAAATGCTGAATATTCAAGCATCAGAAAGAGCAGATTTTCAATTCTGGGATCATCCTGATTGCAAAAACGTATACCTGTGCAAGTGTGGTCCGAGTCAGTTTCAGACATACACACTTATTTAAGTCAAAATTTTAAAACATTTTAAAAAATCAAATATCTTTGCTAGATATCTGGTTCAAAGAAATTTAATTAAATTAATGATAAATCAACATAATCTTCTTGTGGGGTTTGATACATTGACACCCCCCCCCCCACACACACACACACACGCACATACATGGTGATTCAGCGTTCACGTGATAACTTAGTTTCCCGCGTAAACGCATGCTAATAAAAGCGGGGAACATCACGTGGTACGCTAGTTAGGATTTCGTCCCGGGGCAAGAGCAGACATGTCTCCCTAACTTACACAAACACGCGCGCACTAATTGCGGGTAGCAATTAGTGGCGCAAATATTTTTTATTTTTCTTCTCACCGACATTAACACTATGCACATTAACTTTCCTTCAAACTGGACCCTACATAAAATAACTTTCTACACATAAATTCACATTTTTCCAACCTTCGTCAGTAGAAATCCACAGACTGCCTAAGACTACTACATTCGCATGTAAGTCTCTCTCTCTCTCTACTCAACGCACACACAGACACAGAACTTTGTCTTCTGTCTGACTTTCTTGCCTAAACGCATACACAGACACAGAACCTTGTTTTCTGTCTGAATAATTTCATCAAGGATTTGAACTTTGAACTCTTGACGATAATCGTAACGATTGTACAAACCTTTCTTTCGGCTAGAAAAAGAACTTCTCTTTCCTTAATTTCACTTTCTTATGCATGCTCTCTCAACCCTATGTAACCTTTGTTAATTTAATATATTGCTTTTCTGGTTACTTTCGCCTTTTTGTTCTTTCTTAAATCCTGCTTTAAATTATGACTAAGGTTGCGTCGAGTCGACTCGTAAATCTAAATTAGTAATGGACCCTTCGTCCACTACATTCTGAAAATATTACTTACTTTACAATTAAATTTTAGCGAAAAACACATTTCAATACAATGTATATTCCATTTGCCATCAAACAATAGTAGCAACCCACATAACACCCACTTACCCCCCTCCCCAGCAAAAAAAAAAAAAAAAAATTGCTTCAAGTTTAATTAAATATTCAAGACCAAAACTAAAAATAAAGAAACCGGTTTAGTTTATGCTAAAAAATAATTTTTAACTTTATATAATCAATAAGATAGGAATATTTTTTCTTCTAGAAGTCCTTATAAAATTTAGTAAAATGTATTTATATTCGTAAGGAATATGACAAATGTTGCAGTCATGAAATATTTTATTGCACCAAATCAGATCTGCTTATTTTTTTAAATGTATTAAACAAGTGAAAAGTGCTATAAAAACGGTGGGAGTGGACTTGATAAAGACTTATTGCATTGATACTGTTAACTGATTGCCTTTTTTTTATTTTTTATTTTATTTTATTTTATTTTTTTTAGCTACCAATCCCAAAAATTCTAGACATCACCAAACATTAAAGTCATGCCTAATCAAAAGGAAGATAATTCAGTATTGTTGAATTGTTTCCGATTTGATCTTTTGAACAAACAGTTCAACATTTTCTAAATAATAAATTTGAAAAAAAAAATTTCACACACGAAAATGACATTACACTTTACATTTTTGTTTTCAATTCTTCAAACACATTTTAATTTAATAAAGATATCTTTCCTCAGACAGGAGAAGAATTTAAAAATCGAACTGAAAAATTATTTTTTTTCTTTTAAATATTATTAATTGCAGACTTTTTTCTGGTTACATCTAAAAGAAAATAGTATATTTTATTAAATTATGCAAGTATTTTGGAATGAACAGGAAGTTACCTTAACAACTTAAAACAGAATGACATATTTAAACTTTTGCACTTATGGCTCCGCGCAGATCTTCCGGTTGAAAAAAATTTAAAAGAAATATTCATATATTAACCAATCAGAGCACAGAAAAATATATTTGAAAGTGATCTTCTTTTGTCTTCAAAAAATGTATAAGTAGTGCATGATTTTTGCCTCTCTTGGCATTTGTTACCCTCTCACCTGCGCTTTCCTGCTGCGTTCTGTACTTCTCTTTCTTTACAAATATTTCGTAAAACCAGACACAAAGAAGACACAAGAAATGAACATTCAACTGAGCGATCACATCAAGGAGTAAACATTACTCCGATTCATTCATACACAATTAGCTCGTACAATTTCAATCAGTTACTGCCTTCACGCATTCAACAGACTAAACTTTTCTAATCAACCTTGTGCCAGAAATATGAACATTACTATTATAGGGAGCTCGATCATGTTTATTAAATCGGGCTTGTACCAAACATAACCGAACTTTCCACATGTTATAATCAAAAGGTTGGAAAGAATAAAGGTGTTTCGTTTGTTTAAATAGACATTTATTCACAGAAGAGAATAACATCAATTTGTAAGAAGTGAAGTTATTAACTGTGTCAATGTTCAAAGAGAAAATGTAGTAGTGATTTAAGTGAATCCAGAGTTCGTAATTGTAGCAAAATTAGTATAAGCAGAAAAGATTAACAGGGTAGTAATAAAATCTGTGTTTCTTTCTTTCTTTTAGCGGACGGAGAGAAAGTGAAAAAGAAGAAAAGGCAATAAAGGAAAATTGTACTTATCGCCGTTAATTTTTAGGAGTTAGTTGAAGTGCCTTATTGTTGTTGTCTTCTCCTCTTGTTGACGGCGAAGAAGAGATAAAGGAAACTGGCACACAATAAAAAAAAGAGGGGGAGAATGAAAGCATGTCGACGAAACTTTATGTCTGGTTCAGCGGATTGAAATTTCTTTTGTCACATCTTGGCGGATTCCACTTTCATTCTCTACATTCTATATCAAGGTACTTTTTCACACAGGCTTGTTAACTTCTCTCAGTTTTGTAAATCTCTCCCTTTTATTGGTTACACAATAATTGACACCGGATCACCAAATTTGGCTTCGTGTTTTTCCTTCAGTACTGCGTCGATCCTTTTTCCTATTGGTCAAAATTAGATTGCACACTGAACTGCGAAATTTGTAAAATGTGAAAAGTTACTTTTAATTCCGAATTTAACACACTATCATTTTGTATAATCCAGAATTGTTAATGTTTAAATTATTACTTTTATACACCATCTTGATCGTTCTTGTTTTCTCTTATAGTAGAGTCAGTCAGTCAGTCAGTTAAGTGCCATACGTGATACACGCTTGGGCGATCATGTCTCGAAAGAGACTTGACTGACTGGGCAGAAGATTATCCCGCAGTAGCTTGCCATTGCTTTCTGCGGTAGACTGGTTGCCGACCAAGGCTATAGAACCCAATTTGCTCTGCTATTTAACCCAAAACTGGAAGGAATAGACGGATTAATATCTTTCCCAAGGGTATTTGCGCATAAGTGAATACAATGGATTCAGCTGGAATTCGAACTCGGCTCTCCGGTTTCTCGTTCCGAGCCGATAGCCAAATTTGTAGGGGCTTCGGTGATGTTTGTCAAACTGGACTTGTGCCAAACACAATCAAAGTCCCCACAATTTAGAATATCAAAAGGTTGATTGAAGTTTGGAAGAATAAGTGCTTTGTTTGTAAAATAAGTGAAATTTTATTAACTGAACAGAATAACCAATTTGTAAGAAGTAAAATATCCAAATAGAAAATATACGAAGTTAAATGTTTCAGAGAAATAGTAGTAAGGAGTTAAATGAATCCAGAGCTTATAGTTCTAAGTAGCAGAATGTGTGCATGTAGAAAGATGAAAGGTTACTAATAAAGTCTGTGTTCCTTTCCTTTTTTATGGCCGGCGAGAAAGTGAAAAGGAAGGTGAAGCAATAAGGGAAATTGCACTTATCGGGCGTTAATTTTTATGGGTCAGTTGAAGTTATCTTCTTGTTTCTTTGGCAGCTAGTGAGTGAAGAAGAAGAAAGGAAAATTGGAAGGAGAGGAAGAACAAATGTATGTCGTCGAGACATGACAAGGTCGGCGTCTTGAAATTTCTCCCTTACATTGTGACGAGGTTGTTATGAGATCCCTGCTCTCATCGGACTGCCTTTGGCCGGTCAAGAGACGTGGATAAGTACTTAGATCAGGTCACGTAGTCGGCTCAAGCCGCATAACCAATTTTTAGATGTTAAGAAAAATTTGACCGGGGTCATAGTTCAATTTGCTATTTCCTATCCAATCAGAATCCAGAATCTTGATTTTCACACCGGCTTGTGAAATTTGCCTTGGTCTGGTTTTTCCTAAATGTTTTCAGTCATTTTGATCCAATTTTAGCGGGTGTGCAATTCTACTTTTTGCGTTTCAGTTAATTGTTGGATGATACAGGATTTGTATCCTATAAATTAAAATTTGCAAAAAGTCCGTCTATAGCCTACTTGCTACGAATACATTTGAGTTTTACTGAATTGTTTTTGTAAGATTTCTGAAAAAAATTTCAAGAGGTTTATAGTTGATATTGTAATTTTTTTTTTCTATATCTTCAGGTATTTTATTTATAAAACTATAAAAATATTTGTCTTCGTTCCACAATTTAATTGTTCGCGACATTTCGAAATAGTGGAGTGGTATTCCCTTTTCTTTCAATATATCCACAAAGTTTTCTCATAAAAATAACTTATTCATTAATGAATAAGTATTGAAAAAATTTGAAAAAAGGGGTTCGCGTTTATATTTTTTTCTTTTATTTCGGGAAGAAACAAAACACCCATTTATGGTTGGACCTAAATAAATTTAACTTTGACAAAACAACGAGGCCAAAGCTTCGGTTATATTTTGCTCACAAGGTTGTACAATATGAGAAAGAAACGAAAATACGAATTCAGTTGCATATAATTATTTTCCACAAACTTGCTACTTTTTAACCAATGGCCTGTTTCTCGCAAATTATCACATGTAATTTTTATACTATAAAGCGCAAAAATAATTTTTAAAAAATCATTTCACCCCAAGTAGGGCCACTGGTGTGCAGGGGGTTACATAGGAGGAAAGTGATGAGAAAGAGGGACAAGTTATAGGGGGTATCAGGAAGTGGATAAGAGAAGGATGAGAATACTGATGAGAGTGGAATAGACGGAGAAAAGAGCATGAGAAAAAGTCAGTGAGATAGGAGATGACTATTGATCTTACATTTAAATTCTTGGAGATTGTAGCTGTCGGAGAAGCAAGTATATGGAAGGGAATTCCACAGGCGGAAAGTGCTGGAGTAGAAATTTCGGTTACATTTTATTGGTTTCATTGTAAAAGGGTGGGACCTAGTTGCTAATTGAGTAGCTCGAGTAAATTCATGCAGAGGGGGTACCAGTGAGCTAAGTTCATCGAGGTAGAAGCCGTGAAAGTATTTGTAGAAGAGTAATAGGGAAGCCACATTACGCCGGTGAGAAAGTGACCGAGCTAACAGGTTGAGGACGTATCTTCTTCTCTGTAACGTGTTCTTTCAGGACGATCATGTCCTTGTCGCTCTCAACACTTGTCCTCTTGATGTCTCTCTTTCTCTCTGTCCGTCCCTTGAGTATTAGATTCTCCAAACCGCCTTCCATATTACGTGTTCTAGAAACTTCAGCTGTCTCATTTTGATGTTAAGTATAAATTTAATTTTTGTTTGCATCCTTTCCACGTTGCTCACATGTTCAGTCCATGATATCCTCAACATCCTTCTGTAGAACCACATTTCCGTTGCTTCGAGTCATCTTTGAGGAGATTGTCCAGAAGTTGCTGCCATATAGGACAGATATCACATAAGAGTCTAGTAATCTTTTCTTTGTTTCCAATGAAATTTTCCTGTCTCTCAATACTCTGCTTAGTGTTTGGGATGTGTCCTTGGCTATGCCAATGCGCCTTCGGATCTCAGTGTCGCACTTTCCGTCCTCTGTCAGGTAGTTAAATTTCTACATCTGCTTGAGATTAGAATCCACGACCTATAGTTGGCATTTCGTGCTTCTCTTTTTGTTAACTCAAACTCTATTCGTGATATGTTGTGGAAACGTGACATATATAGCGCGGTAATAAAGTCACTTCAGTCAGTTAAGTGCCAGACGTGAAACACGCTTGGGCGATCATGTCTCGAAAGAGACATGACTGACTGGGCAGAAGATTATCCCGCAGTAGGTTGCCATTGCTTGCTGTGGTAGATTGGTTACCAGCCAAGGCTATAGAACCTAATCTGTCCTGCTATTTACCCCATAACTGGAGGGAAGAGCCGGATTAATACCTTTCCCAATGGTATTTGTGCGTAAGTGAATGCAATGGATTCATCTGGAATTCGAACTCGGCTTCCCAATTTCTCGTTCCAAGCCGATATCCACTGCACCACAACGCACAATAAAGTCACTTACAATAAACAATTAAGACAAAGCAATTAATCAATATTTCAGAAATTATTATTAAAATGTTTCTGGTTAATTCTGTTTAATAACGATAACATACTATGGTAAATTAATTACCGACAGTGTCCGAACTGCATGCCTCCTGCTTCAATAATGCATAGAAGGTGAGAGAACGCTTCGACAAATGTCACGGCATAAATGGTTCTGACGGCCTAAATGTGCTAATGCACCTCGGAAGAAATTGCTTGTTTCTGTGTCGTGCGTATTGCTTTTTTTCTGAGTTTGCTTTTCTTTTTTGTTATAAATAATTGTATTGACTTTATTGCCATCCAGTATATTTCAAATCTTTTTTTCTTTTGATTCAACTACTATGCAGATATGAGTCGTTGGGGTACAAAATTGTAACCTTTCTTCTTTAATGTGCCCTGTCCTTTCTGAACGTAGGCGATCATCGCCTTCCACATCTCCCTATCCCTGGTGGCTCTTAGCACGCTTTCTCCTGTTACACCACGCAACCCTCGTTCCGTCATCCACCTGATCAGGTCCTTCAAATATGTTATCCGCTGCTTTCCCGGGTTTCCTTTTCCCTCTATCTGGCGTGTTATTATCAGGTTCCCCAAGCCCCCCTTCCCCATTGCATGTTCCAGGAACTTTAGCTGTCTCTTCCTGATGCTTAGTATTAATTTCCTTTTCGTTTCCATCCTTTCCAAAACCTCATCATTGCTCACATGCTCGGTCCATGATATCCGCAGCATCTTTCTGTAGAACCACATTTCAGCTGCTTCAAGTCTTTCCTTCATCTTCGAAGATATTGTCCAGCATTCACTGCCATATTGAAGAACTGTCATCACATAGCAATCTTCTCTTTGTTTCTAGCGAAATTATCCTGTTTCTTAATACTTTACTCAACTTCTGGAATACCTCCTTCGCCATGCCAATTCGCCTTCGGATAACACAAAATTGTAACTACCTGGTGTTATAATTACATCTAATTTAGTCTGCCATTTACAACCTGAAAATATCGAGGTATGTTAATTTCAGCGATAACATTTCAAGGAAGATCAAATAATTTTCAGTTTAGAAAAGAATTATAAGTATACAACACATTTTTACAAAGCAAATTTATTGCAATAAATATTGAATGCATCGGAACAAATACAATGACGAGTAGAAGAAATGAATCAATTAATTTCCTCATATTCATTTTTTTCATTTTTACTAAGAAATTTAAAATGCGACAATATACTTTCAGCAATAGTATCTGTGGTCATTCAAGACTCTTGTTGTTTTGGTGGTTGCTGCTGATTATTGCTGGTCTTGTTTCGACGATTGGTCGAAGGCGTTTTTTTTTTTTTCTTAATCATATCACCCCGAGCAAGGTGGTAACGCCACTGATGTGCAGGGGGCTACGTAAGAGTGAAAAGATTGGAAAAGAGAAAGCCGGAAACCACATCCTAAACAGGAAACAAAGGATGAGCCTCTTCACCCGTTCAATAGACGTGGGTGGAGTGTGATCCGGGTGATAGTTTATTCTATCTACTGCAATTGAAAAAAAAAAAAAAAACAAGAGGAAAAGAATGGAAAAGAGTAAAAGATATCCACCAGGGATATGGAGACGTGGAAAGCCATGGTCGCCTGAAGGAAAATGGCACATACAAGAAGGAGAAGATTAAACTTGAGAAAAAAATCAAAGTTAAACGAGAGAAAAATGGGATATCGAAACTTCGTTGTTATACCAAAAAGAGGAATAATAAAACGTCTACCAATTCAAATACAGTTTATTAAAGATTATGACATTTAATGAAAGAGAAAAGGTATTCGTAAAAGGTCTATTGCCATAAAATTTGAAAAAAAAACAATTGTCCATGAATGTACGGATGTGTGAGTGTGTGCATCAAACATATATATCAGGCAACTCCACTCATTTAAATTGATTTTTTAAAAATGAAAAAGTTTTCTTTAAATTTTTATTTTAGTATTAAAAGCTAAAAGATTACATTTACTATTTCCATTTCCAGGAAGCAAAATACTCTGGTGTATTTCAAACAGAAATTATATTGATTGGAATCTAAAATTTTTCAATTCTTTTTAATCTTTCAACTTTTTGGCCATTTTTAAGCGACTGACACATTTGTAAACCAAAGTTAATTCTCGGTTTTGAAAATCTTGCAAAAACAAAATATACATATGTGATACATTATTTTTGGAAAATTAGCAAATTTAATGTTAAATTAATCTGATTTACACAAGTATTAATTATTTATAGAATGAAATTGAGAATAAAACTATTTTTTAAACACAGATTTCAACTTTCTTACCTTTCCACCGCATGTGTTGACAGATGCGAAATAAGTTAAGTGTATGGCGATCACAAGTGACAGAATTGTAATTTTTTCTCTGTAAGAGGAAGAAACCCTGAAACACATGGCTTTTCAATTTACACATAGAAATTACCATACAAAAAAAAAAAATTAAATATACACACAAAAAATTAAAAATCATTTTAAAAATAGGAAGGCACAATGATTTGTCTTAAACTTTTTAATTTTCAATTATTAAGTATAATCTTCGCTTAATAAGTTTTTAAACTAACCCCAACAATTTTTTAAATATTTTAAAAGTATTTTTGAAACTTTATGAATTATTATCTAATCTAATCTAATCTAATCTAAACTTATTTATAAATGGAACTGTGTGTGTGTGTGTGTGTGTGTGTGTGTGTGTGTGAGTGTCCATTACCTATAGACTCCGAAACGGCTGAACCGATTTTCTTGAAAATTTACAATTGTATTATAAGCGTCTGTGAGTGTTCTTAGCTAGGTTTTGTGTCGAGGTACCCCCGATAAATATCAAATCGATAATGGAAAAAATCGGGTTATAGAAGGAGTGATCCGATTTTAATCAAATTTGATACACTCATAGACAAAGCCATAAGAAACAATATTCAGAAGTTTCAATGTTGCAGTTTTTACAATAGTGCAGAAAATCGATGATATATATATATATATAAACGCAAGATGTTTGTGTGTGTGTCTGTTTATCTGCCTGTATGTCTGTATTTTTGTTTTTCAGCCCTTTTATTTTAGTTTTTGCTTCGGGTTTGACTCTTAAGTAGGTATAATAGTAGTTCTTAGTCTCAGCCATGATACCATTTACTCAGAGGACTTATTTAGCCTTCAAAATTCAGTTTACGACGAAAAAAACTTATTTGATATCGATATCAGGAAATCAAAATTTGACTTACATCCATTCATTTTTTTTTCAGTCTACGGTTTCGCTTTAACTGGAAACAACTATTGCTTTTTAGTCTTTCGTGCCAACGTCCAAAGAGTGTGAGCTCCAGGACCATGGATTAGTTTTAAAGCTTTCATTACACCCAAGCAACGCCGAGCTATACTGCTAGTAATGAAAAAAAAAAAATGAAAACAATTCTTTGAAATTTATTATTAATCGATAAATATTTTTTTCAAACTCCATGATTTATATTATTTATCAAGGCAATTGGTACAAACGACATCTTCAAATCGACGCGGAATGGAGGAATACAACTTAAACAAATTATTTCATCAGGAGTGTTCTGCTGTTTCTTATCATAATTACTAACCATACGCAATACACGCTTCGGCGATCATGTCACTTTAGAGACATGACTGACTAAGCAAGAAGTTTTTTCCCGCAGTAGGTTGCTATTACTTTCTGCGGTAGACTGGTTGCCAAACAAGGCTTTAGAACCCAATTTGTCCTACTATTCAGCCCATAACTGGAGCTATAAAAAGATGGATCCATACCTTTACCAAGGATATTTACACATAAGTTAATGCAACGAATTCAACTGGAATTCGAACTCGGCTCTCCGATTTCTTATTCCGAGCTGATATCCATTACACCACAAATTCGTTGACCCGAGTGTTCAATGCTTTCCAAATCGGTTCGATCATGGCATTGGACACACTGCAACATTTTATTTGTTACGCGGCAGTACTGCCTTGCTTGGGGTGAGACGATTATAAAAAAATAAAAATAAAACAATAAAAAAAACACAAAGCAAACAAACAAATAAATAAACAAAACAAACGTTCTGTATGGTACAGGGTTCCATTGTAGTGAATAAGAAATTAAGAATTAAAATCAACCTTCTTCTTCACGTTTACAAAAATTCACAATGACGTGTGAAATCCTGGCTTTTCCCAAATAGAAAAAGGGTTAATCATGTGCTTAAAGAAAAAGTCGAAACCAGATTTCGAAAGTAGACGTTAAATTGATTTTCTGACCAATGGAATCGATTTGTAAGACTTGAGGACTTCGTGAGTCTGTGCTAAAAATCTAATGACAACAAAAGGGCTCCGATCAGTGTACGTCATTCAGTCAGAGATGGGAGCAGCGAGAGACACTGCTAAAATGTAACGAGGGAAGCTTCAAGTCAACTCGGGCATCGTCCTCTTTCTCTTTCCTTTTCGTGTACTGATTCATTCTACTTCTTCTCCACCCAAAGACATTCTTACTGAATACATACATACATACGTACGCATATACTCTTTCAACAATTACTACTACGAACATTTTCTACAAATCTTGATACCCATAACTTTATCATTGCACACGAAATCTACCCTTAACTTCTTAATAATGTTTTTAATTGCACATTAACTTCTACAACTTATATTTTTTTCAATGATTTCCTCTTATTCGATTTTTTTTATTAATGATGGCCTTTTTGCGGCAATGCATCCATTTAGAGTACGTTTCTTTCTGTTTTTTTTAATCATTTCACTCCAAGCAAGGCGAAAATGCCGCTAAGATGCAAAGGGTTACTGGGAGTAAAGGAGAATGAGAGTGCTTTACTGAAAAGAAAAGACAATAAAATAACAGAATTCAGGAACACAGAAGATGGTGATAATGCCACTAAGTCGCAAGGGGAATGAAAAAAAGTGAGGAGAAAGGACAATAAAAGAACAGAATTCAGCAAGACAGAAAATGGAGATAATGCTACTAAGATGTAAGGGGTTACTGGGAGTGAAAGAGAATAATAAGATTTTATTGAGGAGAAATGACAAAGAAAGAACAGAATTCCAGAGAACAAAAAATGGCGATTAGCGTTTCTTTCTTTCTTTTTTTTTTTTTTTTTTTTGAAGATTTTAGGTGACAGTGAAGGAAGAGACTGGAAGAGAGCTCTACAAGCGGAAAGTGCGAGAAAAAATATTACAATAGAATATGTGGTTAAATTTAACTAGCTGAACAGCTAAAAGGTGAAATCTAGTTGCACGCTGAAATTCCTGCAGTAAAGGCACCAAAGATTAAGTCAACAAGATGATTTCCATGAAAATATTTGTAGAAAAAAATCAGAGGAAAGTCATGACACGGCGGTGTGAAATCGACTGCAGTTGAGATGTCAGGTCAGAGTCGATAACATTTCAGACCCTTTGAATGTTGTCAAGAATCTTGAGATATATAGTAGGATCACCAGACTAGATATGACAGCAATATTCAATGCATGGACGAATGTTAAATTTATAAACGTGCATGATACATTTTGGCAAGAAAAAAACTCCCTGGCACGACACAGTGAACCAAGTTTCCTAGCAGCAGACCTAGCAATCGATTCAATATGATTACTCCATTTTATGTCAGTGGAAAACGTGAACGCAAGAATGTGCAAAGAGTTGCTCTCTTGGAGGTTAGCATCAATCATACTGATGGAAGGTAGAAATAGTTCTTTAAGAGTATTAAATGCAGTTTTGTTTTAGAGGCGGTAACATTTACAAACCATTCCTTGCCCTAGTTAACAACTTTTTTTTCAAGGGCAGTCACCATTTTAATTTTTCGGACTTACAGTAGTGTCATCAGCATAAATACCTTATTGAGAACTAATGTTTTTTATATTATATCCAAAAAGGATATACTGTATGAATTGACACTTCACTCGAAATGCTGCTTTCCATCCATTGTGAGCTGTTAATTTTTAGGTAAATGTTGACAGCCTCATATAGCGAATAAAATGGCAAATTCGCTCGTTAAAAATGGCAACAGCACATATTCTACTACGGAAAATGTGGCGAAGAACAAAAATTAAAGAAAATTGGTAGCACTAAAAGAGCTGCTAAAAATCTCAGAGATGCTATGCTAATATTCTTTTCCTCCCTGTCTGGCGTGGCCAATCAGAAAAATCGCTCGATGAGTAAAGGCCGTTGCTTTTGCTTACCGAAGCCTTAGGATTTTTGAGCTTGTTGAGTAAAAGTGCGTTTTTGTTGTTACGTGAGAAAGGCTGGATTTATAACTCTGTTTTTGTTACTACGTTGCCTGTAGGACTGTTCACAAAAGATTTGCGATTAAATTTAGTGTTGGCACACGAACTTTTTCCTTCCTGACGCTATTGGTTGATGCCCAATTAAATCTCATTAACTTTCTTTCGTCCCTTTTGTATAATTTCGAAGTTCGACCCGTGTTTTTCATACCTAAAAATGCCTCCAACATCAACATGTTTCTTTTGGCCAAATCAGATAGCATGCCATAATATTGAAAGCTCCCTAGCGATTTTTATATTGTGACGTTTTAATACTTTTCATTCTCTTCTTCAAAATCACTCTTCCAATATTAAAACTTAAATCAGTTAAACTAAGAAAAAAGTTGAAGGCTCCTGACTTTATGCATTCTGTATTTGAGTAATTAAGATGACAAATTGTGGACATGAGTGTGACACGATAACTAGGCGTATATTAAGGTGGATTTGTAAAATATGTATTTTATTATAATAGATTAAGAATAGAAAATGGTTAAGAATAGAAAAATAGTTTAAAAACATGTTTCGTTTAACAAAAGTACTAAGTGAAAAAGAAAAGGAAAAAATAAATAAATAAACGCTTTTTCTTTTATAAGTAAATTTAAACTATTTGACTAAGTGATTTGATGTGATAGGTGACCAGGTCAAAAACTGTCTTTACTGTGTCTTGACCACACATTAAGAAAATAAAGAAAAGATAATAGAATTTTCCCTTTCTTCAGGCAATAAAATAACGCCTGGTTACGGGTAAAATGTCAGGGCTATAAAAACATCCGACGGCCTTCACACGAAGCTTTATTAAGATAAAAAGGTAAATAATTCTGGAAAATACGTCGTTGGAGGCTGAGTGAAGACGAGATGTCTGCGGGATGTTTACACATCAAAGGAAGCAAAATTTAAGTACCTTGAAATTTTGGATTTACAGTCACCAATGCTTATCTTTTGTTTTAACCCGATCGTCTAGTGAACTTTCGATTATTTCAATATAAATATAAGTGATTTTTCTTAGCCGATCAGTTCAGCCGGGCGTGTGCTTGAAGTAGCTACGTGTGTCAGGCACACCGAAGAAGGGAAACTCCGTTCGTCTGAGTCGGTCGGTTCGGCATTTGATCTCCATTAATTAGAGTTAGAGCTGAGTGTCACATCGCCTGCCCCAACTGCAAGACTAACTCTGAACGAAATAAAGCATCGATTTAACTCATCCAAGTTGTGGAAGTTCGTTCCTTATAGTTTATCTTGTACCCCCCAGCTTGAGACTTCGACTTTTTCAACCAACCCCCGTTAACATCACAGCGTGGAGAACGGCCGCCGGAGAAATTGTTCGGACCTTCATCTGGAGTGTTACAATGAGTATCGTAATCTGGAATGAAGTTAATCTTAAGATGTGTCAAGTGATTCAGAACCCTTGCATATTTTATTTTTAGTAATCAGGTAGCATTCAGGCCTGTATCTCTTTTCATACTATGTTGAATACAACAACTTAAATTAAATTTCTGAATGACTACAGATATTTCCTGAACATGCATTGTCGAATATTTACATCTTGTTAATAAAAATGAACCATTTATTTACTTTAACTCGCCACTGTTTGTAAACATGTTTTGATTCGTTTTCTACGGCTTATCAACCACTTGCAGTTAGAAAATGTTTTTAGATTGTAAGAAGTTTTTTTAAGATAATAATTGAGTGATACAAGTCTTACTGATTAACCCATAGCTGGAGCGGGGTGAAGTAGAGGTGATTTCATTTTTTTCCAAGAGTATTTGAGCGCCTTTCTAATTGTGAGCCATTATCCACTACACCAGCCGCACTTCCAAGCTTACATCATTTGGTATTCTTCCCAAACGATCACCCATCTAGGTACTAATCAGACTCGACCTTGCTTGACTCCCATGATTGTATGGGGAACAGTATTTCAACGTGATGTAGCTGTCAGCCTGAAAATGTTTTTATGAAGCGGATATGGCTCAATGGCATTTTGATGAATTCGAACTCTGTTCGCGCATTCCACTTGCCGTGTTGATTACTGCTACACTACTTGCACATGTCCCCCTTTGTGAAACAAAACATGCATCGCTTGTTTTGACATTGTTTACCGTATAGACATCTGTATTTTTTTTTACTTTACGAGGAAACATAACCTTTTGGTTCAATGAAAATACGTTAAGGCACACTAATGTTATCAGCCCTGACACATATTTGTCGGGATCCGTCTACCCAGGTTTTTGTTGTTATCTGAGTGTCAGGATTCCAAACATTTAACGACAAATCTTTTAAATGAAACATAAAAAAGTTATTCTCTGACGAAAAAATCGAAGCAGAACGGCAGTTGAACTAACATTTTATAGATTCTTTTTGGAAATATATATAAAAGGATGTGCGTTGTGGTGCAATGGATATCGGCTTGGGACGAGAAATCGGGGAGCCGAGTTCAAATTCCAGTTGAATTCATTGCATTCACTTACGCGCAAATACCCTTGGGTATTAATCCGTCTCTTCCCTCCAGTTATGGGTTAAATAATAGGACAGACTGGGTTCTATAGCCTTTGTCGGCAACCAGTCTACTACAGAAAGCAATGGCAACCTACTGCGGGATAATCATCTGCCCAGTCAGTCATGTCTCTTTCGAGACATGATCGCCCAAGCGTTTATCACGTATGGCACTTAACTGACTGATATAAAACAACAAAATGTTCAATTTTTCTTGCAGTGTAGTTCGATTTATCAAGTAATTAAGTGTTCGTAGTGAGATGTATGGACAGACGTACTTTATGACTGCTAGCCTAATGTGTTGTTTGTGAGTTCGTAAACAATGCCTTAGTCAGCAGTTGCTGACTGCGATCTGCGATCTGCGATCTCTCTATTGTGTTTGTGTATGCACGTGTAGATCAAACTGACCTCCGAAATAGTTTTGAAACCTGAGAAGC
This sequence comes from Ascarosepion bandense, assembly GCA_037127315.1. Taxonomy (NCBI): domain Eukaryota; kingdom Metazoa; phylum Mollusca; class Cephalopoda; order Sepiida; family Sepiidae; genus Ascarosepion; species Ascarosepion bandense. Next base: position 157,553 of record JBBBDQ010001010.1, read on the forward strand.
AGTATCCTTCTGTTTTTATATCCGTAAAAAAAGGATCTAAAATTTGCATAGAGATGCGAACTTTTGAGGCTTAGTCATAAAACAATTTCACGCTGAGTAGCAAAAATCTTACTTGAATTTGCAGGAGTGGTATAGGGAGTCATTAATGTGATTTTTCTAAATTGTTAAAAAATAACACGTGGTAGGTTTACAACTACATCCACTAAGTATTTTGGCGGTATTTTCCCTAGTAATTATTAGTAATTATTAGTAATTATTGTTTATCAAACAAACCTTCTGACGGGATATTATTAGTTGAAAAAAATATACGATATCTTGCAATTGTACGCCTTTTATTCTTAAGTGTGCCACTTATACTTTTTCATAGATTAAAAGGAAATTATTGGTCTACTAATATACCTAATAGACAGATGTTTGTTATGAGTTAGTGGATATTAGCTTAGAACAAGATATCAGAGAATCGAGTTCGAATTCCAGTTGAATTCGTTGCCTTCACTTACGTGCAAATACCCTCCAACTATGGGTTAAATAGCAGGACAAATTGTCTTCTACAGCCTTGGTTAGCCACCAATATACCACAGAGAGTAATGGCAACCTACTGTGGGAAAATCTTCTACGCAGTCAGTCACCACTCTTTCGAGTGTGTATTACGTATGGCACTTAACTGACTGAATATATCACCTCACCTATCCTTGGCTGCTTACGAGGAATTCTCTCTTAATAAATTAGGTATCGAATTCAGTTGTGTATAGTATTTTTTGATCATAATCCAATTACCGATAACTTTTAATTTCAGAATACTCTTCAGTTCTAGATATTTTTGCCAACACTATTTCAAAACTGCTTCTTCAATTTGAAAACATTGTGACCTCATCAGATAAAGCCCAGTTTTCATATAAATTTAGTGTTTTGTTACTTTGTGTGTAAATCATCTATTTTGGTAAATTAGATGAACGTGAAACTTACTCTTCAGCTTCGTATAAAAGTTCAAGTCTTATTTAAAACTCTTTCTGCTATAAAATGTTTTCATCTTTACTAAACACTTTAGAGACTTAAGTAAAAATCACTTTTCTTCATCGTACTGTAGTCATATGAGTAGATAGGTTTGTCTATCGTCCGTTCACACTCCTCCCAGGTCTTTTGTACAGGTGTAAAGGTTGCTCCCTGTTTAGGATTGAGTTTCGAGTTTCTTCGACAATCTACTTCAACTCTATACTTCTAACGTCTCTGCCTGAACTATGGAATGTTTCCATTAATTATTTATATTTTTCTCTCCCAATAGGAGTAAAAAGGTTCACCTATCGACCGGTTCCTACACGTTCCAGATTTTTTGAACAAGGCTAGATGTTTATCCCTTGTTTCCTGTTTAGGGTTTGGCCTCAGGTCCCTTGAACGCTGTACTTCTGAAATCGCCGCCTGAAATCTGAAAATTATTTTGTAGTAATTATTGTTTCCTCTCCCAATAGAAGAAGATAGGTTTGCCTATCGCCCGGTTCACACACCTCCTGAACCTCTTTCCTGCTTAGAGTTGGGCTTCTGGCTTCTTTTGTGGTCTACTTCAGCTCTTTACTCCTAACATCTCCGCCTGAAGTAATTTCCTTTTATCTTTCTCTTTCTTACGCTAATACAGCCTTACACATTAATCATCTAGCCTGGGTGGCCCTTGGGTCTTCTATTGGGTCATCATTAATTAAAAAATGTGCCGTGTTTCTACAGGAGACGGGCAGTCATGGCTCACCGCAACTTTCATTGATAGCTTGTAGTAAATCACTTCTCCTAATCCCTGTTTTTCCACAAGCTCATTTGGTAAGTTATTTGCTGTTTTCTCTCTGATCATCTTGCCTTCAATATATCCCATGAGTGTCAAATTTTCCAAGCCATCTTTCCTCGTTGTGTGCTCTAGAAGTTTCAACGGCTCTTTCTGATGCTACATATAACTGTCCTTTTTGTTTCATTTTTATTCAAAATATTGTAATTGCGCACATGTTCACTTCATGGCATTCTCAGCATGCTTCTGTAGAACCATGTTTCTCTTAATGAGATTTAAATAAAACTTTATGAATGAATACATCTTTTAATCATTTCACCAAGCAAGGTTAAGTCACCACTAGTGCGCAGGGGGTTGCAATGAAAGAAAAGACTGCGTACAGAGGGTAACGAAGACAGGATAAAAGATTGATGGGATTCAAGGAGATAGAAGATGGCAATTGACGTTGCATTCAAATTTTTGGAGAGTGTAGCTATCAGGGATTCAAGGGAGTTCCACAGACGGGAAGTGCGCATGTGGCAACAGTGAGAGAAAAATCAGAGAATTGGGAGTGTCAAAGAAAGTATAAAGCATGAATGGTGTTCAAGAAGACAGAAGATGGCAATTGACGTTGCATTTAAGTTTTTGGAGATTGTAGCTATCAAGGAAGCAAGTAAATAGAAAGGAGTTCCACAGCCGGGAAGTGCGAGAAAAAACGATTAAAGTAAAAGAGACGGTTACATTTAACTATTTCAATTGTTCAAACATGTTGTTGTCTCCACTATAAAGTGGCACGACGCAGTAGGAGACTACTTAACAATCAACCCGCGTGCTGGGTAAGTCAAGTATTATTTATCATTAAATAAATAATGTTATTTATCATTAAATAAATACAAATTCCCTGCGTATTTTCAAGATAAATATGAGGCAATGTAATCCAATCTTTTCGCCTCTGACAAATTATGAGATAAGAGATGATTTTCAATTTTCTCCAATCATTTCTCTAATAGAAACATTAGACAGCAAGCAACTTGCTCTTCTCTTAGTCTTACGCACCTTGATCTTCACTGTGACGAAGTGAAATATTGAATCAATTGTGCGGCTTTGAAAGCCGGTTCACCATGTTGTGATAGTTGATTTTCTAAGCGCCACTTAGATGTGACACAAAGCCGAAAGTATGGTGTACCCAGTAAGGATCAAACTCACTACTCAGTTGTAATAAAGACAAGCTTGCTAACCCTTACACCACTGCGAGGTGCCCTCACCATGGCGTGATAGATAATTTTCTCATCAAAATTACGCATCTCCTCTATCCTTTCTAAGCTCTACAACTGCCTATCTGCTTCCTGCTTTCCTGCCTGTTGGAAATCTTCCTCTGTAGTTCCTATATTTAAGAACACTGGAGAACCCTCGGACCCCGCAAATTACCGCCCTATCAGCCTTCTTCCGATCTTTGGTAAAGTGTTCAAAGCCATTATCAACGCCGAGGTGGTTCAGCATCTCACAGCCCACAGGCTCCTCTCAGACAAATAGTATGGTTTTCGCTTCACCAGGTTTACTGCTGATATGCTAACGACCATCACCGAGTATATATACCAGGCTCTCGACAAGAATGGCGAAGCCCGAACCGCTGCCTTGAATATCTCTAAAGCGTTCGATAGAGTCTGGCATGTTGGCCTTCTACGCAAACTGCGGAGCTATGGTATAACTGGACATTTGTTTGACCTAATCCAGTCTTTCCTCTCTAACCGCACATTGAGGGTGGTATTAAACGGACATGCCTCCCAGAACTACCATACGAACGTGGGTGTCCCTCAAGGCTGTATACTAGGTTCTACGCTCTTTCTGATTTACATTAATGATCTCCCCGATGCCATAAGATCCCAAGTAGGTATGTACGCCGATGACGCCACAGTTTACTCTCGCCTCGATCAAAAATCTGGTGTGGGCGACAAAGCGAACCTCGCTGCCGAGCTTGAAAAGGACCTCCAATCCGTAGTGGACTGGGGTAAGAAATGGCTCGTAAATTTTAATGCTTCCAAAACGAAGCTGCTATCAATTAACCACTATAGACAATCGCATCTACCTCCCGTTTGCATGGAACAGGCTTGCCTCCCCAGAGAGTAAAATACTACGCCTCCTTGGCCTAACACTTTCAGCGGATCTCAAGTGGAATGACTATATCGAATTCATTGCTAAATCCGCTGAAAGTCGGTTCTCTGTGCAGGGCCCGGAAGTTTTTCTTGTTTGAATCTATCCTGCACATATATAAATCTACCATCTGCCCGTGTATTGAATACTGCTGCCACATCTGGTTGGTTGCCCCTGCTTTTCTCCTCGGGGTTCTTGACAAAATACAACGGAGAATCTGTAATATGATCGATACCGACTTGGCAGACCGGCTGCAGTCACTCTCTCACCGGCGTGACGTGGCTTCCCTGTGCCTCTTCTATAAATACTTTCACGGCTTCTGCTCCGATGAACATAGATCACTGGTGCCCCCTAGGTACGAATTTGCACGAGATAATAGATTAGCAACTAGGTCCCACCCTTTTACAGAAAAACCGATAAAATGTAACTACAATTTCTACTCCAACAGCTTCTTTTCTCACACTTCACGCCTATGGAATTCCCTTCCACGTGCTTGCTTCCCCGACAGCTACAATCTCCATGAGTTTAAATGTAAGGTCAATAGACACCTCCTAAAACACTAACTCGCATCCATTCTCTCAAACACTCTTCCCATCTACCCAACCCTCATCCTCGGTATCCCGTCTATCACGCTCCTTCTGACATTTCCTATATCTAACCATTCTTTCTCATCACCTTCCCCTATGTAACCCCTTGCGCAATAGTGGCAGTGGAATGCCTTGCTTGGGGTGAAATGATTAAAAAAAAAAATATGCCCGTGCATTGAATATTGGCGCCATATCTGATCTGAGGTTTCTGCCATCTATCTAGAGATTCCTAACAAAATTAAAAAAAAAAAAACAGAAAGGAACTGCAATGTTATCGATCCTAATCTGACATTTCGGCTTCAGTCACATTCCCACTACAGTCAAGTAGCTTCCCTTTGCATTTACTATAAATATTTTATGCTAATTATTCTGATGAGTTTTTCTCCTTGATAACTAGACTTTAAGAATTTAAGCGAAGAATTTGAACCCGAGAAATCGGAGAGCCGAGTTCGAATTCCAGTTGAATTCATTGTATTCACTTACGTGCAAATACCCTTGAGAAAGGCATCAATCCGTCTCTTCTCCCTCCAGATATAATTTAAACTGCACGAGAGATTAGGTTCTATGGCCTTAGTTCACAACCAGTCTACCGCAGTAAGTAATCACCCAAGCGTGTGTCATGTATGGCACTTAACTGACTGAATTGATAAGTTGAGAAATTTACTCTGATATGATTGGTTCAGACAGTACTGTTATTTGGAACAAAAGATTATTTTTATGTTCCGTTTTCCTTCATGATGACGTCGATCATGGCTTTCCACAACTTCCTATTTTTTGTAGCTTTTTGAAATTTTGTGTTTTTACAATCTCTCCCAGTCGTCACTTTGCCATTGATTTACACAAGATTATTAGGTCAATTACTCGCTGTTGTCACTCTTGCCTTCGATATGTCCCCCTCAAGCTTACTTTTGTGTGCGTTGTGGTGCAGTGGATATCGGCTCGGAACGAGAAATCGGAGAGCCGCGTTCAAATTCCAGTTGAATTCATTGCATTCACTTACGCGCAAATACCCTTGGGAAAGGTATTAATCCGTCTCTTTCTTCCAGTTATGGGTTAAATAACAGGACAGATTGGGTTCTATAGCCTTGGCTGGCAACCAGTCTACCGCAGAAAGCAATGGCAACCTACTGCGGGATAATCTTCTGCCCAGTCAGTCATGTCTCTTTCGAGACATGATCGCCCAAGCGTGTTTCACGTATGGCACTTAACTGACTGAATGTAGAAATTATTCGGCCTTGTGCCACATCTAAGCTATGCATAGAAAATCACCTTAACCCAGAAATTATGTATCAAGCAATAGAAGTAATATTTAATATGATTGATAATAAGAATCATAAACAAAGATTTCAGTTTATGTACCGTGTCCCTTCAGGTTGTGGGCGATCTTAGCTACCCACTGCTCCCTATTTTTATAGCTCTTATTAATTGTTATCATTGTCCCCCCCCCCATTCCTTGTTCCTATTTTTTCTAATCATTTCACCCCAAGCAAGGCAGAACTACCACTGGTGCGTAGGGAGTTACATAATAGTTGAGTAATAAGAAAGATGAACAAGTTACCGGGGTTGTCAGAATGAGTAAGAAAAGGATGGGAATACAGGCGTGAAGAGGGTTGCATGGAAGTAGAGTGGAAAGGAAGAAGAACATGATACAAGGGATGTCAGGGAGAGGATGTGAGTCAAGAAGATAAGAGATGCCAATTGACTTTGCATTTAAATTCTTGAAGAGTGTAGCTGTCAGGGAAGCAAGTATAAGAAAGGGAATTCCACAGGCGGGAAGTGCGAGCAAAGAAGCTGGTAGAGTAGAAGTTGTGGTTACATTTGATTGGTTTTGAGTGGGACCTAGCCACCAGTCTAATAGTTTGATTAAATTCATGCAGAGGGGCACCAGGGAGCTAAGCTCATCGAAGCAGAAGCCGTGAAAGTATTTATAGAAGATACAGAGGGAAGTCAATTACGTTGGTGAGAAAGTGACTGAAGTTGAGCTACCAGGTCAGAATCGATAACATTGCAGATTGTTCATTAGATTTTGTCAAGAAGTCCGAGATGAATAGCAGGGGCACCTGACCAGATTTGACAGCAGTACTCAATGCATGGGCAGATGGTAGATTTATATAGGTGCAAGACGAAAAAATTTCCTGGCCCTACAAAGGGAACCAACCTTCCTAGCAGCAGATTTAGCTATGGATTCAATGTAGTCATTCCACTTGAGGTCGGCTGATAGATTTAGGCCGAGGAGACGCAGCGTTTTGCTTTCAGGGAGACTAACCTGGTCCATTCTGATGCGGGGGGATAGGAGCAGTTGTCTATGGTGGTTTCTGCTATCCATTTTCACAAGTGTGTTAGGTAGGCTTCACTAAGCCCCTTGAGTTTCAAATTCTCTAAGCCTTCTCGCGAATCCTTATTTGCCTCTTCAAGGTCTTCCTTTGTCTATCTCTATTCAATTTCTCAAAATTGTCAGGTTGGTTATCTAGTGCTTTTCTTTATTGTCAACATGTCTCATGAGTGTTAAATTCTCCAAGCTTTCTTTCTTTATCACACACCTGTTGATTTTTTTCTTAACATTTGTTGACAGAACCGCATCTTGACTGCTTCAGGTCTTGTCTTTATTTTTAACTAAATTCTCCAGCATTCAATGCCTTATAGAAATTTAAACAACTTTTGTAATGTAATTAGTTGTGCATAATGTGTTCTTGTGTATAATGGTAATATTAATGGTCAAATTAGCTGTTTCCTTATAAGAAAACATTTGGAATTAATTAACTGAGCAGCCAGCACTACTTTTGGTTGAAATCTTTCTCTTCAAACAATATTTCAGGAAAATAGATTTCTTAAGTCCAGTAACTGTTATCACTCTTTCCATTACTGAACGAGGTTTCTTTCTTAACCTTTTATTTGAAGTAGTGTGGAATGTTAACATTTTGATCATATCATTATTTTGTGAGATTGATTTTATCTGTTGCTGCTGTTGAAAGTATTCAAGTGATGTGGTGTCTATTATTTGGTAATATTCTTTGAGCAACTGAAGCCTGAGAGTTTTGGCAAAGACCAACCTTCTTTGAACATTGTGAACTGGCACTACACAATCACAAATATTTTGTTTGCTTCATTTGCTGTGGGAGGCTTTTTGCTTCATTTGTTATGGAAGGCTTTTTGTTTCCTTTGCCGTGAAATATTATTCTGTTTCATTTGTTATGAAAGGTTTTTTGTTTCATTTGTTATGAAAGGTTTTTTGTTTCATTTTTTTAAAAATCATATCACCCCGAGCAAGGCGGTAACGCCACTGATGCGGGGGGGGGGGGCTACGTAAGAGTGAAAAGATTGGAAAAGAGAAAGCCGGAAACCACATCCTAAACAGGGAACAAGGGATAAGCCTCTTCACCTGTTCAATAGACGTGGGTGGAGTGTGAACCGGGCGATAGTTTAGTCTATCTACTCCAATTGAAAAAAAAAAAAAGAAAAGAAAAGAGTGAAAAGATTGGAAAAGCGAAAGCCGGAATCCACACCATAAACAGGGAACAAGGGATGAGCCTCTTCACCTGTTCAATAGACGTATGAGAATCTTTTTGTTTCATTTGCTTTGAAAGGCCTGTTTCGTTTTACATTAAATTTTTAAAAAATCTCTAGTTAATGCAAGGTTTAAAAAAAACACTTGAAAAGTGACACGGCTGATGGCAGCAGATCAATCATGAATTCTTTCTCTGAATAGACTAAAACATGAGGGACTGTAAATATATCTTTCATGACTGTTCATAGAAAAGTTAATTGATAATTGATATCTCTTGCTACACAACATTGCTAACAATGGACATGGGAACATTTTTTAATGCATATTTGATTATAATATAAAGGCCTGTTCAAACATTCTGTCTGTCAGTTTGCTGACAGCATTGATTAATAATGTTTGTTACTCTTGTGTACGATGTTGTAGTTGTATTTAAAGCAGCCATCAGTGACAGTTTGTTTTTTATCGATTGATTCCTTTTTAATGAATTATCAACCCATTACAGGTTATTTAAAGAGAAATATTGTTTTTAGCTTTGAAGAAGTTTGATGTTTTTTTTGCAATAAAAATGATTTCGTGATACAAGCTTACTAATTAACTCATAGATGAGGGACAGAATATGTGGATTTATTCTTTTCTCAAGGGTATTTGAGTGTAAGTTAATATAATGATCTTCACTGGAATTGGAACTATGATTACTGATCTCCAATTCCATGCCGTTACCCATTACACCACCCACACATCCAAGTTTACAGCACCTAGTATTCTCAAATGATCACCAATATAGGTAGTGACCAAGCTTGACATTGCTTAACTTAAGTGATTTTACAGAAACTGGTGTTTCATTGTGATGTGGGCATAATCCTCTTGAAGTTTGGTTTCAAACTGAAACTTACAGAAGCTTGAAAGTAATGAAACTCTGTGAGCGCCGACAGAATTGATTTTGAAGTAGAAACTTAAACTTAAGTGAAAAGCATCAATTGCTTCAGTTGTACAAAATCTGAGTGATGATGATGATGATGATGATGATGATGATGGTATTAATACTGATGATGATGAGAAAGAAAAGAATGTAAAGCTACTCTGGGACATGGCGATGTAATGTGTCAATATAACTGAACTAAGGTCAGACATCATTACTGTTTAGAAGGAACGTAAACATTACTGTAGGGGATGTAAAGGTAGTTGAGAAAGAGAAGGTAGAAAAATATTAAGTATTTGAGATGAGGTAGTATTTACAGTATTCGGACTATTATCCTCATCTTTGTTGCCATTTGTAGGACGTTTCGGCCGTAGTATGCTCCAGCCTTCTTCAGGTGCTAGAAATTTCGAACCGAACCCTTTATTACAATCACTGAGGTATATGTGTAAAGCCATGATTGGAAGTCATGAGTTATCTTCCTCTAACCCTGCAATTACTTGTTCACCACTGCTTTAGCCTGGTATTGAACTCACTACTCTAAGAGTTAAGTCAAGAACTAACCAATGTCTATATCCACTGGGCCATGTGTCCTTAAGTGTCATTTATGCAACGGATGGAGTTCATATACTCCAGTGATTGTAATAAAGGGTTCGGTTTGAAATTCCTAGCACCTGAAGAAAGCCGGAGCGTACAATGGCCGAAACGTCGTACAAATGATAACAAAGATTAGGACAATAGTCTGAATAATGTAAATACTGTAAAAATATTAAGGTTTGTAGTATGCTTGTAAAAAACAAGATAGCCCACTTTTGGTGGTTTCAGGAAATAAAAATTGTTCCTGTTGGTTGTTGTGGGCACCCTTGGAAGAGTTACAAAGAAAATCTAAAAATGTTTTTCTTTCTATCAGTTCACCTCAAGGAAAGCAGTAATGCCACTAAAACAGGGGGTACTTGGAGTGAAAAAGAATGTGAAAACATTCAGAGTTGAGGCGGAGATGCTAGGAGTATAAAGTTTAAGCAAACCTTAGAAGAAGCCAGAAACCCAATGCTAAGCAGAAAATAAATGGAATAAACCTCTACTCCTGTTAAAAAAAACAAAAACAAGGAAGGACTGTAAACCAGGTTAGGGTTAGGCGTACCTGTTTTCTTCTATTGGGAGAGGAAAAAAATAATTACTACAGAATAATTTTCAGATATCAGGCGGAGATGTCAGAAGTACGGAGTTGAAAGAACTGGAAACCCAATCCTAAGCAAGAAACTAGGGATAAATATCTAGCCCTGTCAAGAAATCAGAGAGGTGTATGAACTGGACAATAGGCGGACCTATCAATTCCTATTGGGAGAGGAGAGAAAAAAATAATTCATGAAAAACAGTTCAGTGTTCAGGTGAAGACGTTAGAAGTATAGAGTTTAATTAGATTGTCGAAGGAACTGGAAACCCAATGTTAAACAACAAACGAGGGATAAACCACTCTTTCTGTTCCAAAGACTGAGGAGAAGTGTGAACCGGACATAAAGGGAACCTATCTTCTACTAAACTGAAATGCTTCAGAAAACGACACTGCTTGTGACGGTCAGAATTCTGTGAATTGCATTGTCAATGTATAAAAGAGAATAACTAGTCATTTGTTATTACCATTTTCAGATTAGTAAATTATGGCATAAGGTCTTTGAATATAATAATACCAGTGAGTCAGTACCATCAAAAATGATGGCAAAATATTTATATCGATACGGCGTCTGAAATGACAGCAACGTATATATTGACCAACCTACTATTCAGTATCTTGCATTAGGCCATAAAAAACAAAATAATCCAAACCATTGAGTGTGACAGGAGGTAAAAATACACACACACACACACACACACACACACACACACACACACACACACACACACACACACACACACTGATCTTTATTATAAAAGGATATATATAAAAGGATATATATAAAAGGATATATATAAAAGGATATATATATATATATATATATATATATATATATATATATATATTCTCTTGACTACTCGACGACCCAATTATTGTTAAAGAGCAAATACGTGGCAAGAGGTTTAATAACTAGAAGTAAAGAGAATGAACTGAGCCGACAAATTCTATTATAATTAAAATAAATAATGGTTTTTATTATAATAGAGAGGATTATTGTATTTTTTGTATATTCTTGATCATACTTTCATTTTTAGATGACTGTTGAGTGAGATCAGTAGCCCAACAAAATGACCCTGGGGTATAAATATCAGTCAGTTAAGTGCCATACGTGATACACGCTTGGGTGATCATGTCTCGAAAGAGACATGACTGACTGGGCAGAACATTATCCCGCAGTAGGTTGCCATTGCTTTCTGCGGTAGACTGGTTGCCGACCAAGGCTATAGAACCCAATCTGTCCTGCTATTTAACTGGAAGGAAGTGACGGATTAATACCTTTCCCAAGGGTATTTGCGCGTAAGTGTATACAATGGATTCAACTGGAATTCGAACTCGGCTCCCCGGCTTCTCGTTCCGAGCCGATATCCACTGTACCACAACGTACATACAGTATATATAAATATACAAAGCACAATATAGCCATGGTGGATCCTAGCTCTGAAGGTTAGATCTGGTGGAAACAACATAGTTTGTTTGAGCACTGTCCATGGAAGTGATGATACAGTAGCAAGAGGCTCGTCAATTCCTGTCTGTAAAAGTGAGGTTGTAGAGTTATCATATAATGTTATATTAATGATGACTGATAAGAAACCCAAACTTATTTGGCAGTATTCCATGACGCATTTTCTTGTGTCTTTATCTAGTATAATGCTAACTCCTTTTTCATTATATTTACCTCCTGCATATATAATTCTGTGTTCGTCACTGAGGAAGTGTTGGTTGTTTGACCACCTCGTTTCACATACGCCTAGAATTCAATCTAGACATCTCGTGCTTCACGTTTTTCAGCTGACCACAGTTGTTAAAGGTTCTAACATTCCATGATCCAAGAGTTATTTTCAGTTTGTTGCAAACAGTCGCAGGGTAACGGTCCGGTAACACCTGTCGCTCATATCCTTCCCTTCCGGGCGAGGAATAAATTCTGTGGAATTTGTCCTCTTTACGCCGTTAATGCTAACAGTTGCAGGATGACTGTCCAGTGACACCTCCACGAGAGTTCATCCGCCCTTTGTAGGAGAAACTGTGTATCCTACAGGGTTGTTAACCACCCATAATTTGAATTAAAAAAATTTACAGGTATTAATTATCTCTTATCATATGTCATCTTTTTGTGGGGATGTGAGTGACTCTGCCTTCCTTCCCATGGGTTGGGCATTTATATAACTTTCTGTCATCTAAGTATCAGCATGGATCTATATTCAAATTTCAACTGGGTTCATTTCATGTTTATACCTACTAATTGGAGTAGATAGACTAAACTATCGCCCGGTTCACACTCCACCCACATCTATTGAACAAGTGAAGAGGCTCATCCCTTGTTTCCTGTTTAGGATGCGGTTTCCGGTTTTCTCTTTTCTAATCTCCTTCTCACTTCGATTTTTTTTTTCAATTGAAGTAGATAGACTAAACCATCGCCCGGTTCACACTCCACCCACATCTATTGAACAGGTGAAGAGGGTCATCCCTTGTTTCCTGTTTAGGATGCGGTTTCCGGTTTTCTCTTTTCTAATCTTCTCACTCTTATGTAGTCCCCTGCACATCAGTGGCGTTACCGCCTTGCTTGGGGTGATATGATTAAAAAAAAAATTACCTACAAACTTGCTGACATCCTTTGAGGCCCAAATTTTCCCTTGGTGGCTATGAGGTTACCTTCTAGATCAGCACTTGGTGGTCCCTAGCTCTTTTAACTTTTAGCACTCCATATGTAAGTAAATTTATTTGTCAAACACAATGTTTGTACAGCCACTGAAGGCAACTCTGATCATCAGAAAATAGTGTGGTTAAATTTTGCACTAGTGTTGTGATATCCTACTATGGCAACAGGTAAATGACAAACTGAAAATCAAAGATGATGCTACTGCAGTTGTCTGGCCACTTATACGCAATGGATGAAATACTTAGGAATATTGCAGAGTGCTAAAGGTTAACATTAAACTGACATCAAGTACAAAACTTACTTTGAACGCAGTGTGAACGCAGTAAACTTTGGGGTCACCAGAGATCAACTCCTAGATTAAACATTCCTGATGGACATTAGATTTTATTCAGACTCCTGGTATATCTCGGCATGAATCATATACTACAACTATTATCATTAGAAGATAGATACACAATAAGATTAGGTAGTATATTCATTGAAAGATATGTCAGTATTAGAGAGTACTTCTCGCTGAAAATGGTATGACCATCAACCAGTTAAAGAAAGTTATGAGGCCAATATTCTTCAGGGGTCTCCAATTCATATAGTAAGATATATTTTTTTAATGTAAAATTTACTGGCTCAAAACACACACACACACACACACACACACACACACACACACACACACACACACACACACACACACATTGAAGTCAGAACTACAGAGTCATTGTAAACTCCACAACCCTTTCATTAGCTGCATAATATGTGCTTCACCTGGGTCAAATACTTTGTTTTTTCAAATTTGTTTTTCTCCTAGACTGGTTGCCACTCAAGGCTGAACAGGCCAGTCTGCTCTGCTATTTACTCATAGCTGGAGGTTTGAATTCAGATCTGTCCTGTTCCTAGACTGGGTACCACCCAAGGCTATAGGGCACAGTCTGTCATGCTATTTAGTCTTAGCTGATGGTGGGTGAAGAAGAGATGGGTACTTTTCCTTTCATATCTTTCTCAAAGCTGAAGAGCCTAGTCTACCTTTCTAATATTCTTAGAGAGAGGTTTTGAATTTGTTCTTCTTCTCCTAGACTGATTTCCAGTCAAGGCTGTCCTACTATTTACCCATAGATGGAAGGAGAAGTGATGAATTAATACCTTCCCTGGGATATTTGCACATAAAGGAATGTAACAAACATTGCAACTCTGCTCTCCAACTGCTCAAGCCAAGCTGCTAACCATTACTCATCTGTACCTCCTATTACTCATCTGTACTTCCTATTACTCATCTGTATCTCCTATTACTCATCTGTACCTCCTATTACTCATCTGTACTTCCTATTACTCATCTGTACCTCCTATTACTCATCTGTACCTCCTATCGGAAATATAAAAACTAATAAACCAGATCTCATCATTGCTTGATGTAAATGTAAGTTCTGTGGAAAACTAGGTCTAAAAATATTAGTGGCCAAGATTGATTGATTGATTCATTCATTTTGTACAGTTTATCAACCCTTTGCAGGTTATTTAAAGCTAGAATACAGTTTTAATTTGTGAGAATTTATTCTGAAAATAATGTTTTGTAACACAAGTCTTACTAATTAACCCATAGCTGGGAGAAAAGTAGTGGATTCATATCTTTCCCATGTAAGTGAATATAATGAACCCAAATGGAATTGGAACTCAGCACTGATTAACAATTCTATTATACATTACACCAATCACACTTAGGTATTCCTAAGTAGTCACCAATCTAGTTACTGACCTGGCTCATCATTGCTTAAGATGAATGATTTTATTTTTAGCTGAAGACAAAGGGGGGGGGGAGGTCACACACGACTACAATGTTATCATTTAATTTCCATAACAAATAAATAAAATTAAAAAAATAAATGTGAAAAAAGGGTATGATTAAAATTTTTCTGGAAAAAAATATGTATTTCTGAGTAATTACTGGCCTTTAATTGCTATGTCTGTTTCTTTTGAATAATTTCACCCCAGATCCCCGATGGAGTCGGCCCCCTATAGCAAATAAAAATGCAATAAACAAACACAGACAACTGTTTTACCAATAAAAGAAATAAGAACTCTATAAAGTCATTTACACACTATCAGTTAGTTAAGTCCAATATTAGAGGACATTTTTTAAGCTAAGGAAGACATTTACTTTCTGAGGAGAATTTGGAATAATACGTGTTGCTAAATCTTCGCATAGATATGGAAGCATCATCAGATAGCGAATATTTTTTGAAGAATATGACAAAATAAGTAAACACAAGTATCTTGTAATTAAAATTGAAAAAATGTCAAACTTTAAAATTACTATTATACCTATAATAATTTGAGTCCCAGGTATAGTAAAAAAGATACAGTCCCAGGTATAGTCAAAAGATACAATGGTCCAAATTTGGTAAAAAAAAAATGATATACTGGCCCAAGAATGGAAAAAAAATAGGCCCAGTTATGGTGAAAAGATATACTGGCCCAGGTATGGTCAAAAGAGATATAGGCCCAGGTATGGGTAAAAAGAGATACAGACTATAACATTAAAAACTAAAGATCTCTGCTAGCCCCCGTTTATAGGAGATTCAAAATCTTTCACTGTGTGGAACTGCTCATCTACTCAGGAGAGTCTTATCAATGTAAATAGGAATATAAACACTTCACATGCTAAGTATCACTTAACATCAGAATTAATGCAAACAATGCATACCTTTACTACTACTTTGCTTGCATTACCTTCAATTCTCGTGCAATAGAAAATGAAGAAAAAGAATTATTAACAATTAACTATAATCTTTATAATTTATGATACTTTTAAAGAAATTAACAATGTTTCCATGGTTTGAAACTTTCTCCGGATTTTACTAAGTTTTAGTGATCTTTGTTTTATCAAAAAATAGTTAAATGCTCAGGTTAGACTATAGGTAGAAAGTGGTGTAGCTCTCTAGTATTTGGGATTGAAAGTGGTGTCTTTTGTTGCAAGAATTACAGGTGAGTTGAATCTTTCTCTATCCTAAGTATTTACCTGCTTCTTATTTGTTATTCACATCTTTTAAAGTATTTGCAAGTTTTCTTGGTTTTTGTAAGACTAATCTAAGTTTTTCATTGATGTTGTCATTTAAAATGTTAAACTTACAGTTGAAACATTTGGAAACTAGTAGTAACATTTTGTTTTTGTGTTTCAGTTGCATCAATTGACCTTTTCTTTGCTATACTCAGAATTTCCGGGTTTTTTGTTATCTTGATTTTTTTTTAAGAGAAAATTTTGGATTTAAAAACTTTAATAACCTTTGTACAACAAAAACATCATTAATATTTAAAATTACAATTCAAAACAAGAATTTAATAAATTAGAATTCTGTAAATTTGGGAGCATTAAACATGTTTCATTTTTATTCTGAATCTGTTTTTATTTTAAGAGACTTTTACTTTGTACATCAATATTTAAAATTACTTGTGAGCATTTATTTCTGAAAGAAATTTTAAAATCTTTATGAAATGCAAATATGACTATATATGTATATTTAAAATTTTATTGGCATCAGATTATTGTAGTGTATGCTGTTAGGTCCATATTCTTTTATTATGAATTGTCAAAGAAACCTTGACCTAAATGTGGACTCCAAAAATGCCAAAAAAAGTATAAAACTTTCTGTGGGGCTCAGTTTTGATAAAATTTTCCAAGTTGGAAGATTTGAGTCACCAGTTTGATAAATTGGGAGGGTGGGGGTTGTGTTTGTTCTTTATTTTTTTTTAATTATTTTTTATTTTATTTTAAAATACAATATGCTGGTGGAAAAACGCTTGTAACTAGTCTTGAATATCGTTTTATTCTTGCAGTAGGTAGGTAACATGATTTTTCACTTTTTGTAAATGATTGAGATTTTTTTTTTTTTTTTTTTACTCTTTGTGCAAATTAATCAAGCCTCACCTGCCAACCTGAGAAACTGATTTAAACTAAAAGTGTTAATGTATTAAAAAGTAGTTCTTACAATAAGAAACCATACATCGAACAACTTTTCAACGCTTGATAAGGTAACTACTTTTTCTTTCCGTAAAGAAAAAAACTTTTTTTTATTATATTAACTAATAAAGAAAAATATATATAAATTTTTCCGTTCTGTGACTCCATCATTATTACCCCAACTGATTTAAGGCCAACGCCCCCTCTTAAAACACTTTGGCGACATACTTTTTTACTTATTTAATTTATCATAAGTGTTCTGAATTGAATTAGAATTTTTTTTTTTTTTTTAATACTCCCTTTGGAAAAGAAAAAAATGGTAAACAGGAAACACATTTGTTTTTATTTGCTTTCTGGTCGATAATATTTTAGATAATTTAAATATATCTTTTATTTAAAATAAAAAGGAATTTTTTTCCGCAGCTTTGTTGGGTTTTTGTATTGTTTGTAGAATTCTGAAAAAGACCGGCTCTGTGTTTATAAGTAGAAAGCGTTATTCACTTTTTTTACTTTGTTTTTTGTTTGTTTTCATTATTCATTCGAGCATAGATTCCAATACAATTCACCGTCTAGTGTTATCCGAAAAAGGATAGGCTGCTTTGTTTAGTAGGAATGTTATTGTTAATTCTTTACCTTTTAAAACATGTCATTAGGTGACGGCTTTTGTTCAGGTTTTAGGTAAAAGACGTACATTTATGGAATGTCTTTCATCATAATATCTTTTTTTTTTTTTTTTTTTTTTTTTTTTTTTTGTTTAGATTGTTTAACTATTAAGTTTTACTTTTATCTCGTATTTCTTTCATTAGGTTTTCAATTGCTTTTCCTTTCATTTTTATGGTAACTTAAACTTAGTATTTTAATCCGTCATTCTACCCGGCAATTTTTCGAATCTACATTCTTTAATAATGGCAACACAGTTGCTTTGATAGAACTCGACTGAAATTATGGAGGAAATATTAATGAGTATTTGAATTGAAGATATAATGCAGAGCAGAATTATCAGGTTTTCATAAGGTTTTTTTTTTTGTTTTTGTTTTTTTTTTTTGTGTGTGAAATAGTGGAAAAATAAAAATATACATTGATGTTAAATTAGAAATTTATTAAGGAAAGAATAACAAGAATTCGTAGAAGTTAATATTCAATGAGAAAATTAAGGGTCAGAGTGTAAAAATGTTCGTAGTAGTAATTTATTTGTTGGAAAGAATTTAATTTATGTGTATACTTTTCGTAAACAACCCTGACTGAGCGGAAAGGAAACTAAGACCTCCAACAGAAGGAAGCGGTGGAGAGTGACAAAAAAAGACTACAAATAAACTTTAAGAAAACTGAATGCATGGTCATCAGCAAAAGGTGAAACCCAAAATGCCAAATACAGGTGGGGGATACCAGAATCAAGCAAGTACAAAAATTTAAATACATGGGGAAGTATACTAACAGGAGACGGAAAGTGCGACACAGAGATCCGAAGGCGAATTGGCATGGCAAAGGACGCGTTCCAGAAGCTGAGTAAAGTACTAAGATACAGGAAAATTTCACTAGAAACAAAGAAAAGAGTGCTGGATTGCTACGTGATATCAGTTCTTCAATACAGCAGTGAATGCTGGACAGTATCATTGAAAATGAGGACAAAACTGGAAGCAGTGGAAATGTGGTTCTACAGAAGGATGCTGCGGATATCGTGGACTGAGCATGTGTCGAGCTCTCTACGATACCCTCGTTTCACCTATATTTATAAAAAGTTCGAGAAGGAAAATTGTAAAATAAATCAAACCATCTTCTTTTTGTAACCAAACTTTTCATTGGTTCGTTCTGCATCAGCAGCAGCATTTTGCCTCTCTTTCGAAAAAGCGGGAATCTTCCCGCTCTTGAAGCTCCAGTTGGAAAGAAGATTTTGAAGCTACCAGACCTATTGTTTCCAGCTCACTTATCTTTTAAGGCATATATATTTTCGCCTACTTGTAAAAAAGAAAATAAGCCGGATTCATTTTTTTTACCTGCCTGAGAAACTAAATTAAATATTCAAACTGTGCAATAACAACCTTTTGCATTCCAATATTTTTCTCCTGGTAAATAATTATATTACTTCAACTTATCGACTTAAACGCAAGTATTTTTTAACATTCTTTCACACACACCTTGCTTGCTGTTTATTCTTCCAACTCATCATTTTGAACTATTTCAATTATTTGGACATACAGTCTATTCTTCCAACTCATCATTTTGAACTATTTCAATTATTTGGACATACAGACTATTTTACCAACTCATCATCTTTGAACTGTTTAAATTATTTTCTTAAACACATACAAAAAAGTGTTTCATACATCTCCAGTTAATTATTAAAAGGGTATAAATAAGTTCTCTCCCTTTAACCGATTATTGTTATAATTAAAATATTGTCTACCTATGTCTTGTTTGTTCACTTTTTGGTACACATTGAATTGAGAAGCTAACATTATTATATAACAAATAAAAAAAAGTAGTTAGGCTGCTACACATGCAAGCAACGATGAGATGTTGGAAAGAATGGCAACAAAAAGGAAATTAATACTGAGCATCAGGAAGAGACAACTGAAGTTCCTGGGACATGCAATGAGGAAGGAGAGCTTGGAGAACCTGATACTGACAGGAAAGATAGACAGAGGAAGGTAGCGGATAACATATTTGCAGGGCCTGATCAGGTGGATGACGGAATGGGGGTTGCCAGGAGTAACAGGAGCAAACATACTAAGAACCACAAGGGATAGGGAGACGTGGAGAACCATGATCGCCTACGTCCTGAAGGGACAGGGCACATAGAAGAAGTACGTATGTATGAGCGTGTAGCGGATAAAAAAATAGTTAAAATCAACCTTCTTCACTTTTACAAAAATTCACAATGATGTGTGAAATCCTGGTTTTCCCAAATAGAAAAAGGATTGACCATCTGCTTAGAGAAAAAGTCAAGTCTTAGAAACCAGATTTCGCAAGTAGGTGTTAAAATGATTTTAGACCAATCGAAGACATATGTCTTTGCAGAATCAGAGACTCAAATGGGAACAGCGAAAGAGACACACATCTCTAAAATGTAACTTCAAACTTCAAGCGAGCCGAACATTGTCCTCTTCCTCCTAATCTTTTTCAACAATTACTACTACGAACATTTTGTACGAACTCTTGGTATCTTACCTTTCTCAGTGATGTGAGATGTGCTTGAGTAAAAAATGGTTGGCAGAATAGGGTTTAGGAGAAATGACAAAATGTATTAAAAGCTAAAAAGGACAGAAAATTATGGAGAGCTATGATCGCCTACATCTTGACATTGAACATAAAAAATCGGGGAAAACAAGAGATTGTATAAAAATGAATTGATAAACAGAAGGATTTCAAAACCAACTCTAAAACGTTTGTAGTGACTGAAATAATAACACTCTTTGCCCACTCACTTCAAATTTGGAGAACTAAGAAGGAAAGGAATTTGTGAACCTATGTGAAATTGTTTTTAGACCAATGAAAACCTTGTCTTCACAGAAATGAGTTAGTCAGCCAAGAAAAATAAGGAAAGAAAGTAGTGAGCCTACGCCAAATTCTTTTTGATATAAAATGATGAGAAAAATTAAGAGTGTCTGAAATCATGTGAAAGGTTTTATTTCAGTTCCTCATGACTAGCGTTGAAGTAGGCCAATTATCGGCCTTTAACCAGCATGTGGCGCTTCAAAAGATTTTCTCAACAATCCAAGAAATCTAAGTATTTCAAACTCTCTTTGTATACTTTTGAATGTCTGCAATCATATATCCTTTTGATGAGCAACAAACTCTCTTACATTCAATTTAAATATTATATCAGATCATTTAATTTGTTGTGTGAACATTCCCTCTTCATGACAGTTCATTAAAACTACAGACTTTAAGAATTCTGTTGTATTTTCTTGAAATGAGTCACTAACACTACTTCAAGTGTGTGAATTCATGAATTAATTCTATATCTGGTTTTAAGATTCACCTATGTATTTCTTCATCATTACCATCCTTTGTTAATCTTTTTAGTGTTGATAAATGAAATCTTTATTTTAAGCCTTATGTCACTGTATGTTAACTCTAACTAAAAATATTTTTTGAAATTAATTTATTTCCAATGAAAGTGTGATTTTTTTTTTTTTAATTTTTTTTTTTTATTTTTTTATGGTTAATGTTTCATGTGTACACTGTAAATAAGCCCAAATTTGGTAAATCTGTTATAGAAAAATGTTATCATTACAGTAAATTAAATGAATCATTGCCTGAAATAAGTTCCAAAACACACGCGGATTAAATAGGTAAAATTTTTCCTATATTCTTTTACTATTATAGGGGTCCTGGCCATGTATATCAATACTGACCTTATGCCACACATGGTTAAAAACCCCTATACTTTATAAAAATTGAAAACCAACAGAACCAAATGAATAAGAGACAATAGCAAGTTTTGATATGTGTATATATAAATATAAATTGAACAGTTAGAATTTATCATTCAGCAATTGCATTAATGATTTTTTTCTGTGAAAGTAATGCATACAAAAAGTGATTTTGTTGAGAGGGATAAAATTCAAGTCTTCACATTAATATTGTATAAGCATAGTTCAAATCCGCAGATAGTTTGGAAGATAGTAATAATTGTTTTAGCACAGTCTTTGTATTTTTCTTTCTTGTAAGAATTATTTTGGTTAGAGGGGAGATTTATTTCAGGTGGTACTTTCTAAACTTGCACCGACCCTTGATTTCATTTGATTGTCCCCTTTTGTGAAGTGGCAGTTGCTGTGGGACAATAGCAGAGGCACTTTCAGTGTACCCTTGCTGCTGACTAATCACAGGGCATTTAATGATGAGGGAACAGGTAGATTTTACTCAGGGACTTCAAGTATTTTTGCAGTGTAAAGAACCTACACTCGCCTGGCTAAATGTTGGTTATCCCATTAACCAAATCAAATCACTTAATTGTGGTTTCTGGAGTCCCTTAAATATTCAACTCCATATTAAACTGTTGCTGCAGTTTAGAAGCCCTTCAAGTGCTGGTTACTCAGAGCTGCTACCCTAAAGAAAAAGAAGTTGTTTTCGGCTACGAGAACCTTGTCTTGTCCGCATCCCACTAATTTTGAATGTAAGAGAACATTTGTATTTCCACCTTCTTGTAAGTGCTTTGTGTCTGTGTTCATAAAGCACACCTTCCTCTTTTCCTCTTGGCTAATTCGTGACTTGGCCTCAAATTTGAAGTGTATGTTTCGCGATCAGTATTGACGTTAAGTACCTATAATTTTAGCAGTTCTTCTGTCTTTATTGTACATATTTCTATTGAACTGTACATGTTAAATGTAAAAACTTTTTATATGTTGTAATAAATAGTTCTGTAATTAAGACACACGCATTTTTAATCTTATTTTGCTTTGCCGCAGTAAACACATGGTAATTCTTTAGAAAAAAGAATTGCAACCTTTGAATGCGGGGAGGGGGTAATTTGAGGAGGGGGTAATTTAAGGAGGGGGTAATTTGAGGAGGTGAAATTATACCACCCACGAAGGTAAATTCTCATTCTACTGAAGTTGAGCATGTTTTTTTTTGTTTGTATTTAGTAAAAGAAATAATCCTTTTATTCTGCTTGAATTAAGCGCATAATTCTTATTTTCTGTTCAAATGACACATTTAATTCTTATTTTCTGCTCAAATGACACATTTAATTCTTATTTTCTGTTCAAATGGACATTTAATTTTTATTTTTCGTTCAAAAATGATTAACATTTAACTTTATTTTCTCCAAATGACACATTTAACTTTTATTTTATCTTAAAATGACACATTTAATTCTTATTTTTCACACCCAAAATGACACATTTAATTCCTATTTTCATTTCAAATGACACATTTAATTTATTTTCTGCCCAAATGACACATTTAATTTTTATTTTCTGCCCAAATGACACATTTATCTGCCTGCTCAATGATATTTAATTCTTATTTTCTGTCTAAATGACACATTTAATTTTATTTTCTGCCCAAATGACACATTTAATTCTTATTTTCTGTTCAAATGACACATTTAATTCTTATTTTCTGTCTAAATGACACATTTAATTCTTATTTTCTGTTCAAATGACACATTTAATTCTTATTTCTTGCCCAAATGACACATTTAATTCTTATTTTCTGTTCAAATGACACATTTAATTTTATTTTCTGTCTAAATGATACATTTAATTCTTATTTTCGTTTTTCCAAATGACACACATTTAATTCTTATTTTCTGCCTAAATGATACATTTAATTCTATTTTCTGCCCAAATGACACATTTAATTCTTATTTTCTGCTCAAATGACACATTTAATTTTATTTTCTGCTCAAATGACACATTTAATTCTTATTTTCATCAAATGACACATTTAATTTTATTGTCTAAATGGATATATTACTTAATTTTATTTTCTGCCCAAATGACACATTTAATCTTTACCTTTCTGTCAAATTATTTAATTTTTATTTTCTGTCTAAAAATGACACATTTAATTCTATTTTCATACCAAAATGACACATTTAATTCTTATTTGCCCAAATGACATTTAATTTTTATTTTTCTGTCTAAATTACATGTTACTTAATTTTATTTGCCCAAATGACACATTTAATTCTTATTTTCTGCCCAAATGACACATTTAATTTTATTTTCTACAGCTCAATGATACATTGAATTTTATTTTCTGTTCAAATGACACATTTAATTCTTATTGCCCAAATGACACATTTAATTCTTTATTTTCTGCCTCCAAATGACACATTTAATTCTTATTTTCTGTTCTTAAAATGACACATTTAATTCTATTGTCAAATGATACATTTAATCTTTATTTTCTGTCTAAATACATTTAATTTTATTTTCTGTTCAAATGACACATTTAATTTTATTGTTCATTAGATACATTTAATTCTTATTTTTCATTTAAATTATTACATTTAATTCTTATTTTCTGCTCCAAATGACACATTTAATTCTTATTTTCTGTCAAATGACATTTCTGAATTCTTATTTTCTGTCTTAAAATGATACATTAATTTTATTTTCTAAAATGATACATTTAATTCTTATTTTCTGCTCAAATGACACATTTAATTTTATTGTTCAAAAATGACACATTTAATTCTATTTTCGTCTAAATGACACATTTAATTCTTATTAAGTGCCCAAATGACACATTTAATTCTTATTTTCTTACCCAAATGACACATTTAATCTCTTATTTTCTGTTCCAATATTATATTTAATTCTTATTTTCTTATCTAAATGACACATTTAATTTTTATTTTCTAAATAGTAATGCATAACAAGTCATATAGGCAAAGTGTAAAGGAAAAGATAACGATTGAGTACAGTGTAACCCGGATATAAGAGAGATGTCAGGACAGAATAAAATTTCTCTTATATCAGGATTTCTCTTATATCCAGGTTATACTGTAGTGACTTTCAAAGTTTGTGTGCTGCTGACCGTTGATGTTAATTTCTTATGTTTGTTCAATGTAGTGGAAATGACGAAAGAGAAAGATTTAAGTAGCCGAGGAAGCAGCAGAAAAGATCACAAGAAGAAACGGAGCGAGCGTCCTGACTTGACTTCTTCTCTTTGTATCAAAAGTTGAAATTAGGTCATCTTCATATCCAAGCATAGGATCAGGAGAAAAGAAAAAAACAGGTTCTAAAACACCTGTCGATTTTCTTGTCTTTTGATTGGTCCAAAAATTGGATGTTTTTGATTTTGTAGGAGACTACACAAGTAAATAAGGAGCAAATGCAGACCAGCGAAAGAAGAATGGCTCAATAACAAGTGCGCAGAAATAGATTGAGCACAACCAATAAAGGAGACATGCATAAAAAAATAAAGTAGCTAACAGGACAAAAAAAACATGTACCTCAATGAGATGCATAAAACTCAAGGATAGAACAGTCATGTTAGAGAAGGAGGAAATACTTCAGTGATCTTTTCCACGACACGAGAGAGCAAACAACTATACGCAGGAATACTGACGGACCAGAAGTATTAAAAGTATTTGGAAGCAGTACTGGTCAAACTGAATAGAAACAAAGAAGGACCAGACGGCATTGCGAGTTAGAAGCATTAGACCAGGGGTTGGCAACCCCCAAGTCAAATCCGGCCCACAAAGAAGTTTTGTCAGGTGCTCTAACACCTCAACACAAATTATCTAATTAATTTGTTGAAAAAGTGGCAAAGAAATTATCACAGTTCAGTGACTTGCAATGACACAATTTTTTAAAATTGAAATTTAATTTCAAATCCACTGCTGATTTTCTTAAGAAATATATTTTGGCAAGCGGAAAATGTAAAAATTTATTGAATAATGTGAAAATAATGGAATCATTATTTGGAAGAAGATATGTGAGAGAACAAACTTTTACGAAAAAGAAATATGTTAAAAATTGTTTAAGAACAAAGTTGGGTGATGTCCACTTGGGTGAAGTTTAATTCCTGTCATCAAGAAATACATCAACTGTTGTTGATAATTTGTTGAGCAATAAAGAGAAACAAATGTCTTATTAGATAATTTGCTATTTCCAAGTGTATTTTGTTGTTTTAAGGAATTTGCATATTTTTGTTGAGTGTGTTAGTTGTTATCCTGTTGGTCTTTGTTGGGGCGCTCTTCACCTTTGTTCAACTAATGGACTATTCCAATCACTACATAAAGTGGTAGTGGAAAGACCTAGGGGAAGTAATCGAGTAACCAGTCTTGATTACAAGTCAGTCGAGTATTTCCAGTAGTGAACTGGAAGTGTGCTATTCTCGGACTCTACGTCTTATGATGATACGTGTTCCTGTATACTACTAACAATTCTGTTGTAAATACTATTTTTCTGGTAATATATCCATTTACTATATTTCTGTTTGTTTGTCATGATTTACTCAATATTTCTGTGATGCACAACATAACTGTCTTGCAATAAAATAAAGAACCTTGTTTAAATAATATAACATTAACTTCATTATTATTTCTTTAAACGTCCAGATGATGGCGGACATCTCGACAGAGCAGTCTGAGGTCTGGTCATTTTATTACAGTACATTTGATATCGTGGCCCTCCTTCGAGACTTTCCATAGCTGTATGGCCTGCTCTCTCCAAAACGTTGCCAATCCCTTCCTTGGACAATGTCAGCATAGACAAAATCACAGAAATTATAAATGAAATCTGCAACAGTGGCGAAATCCTGGAAGATGTATAATTTTTATAGCACTGCTTAAGAAGCCAGGTGCAAATGAATGTGAACTCCATCAAATGATCAGTTTAATGAGTCACATAACAAAAATCATCATAATTCTGATGAATAGAGCATGTAGTAAAATCAGACCAGAAATAGGACAAGAATAGTTTGGTTTTGTCAAGGACACTGAAACAAAAAACACAATATTTATACTGAGAGTGTTATCAGAAAGGGCAACAGAAATCCAGAAGGAGATGTATGTGTGTTTTATCGACTATGCAAAGGCATTCAACAAAGTACAGCACAAAGACTCGATAGAAATGCTTGGCTACCTTGACATATTCAGGAAAGACCTTAGAGTAATCGAGAACCTTTACTGGAAGCAAACTGCCTGCATATGGACCGGAAATGAGTTCAGTGGGTACACAATGATTGAAAGAGGTGTAAGACAAGGGTGTGTATTCTCACCGGATCTATTCAACCTATATAGCGAGACCATTCTGAGAGCACTAGAAGTCCTACCAGGATTCATCATTAGTGGCTACGATTTGAACAAAATTAAGATTTGCAGATGATACAGTGCTGATAGCAGATACAGGAAAAAACTCCAAGGCCTCTTACTGGAAGTGGTTAAAGTGGAAAGAAAAGACTACAAATAACTACAGGAAAACAATGCATGCTAATCAGTAAAAAGAGTAGCCCAAAATGCCAGCTACAAGTGGGTGCAGAAATCAAAATACCTGGAAAGTGTTCTAACAGAGGACGGAAAATGCAATATGGAGATCTGAAGGAGTATTGGCATGACCAAAGATGCATTCCAGAAGCTGAGTAAAGTATTGAGAGACAGGAAGATTATGCTAGAAAATCTCATCAAAGATCAAAGAAAGACTTGAAGCAACTGAAATGTGGTTCTACAGAAGGATGCTGAGGATACCATGAATGGAACATGCGAGCAGCAATGAGGTTTTGGAGTGGATGGACACGAAAAGGAAGCTGATAATTAACATCAGAAAAGGCAGCTGAAGTTTTTCGGACATGTTTGTGGTGCAGTGGATATCAAAACTGAATGACAAATCGGGAAGCCAAGTTCGAATTCCAGTTGAATTCCTTGCATTCACTTGCACACAAATTCCCTTGGGAAAGGTATTAATCCATCTCTTCCCTCCAGTTATTTGTTAAATAACCGGACAGATTGGATTCTATAGCCTTGGCTGGCAACCAGTCTACTGCAGAAAGCAATGGCAACTTACTGCAGGATAATCTGCCCAGTCAGTCATGTCTTTTTTGAGACATGATTGCCCAAAGTGTGTATCACGTATGGCACTTAACTGACTGAATATCAGAACTAACTGATGGTTTAATCACTTGTTCAATACCACCAAATAACCAAATCACAAACTTTGTATCAAGAGTCTGGTTTCTGACCCAGGAACTTCCATGGGGAGCGCTGGGGAGGGGATGAGGGTTAAAAAAATGTTGGTTTTTTTTTTGTTTTTTTTTCATTGAAAATATGTAAGAACTATGAGAAAAACCAAAATTTTACTTCTAAAGGGAGATAGGTGCAATAGTAAAAATTTACTGCCTAGTCACTTGGTAGTTCTTTTCGCAGAGAATGCTCAACAATTTATTTACTGGGAATCCTGTAAAACTAAGTAATAAGAGACTAATCCTGTGAAACTACAATAAGAGACTAATCTGTAGAAACTAGTAATAAGGAGCTAATCTGTAAAGGAAGCTAACCAATAAGAGACTAATCCTGTAGAAACTGTAATGAGAGACTAATCCTGTAGAAACTAGCAATAGAGACTAATCCTGTAGAAACTAGCAATAAGAGACTAATCTGCCAAAAGAAACTAGCAATAGAGACCTAATCCTGTAGAAACTAGCAATGAGGAACTAATATAACAGGCTTAGCAATAAGAGACTAATCCTGTGAAACTAGCAATAAGAGACTAATCCTGTAGAAACTAGCAATAAGAGACTAATCCTGTAGAAACTAGCAATAAGAGACCAATCCTGTAAAACTAACTTAATAGAGACTAATCCTGTAGAAACTAGCAATAGAATAATCTGTTAAAGCTAGCAATAGAGAGACTAATCCTGTAGAAACCCCAGCAATGGGAATAATCCTGTAGAAGCTAGCAATAAGAGACTAGTCCTGTAGAAACTAGCAATAAGAGACTAATCTGTAGAAACTAGCAATAGAACTAATCCTGTAGAAACTAGCAATAGAGAGACCAATCCTGTAGAAACTAGCAATAAGGAACTAATCTGTAGAAACTAGCAATAAGAGACTAATAATCCTGTAGAAACTAGCAATAAGAGACTAATCCTGTAGAAACTAGCAATAGAGACAATCTGTAGAAACTAGCAATAGAACTAATCCTGTAGAAACTAGCAGCAGAGACTAATCCTGCTTAAGAAACTAGCAATAAGAGACTAATCCTGTGGAAAACTAGCAATGAGAGACTAATATCCTGTAGAAACTAGCAATAAGAGACAATCATAACAGCTTCATGGCAGAAGACTAATCTGTAGAAACTAGCAATAAGAGACTAATCCTGTAGAAACTAGCAATAGGAGACAATCCTGTGAAACTAGCAATAGAGACTAATCCTGTGAGAAACTAGCAATAAGAGACTAATCCTGTAGAAACTAGCAATAAGAGACTAATCCTGGCAAGGAAACTAGCAATAAGGAACTAATCCTGTAGAAACTAGCAAGCAAAGACTAATCCTGTAGAAACTAGCAATAAGAGACTAATCCTGTAGAAACTAGCAATAAGAGACTAATCCTGTAGAAACTAGCAATAAAGAGACCCAATCCTGTAGAAACTAGCAGAGACTAATCACATAGCCAGAAACTAACCAATAAAGAGACAATCACCAGAAACTAGCAATAAGAGACTAATCCTGTAGAAACTAGCAATAAGAGACTAATCCTGTAGAAACTAGCAATAGAGACTAATCCTGTAAACCTTAATAAGAGACTAATCCTGAAACTAGCAATAAGAGACTAATCCTGTAGAAACTAGCAATAAGAGAGACTAATCCTGTAGAAACTGTAACTATGAACTAATCCCTTAACCAAACCTTAATAAGAGACCCAATCTGTAGAAACTAGCAATAAGAGACAATCATAACAGAAACTAGCAATAAGAGACTAATCCTGTAGAAACTAGCAATAGAGACTAATCCTGTAGAAACTAGCAATAAAGAGACTAATCCTGCAGAAACTGCATATTAAAAGACTAATCCTATGAAAACTAACCAATAAGAGACAATCACCAAGCAGAAACTAGCAATAAGAGACTAATCCTGTAGAAACTAGCAATAAGAGACTAATCCTGTAGAAACTAGCAATAAGAGACTAATCCTGTAGAAACTAGCAATGAGACTAATCCTGTAGAAACTAGCAATAAGAGACTAATCCTGCAGAAACTAGCAATAAGGAAGAAGCTAATCCTGTAGAAACTAGCAATAAGAGACTAATCCTGTAGAAACCTTAATAAGAGACTAATCCTGTAGGAAACTAGCAATAAGAGACTAATCCTTTCTTAGGAAACTAGCAATAAGAGACTAATCCCATAGCAAGGCAACAATAAGAGACTAATCCTGTAGAAACTAGCAATGAGAGACTAATCCTGTAGAAACTAGCAATAGAGACTAATCATAACAGAAACTGGCAATAAGAGACTAATCCTGTAGAAACTAGCAATAGGAGACTAATCTGTAGAAACTAGCAATAAGAGACTAATCCTGTGAAAACTGTAATGAGAACTAATCCTGTAGAAACTAGCAATAAGAGACTAATCCTGTAAAAACTAGCAATAAGGAACTAATCCTGTAGAAACTAGCAATAAGAGACTAATCCTGAAACTAGCAATAAGGGAACCCAATCCTGTAGAAACTAGCAATAAGAGACTAATCCTGTAGAAACTAGCAATAAAGACTAATCCTGTAGAAACTAGCAATAGAGACTAATCCTGCAGAAACTAGCAATAAAGACTAATCCTGTAAGAGAAACTGTAATAAGAGACTAATCCTGTAGAAACTAGCAATAAGAGACTAATCCTATTAGAAACTAGCAATAGAGACTAATCTGTAGAAACTAGCAATAAGAGACAATCACTGTAGAAACCTTAATAAGAGACTAATCCTGTAGAAACTAGCAATAAGAGGCTAAATACTGAAACTAGCAATAAGAGACTAATCCTGTAGAAACAACAATGAGAGACTAATCCTGTAGAAACTAGCAATAGAGACTAATCCTGTAGAAACTAGCAATAAGAGACTAATCCTGTAGAAACTAGCAATGGGAGCTAATCCCTGTAGAAACTAGCAATAAGAGACTAATCCTGTAAAAACTAGCAATAAGAGATAATCCTGTAGAAACTAGCAATAGAGACTAATCTGTAAAAACTAGCAATAAGAGACTAATCCTGTAGAAACTAGCAATAGAGACTAATCCTAGCAGAAACTAGCAATAAGAGACTAATCCTGTAGAAACTAGCAATAAGAGACTAATCCTGTAGAAACTAGCAATGAGACCAATCCTGTAGAAACTAGCAATAGAGACTAATCA
Source organism: Ascarosepion bandense (assembly GCA_037127315.1). Lineage (NCBI taxonomy): Eukaryota > Metazoa > Mollusca > Cephalopoda > Sepiida > Sepiidae > Ascarosepion > Ascarosepion bandense. The sequence goes on from JBBBDQ010001010.1 coordinate 188,035, forward strand.
TAGCAGAAACTAGCAATAAGAGACTAATCCTGTGAAACTAGCAATAAGAGACTAATCATAACCCAGAAACTAGCAATAAAGAGACTAATCCTGTAGAAACTAGCAATAAGAGACTAATCCTGTAGAAACTAGCAATAAAGAACCCAATCACTGTGAAACTAGCAATAAAGACTAATCCTGTAAAACTAGCAATAAGAGACTAATCCTGTAAGAAACTAGCAATAAGAGACTAATCCTGTGAAACTAGCAATAAAGAACTAATCCTGTAGAAACTAACAATAGAGACTAATCCTGTAGAAATAACAATAAGAGACTAATCCTGTAGAAACAGCAATAAGAGACTAATCCTGCAAAACTAGCAATAAGAGACTAATCCTGTAGAAACAGCAATAAGGAGACTAATCATAGAAACTATGACAGAGACTAATCCTGTGAAAACTAGCAATAAGAGACTAATCCTGTAGAAGCAGCAATAGAGACTAATCCTGTAGAAACTAGCAATAAGAGATAATCCTGTGAAACTAGCAATAAGAGACTAATCCTATAGAAACTAGCAATGAGAGACTAATCTGTGAAACTAGCAATAAAGAGAGACTAATCCTGTGAAACTAGCAATAGAGACTAATCCTGTAGAAACTAGCAATAAGAGACTAATCCTGTAGAAACTAGCAATAAGAGACTAATCCTGTAGAAACTAGCAATAGAGACTAATCAAAACTAGCAATAAGAGACTAATCCATAATGGCTTAGCAATAAGAGACTAATCCTGTAGAAACTAGCAATGAGACTAATCCTGTAGGAAGCAGCAACAAGAGACTAATCCTGTAGAAACTAGCAATAAGAGACTAATCCTGCCAAACAGCAATAAGAGACTAATCCTGTAGAAACTAGCAATAGAGAGACTAATCTGTAGAAACTAGCAATAAGAGACTAATCCTGTAGAAACTAACATGGGAACTAATCCTGTAAAGAGTATGGCCAAAGTTAATCTATAACCCAGAAACTAGCAATAGAGGAGACTAATCCTGTAGAAACTAGCAATAAGAGACTAATCCTGTAGGAAACTAACAATAAGAGACTAAATACGAAGCTAACCAATGAAGACTAATCCTGTAGAAACTAGCAATAAGAGACTAATCCTGTAGAAACTAGCAATAAGAGACTAATCCTGTAGAAACTAGCAATGAGACCCCAATCACTGAAACTAGCAATAAAGAGATAGCTCCTGTAGAACTGTAATAAGAGACTAATCCTGCAGAAACTTAGCAATAAGAGACTAATCCTGTAGAAACTAGCAATAAGAGACTAATCTGTAGAAACTAGCAATAAGAGACTAATCCTGTAGAAACTAGCAATAAGAGACTAATCCTGTGAAGAAACTAGCAACAAAGAGACCAATCACCATAGAAACTAGCAATAAGAGACTAATCCTGTGAAACTAGCAATAGAGACCCAAATCTGCTTAGAAACTAGCAATAAGAGACTAATCCTGTAGAAACTAGCAATAAGAGACTAATCCTGTAGAAGCTAATAATAAGAGACTAATCCTGTGAAACTAGCAATAAGGAGAGACTAATCCTTAGAAACTAGCAATAAGAGACTAATCCTGTAGAAACTAGCAATAGAACTAATCCTGTAGAAACTAGCAATGAGAGACTAATCCTGTAGAAACTAGCAATAAGAGACTAATCCTGTAGAAACCCAACAATAAGAGACTAATCCTGTAGAAACTAGCAATAAAGAGACTAATCCTGTGAAACTAGCAATAAGGGCTAATCCTGTAAAAACTAGCAATAAGAGACTAATCCTGTAGAAATAGCAATAAGGGACTAACATTTTTAACAGTGTGAATACAATAACAAATATGATAAAGAGTTCTAAATTCAGATGTGCGTTGAGGGGACAGTGGATATTGACTTGGAACAAGAAATTTGAGAGACAAGTTCGAATTATAGTTGAATTTGTTGTACTCACTTATGTGAAAATGCTATTGGGAAAGGTATTAATTTGTCATTTCCCTTCAGCTATGGGTTAAATAACAGGACAGATTGGGTTCTATAGCCTTGGTTGGCAACCATCTACCATAGAAAGTAAAAGCAACTCACTGTGGGGAAAGTTTTCTGCCGAGTCAGTCATGTCTCTTTCAAGGCATGACTGCCCAAGCATGTATCACGTATGACACTTAATGACCTTAATGAAACAAGGGGGAGATGGCTAGAAAAAGATTGGTTTAAATTCTTTCAAAGAAGTTGAGATAAAATTTTTAATGAAGTGTGAAACTCATGTCCACAAGAAAGGAACTAACACATCTAAACTTATTTATAAATAGAACTTTGTGTGTCCATTACCTATAGAATCAAAAACAGCGGAACCGATTTTCTTGAAAATTTACACAGTTGTACTATAAGCGTCTGTGAGTGTTCTTAGCTAGGTTTTGTGTTGAGGTACCCCCGATAAATATCGATAATCAAAAAAATTGGGTTATAGGAGTGGTTTGATTTTAATCAAATTTGATACACTCATAGACAAAGACATAAGAAACGATATTCAGAAGTTTCAAGGTTGCAGTTCTTACAATAGTGCAGAAAATCGATTTTTATATAAAAGGCAAGATGCTTGTGTGTCTGCATTTTTTTTCAGATCTTTTATTTTAGTTTTTGCTTTTTGCTTTGGGTTTGGCTCTAAGTAGGTATAATTGTAGTTCTTAGTCTCAGCCATGATACCATTTACTCAGAGGACTTATTTAGCCTTCAAAATTCAGTTTACAATGAAAAAACTTATTTGATATCTATACCAGGGAACTAAAATTTGACTTACATCCATTCATTTTTCTTTCAGTCTACGGTTTCGCTTTAACTGGAAACAACTATTGCTTTTTAGTCTTTTGTGCCAAAAGAGTTCCTGGAGTCTGAGCTCCAGGACCATAGATTAGTTTTAAAGCTTTCATTACACCCGAGCAACGCTGGGCTACACTGCTATTTTTTTTATATGGTAAACAATTTGCTACATAAAAATTAGTTCATACTAAATTCTTTTTGTTTTTAAAAAGTCCTTTGCAGGACATAAAGGTAATTTAATTCAATAAAAATCGGGATTTTTGTCACCAGAATCTATTTTGCACACTTATAAATCTACCATTTGTCCATACATTGAACACTTTTGTCATATCTGGTCTAGTATAGATCTTGAGATTCTTAACAAATTTCAAAGAATGGTCTGAAATACAATCAATATTAGTATATATGTATTTGGTTTGTTGCCGGAATAAACATGCCTAATTCTAGTTTCTGTGAATATTTAGCCGAATTGTTTTCTTACAAATGTTATATGCGCATACTTATCTCTTTATTTACCCCCATGTACATCAGTGTTGTTCTATGTTAACTATCAGTCAGTTAAGCATCATACATAAGACATACTTGGGCAATCATGTCTTGTTCAAGACATGACTAAGAAGACGTGGAAAGCCATGATTGCCTACATCCTGTAGAGATATGGCATATAGAAGAGGTGTTCAAAAGATTTCTAAAATAAAGATAAGAAAATTGTCACATAAAAAAATAATTGGATATGAAATTTTAATGACTGAATAATTCTTATACAATATATTTATTTGGGAAGCGCTGAATAGTCATGAACAAGGTTTCAGTTGCTTCTCTAATTAGATCTTCCTAATTAGTAAGAAACATAACTAAATGCATGTTTGTTTACATTGAGTCATATATTCACCTTTCATTTACAGATTGTTAGAAAATATAAATTCTTTTTGGTCTATTTATTTTTCATTTCAAATAGAAAATCACTCAATTGAACGAAATCTTTGAAGTGAATAGATTGGTTCACTTGCACCAAAATTAGCAAACAAATATTCCCCCCCCCCCCACTCTTTTTTTTTTTCCTTTTTAAGAAGCTGACACATTTGTGAAGAAACCAGTTATGAAAAGGGAATAACATATACTCACAAATGTCTTTTCACTCATTTAAATTAGGTAATATTTTGTGAAGGAAGTGTCAATGGTTTATAACTGTTATTAGTAAAGAAAGTGGAATTAACAAGCAGCATTGGGATTCTAGTCTAGCCTGTTTTATTCATGGTTGCCTTTGCTAAGTATATGAATCCATATCTTCTGATGAAATAACAGGATAAACTGGGCTCCCTAGCCTTGGCTGGTGGCCAGTTTAGGAGAAGGACAACACTGAATTTAAAACCATGGAGAAGGCAATGATAAATCACTTGATTATCTTTCTCAAGAAGTTATGGTAATTCCTAGATAATAAAGAAAAATTATGTAGAGAGCCACGATCACCTATGCTCAAAAGAGACATTAGTGAAGAATTCTAGTTGTAAATTGTGTGTGTGTTTTTTTTTTTTTTTTGTTTTTTTTGTTTTTTTTTTATCAAAAAGAAAAAACAAAACAAAAAGAAGTGATGTCACCAAAATAGAAGCTGCTTTAGTGGTTGAACCAATGAAAAAGAAGAGAAAAAGGTGACTTCGCCCAAGGATGTGGCCAAAAGTGATTTCATTGGCTAGAGATTGGATTTGCATGTTTGTCATCCGCCCCCCCCCCCTCGTGAAATTAGGACAAAATAGAGCCTCAGGGAGGCCAGAGGTGTTGCTCTGCCAAGATGAGGCAGAGAAGACGAATTACGACCGCCGCCGCTGCTACCCACCACACACAAAGACCAACCTTTGGTAGTTTCTGTAAAACTTTGGTGAGAAGCAAAGAAAGACATTTTTGAATCACCACAAACTTGAAAAGTCCAATTAGAGTGACCTGACATTGCCAACCAAAAACTTGAATTATTGTTAAGAAGAAAAACGCTTCTTTTAGATGAAATTTCTGCTCTGTTGTTGGCTAAGTAGACAGGGGATTGGTGATTGTTTATTTTCTCTTTCTTTTTTTGTTGTTGTTGTTGTATATAAAGACTTTTTCCAGAACTTATTCAAGCCTCATTCAATTTTGTGCCGTTTCCATTAACGCAAATGTGTGCGTGTCCACTCTGGTTCAACTTGGCAGAGAGACAGCTCGCAAGATTTCAGTGTGACTTCTTTGAGATCGAAATTCACAGCGTGGGCAGGGAAGAACATTGTTGTAATAGTCGACTTGAAGACTGGCTACTGAATTGAAGCCATCAACAACCAGGAGGCCAAGTGTTCGGTTGACACCTGATGCACATCCTAATATAGTACACCATAAAGCAATGTTTTTATCACGCACACACTTGTTGGGTAAATTTTTAAAGTAATTAGAGCAAATCAAATTTAGGAAAAAAATGTCCATTTAAGTAAAATTTTGAATTTAAGAAAATTTAAATTACATAAAACAGGTTAGATGTTTAGATTTATTGTCTGAGAATATAGAAAAATTATCAAATGATAAATTTGAGTTACTCTTTTGTTCAAATTAAAGCAAAAAAAATACTTTAATTGACAGTTAAAATTTGTAATTAGGAATAAAATAAAAAAAATTATAAATCCACGTGTCTGTCATTATTAGACCCTTGATGTTTTCATCAATATACAAAATAAATACTTGCTGGAATGTAAACCTTTATTTACTGATTGATGGCAACACCTGTACATACAGGTAGGATGAATGATCTGTGTAAAGATAAATGCCAAGTGGCAAACATTTGTGGAAAATATCCTGCATGTTTTAAATTATCATTATTGTGAATTTGAAGCTTTAAAAATGCTTATTTGACAAACTAATAGAAATGTTTATCTTTTATAGAGTGTAACTCATAAACAACTTGGAATATTTTGGCAGGTACAATTGTGAAGAATTTTGTGAAAAGTTTGTACTCAACTTGAATAATTTCAAGTTGATGATTTTGTCACCAATTAGTGTTTTGTACATGGAGAAGATTTAAGAAAATTCTTTGAGCTATGAAATGACTGTCTCTTTGAAAACATTAAAAAAAGAAAAAAAAAACGAAACCAAGAAAAAAGATGAAATGAAAAATACATGAAGATCAATTTTTAAAGCTGTAGGTTTTAATGAGGATCATCCTTCTTTTCATTGGTGAATGCTCTGTTATTGTCAATGGATCAGGATTGCAGTCACATCATGTTTAAACACTAGTTCCTGTCTAATTATTGAAGTTAAGCAATGTCAAGCTTGAGAAGTGTTATGGGGTAACATACCTATTCCTCAGATAATGGGCTCTCTCTCCTATATTAATAAGACTTAATGGGAAGTTCATAGGAGTTCTGTTGGAGTTCAGTAGAACTACTAGGCAGTTGATATTAGTCGGCAGTTAGCCGAATATTAAAGAGTCAGCTTTTAGTGGAAGATTACCAAGTTCTGAACATTTTGGGTGCACGTTAAGTTGATTATCAATCAACATAGCCGGATTATGACCTTCAGTGTGAAAAGTACTCCACAACAATAAGTACCTTGATGGCGGACTGTTTTGGAATACCATGCGCATAAGCTTGGATGTGCAGGTGGTGTAATGGATAATAGTTTGAAATTCTTAGAGGACTGAGTTTCAATTCTTGTTGGGTTTGTTATATTCACTTATTCATAAATACCTTTGCGAAAAGTATGGCTTCACCTCTTCTCTCCCTAGCTATGGGTTAATTTGTGCTACTAAAGAAATTGTTACAATCTGAAAATATTTTCTGGCTTTGAATAACCTGGAAGAGGTTAATAAGTTGCGGAAAAAGAATCGATTAATCTGTCAATGGACCAGATGGTAGGAACTTCTGTTATGTTTTGGAGTGGAATTATTGGAAGTGTCACAGATGGTGTTAATATGACAACTTGCACCTTCCTGGATATGGCTGAAAAACCAAATGCCTAGAAAGAGAAGAAAGAAAAAAAAAGATTTCTCCCAAAGGTCTATCAAATTTGGGTGAAGTAAACTGAGGAAGATCTGAATAAAAGGGATTTCTTTTCTTTACCTCTTCTCTGGCCTCTTGTCATACTTTACAACTCTGTACTTGCCAATGCTGATCATGCTGTAGTTTGCATGTATATTTCTTTTCACTTCTCTATTAATAAGAACTTCGTTTTCACCTCATTTTATTGCTAATACACTCATTGGGATTCATTTTGTGATTTTTCTTCACAATGCCTCTTGAAGTGAAATTTTTAATCTTATTATAAATTGTGCTACCGTGGTTTCTTCCAGGATGAAAACCAATATTGATGTTTTCATGTTATCAGGAAAAATATCAAGTGAAATCAGTCTTCTCCTTTGTACAATTCTGCCACTATAGCCAACAGGAATCACTTTGTGAGCATGGCTGATGCTAACCTCCAGGAGAGTGACTTATCGTACTGTCTGACATGAAGTGTTTAAATCGATTGCTAGGTTTGCTGCTAAGAAACTTGGTTCACTGTGTCATGCTGGACAATTTTTCTCACCAGAATCTAAGTCTACAATTTGTCCTTGTTTGAATATTGCTGCCGCATCTGGTTTATTGCTGTAGCTATATATTTAGTGATTCTTGATTAAAATGCAAAGAATCTGCAATGTTAATGATCCTGACCTGGCATCTTGGCATCAGTCGCTTTTCCACCAACCCAACATAGCTTCCCTGTGCCTTTTCTATAAATACTTTCATAGTAATTTGTATAATGAAAATTCTGCTATGGTACCTAGACTTAGGATGTGCGTTGTGGTTCAGTGAATATCGACTCTGAATAACAAATCGGGGAGCCAAGTTTGAATTCCAGTTGAATTCCTTGAATTTACTTATGCATTGGGAAAGGTATCAATCCGTCTCTTCCCTCTAGTTATGGGTTAAATAGTAGGACAGATTAGGTTCTTTAGCCCTGTTTGGCAACCAGTCTAACATAGAAGGCAATGGCAACCTACTGTGGGATAATCTTCTGCCCAGTCAGTTATCTCTCTCTTTTTTATGCTGATCAATGGTGCATTATGGATAGCAAGGACGGGGATTTCTGGTTTGTATTATTTTAATGGTTATTAAGTAGGTGACAACTGTTATATTTCAAATCATTCTAAACAATAACTCAATACAATAAACAGGAAATTTCTAGTCTCGTTATCAATAATGGGCCATTGATCAGAATATGTAAATTGCTGAGCCACTACCCAACACACATGACCTGAAGATTGCATTCAAGCATAAAACAGATTGTCGCTTGGGGTTGACTTCAATATTTTAAATGGTCTATCCTTGATATTGATCTCTTTTTATCCATAAATGTCGGTCAGTTAGTTAAGTGTCATATATAATACATGCTTTGGAAATCCTCTCTCTTTCAATTCCTAACTAGGCAGGATATATATATATATATATATATATATAATTTTTTTTTTTTTTTTTTTTTTGCAGTTGGTTGCTTTATTTAACCCACCATAGCTACGGGGTCATGTAAGATGGGTTCATGCCTTTCTAATAATATTTGTGCTTGTGTAAATGTAATGAACCCAACTGGATTTGTTCATAAACATTCAGTCAGTTAAGTGACACATGCTTTGGATGATCATGTCTTGAATGAGACATGACTGACTGGGCAGAAGATTATCCCGCAGTAGGTTGCCATTACTTTCTGTGATAGACTGGTTGCCAACTAAGGCTATAGAACCCAATCTGTCCTGTTATTTAACCCATAAATGAAGAGAAGAGATGGACTAGTACCTTTCCCAAGAGCATATGTGTGTAAGTGAATGCAAGGAATTCTACTGGAATTGGAACTCAACTCCCCGATTTGTCGTTCCGAGTCGATATTCACTGCACCCAACAGCATAGCTCTGCTATTGAACCAGGAACGCTCGCTCTTAAGCCTGTCATCTATAGCACTACAACATTTAGACAATCACAAACCTTAAAACTATATTTATTTAAATAATCACTTACTCTTATTGTCTTTTTATTTCAACTACCTACCCTCACACATACATATCTATCTATCTATCTGAATGCAATGACTTCCTGTTCCAATTTTTTTACATGGAGAAATTTTTTTTTTTTTTTTTTTTTTTTGCAAACCATCTTGCTTAAAAGAAAATTCGAAGAAGAGTTTGCAATAATATTGGTCTGGACCAGGCATTTTGACTTCATTCACTTACCCACTGCCATGACATGCTTCCTCTATATTTTTTTATTTTCATGGCAATTTTTTTTTTCTTGCTATCTCAGCTGTATAAATTTATGCATAATACTAGATTGGCAACTAGGTCTCATTGTTTTAGTTATGAAATGTAACTGTATGTTATAATGTAATCGTTTCTTTTGTCACACTTCCCACTTGTGGAACTCTGTATTACTTGCAACTCTGTCATCAACGTTTTCAAAAGTTTCAATGCAACATGAATTGTCATGTCTTTCCAAATATGGTTCTGTCTCCTCACCGATGCCGTCTTGTTTTCTCTCATTCTCCTTAATCTGTTGTTGTCTTAGGAATGTTATTGCTTTACACGGGAAGTGGTGGGGTGAAAATACTAAAAAAAAAAAGTTTATCATTCTTTACATTTCAACTGTTCTACCTTCTGGTCTTCCTTACATGTGTGTCAATCATGATAACCATCAAATAATTTCAAACTGATTCCCTTTATTTTATGTAGCTTTTTAGATTAAATAAAGGATAGAATTTGATCAAATTCATGTTTTTATTCTTTTGTCATTAGTTGCTATTAGCTACATCCTGCAGAGACACACACACACATATACATACATTTAGTGTATCGAGGCAGCAAATAATTTTCTAAACATATACTGTTAAATATAAGAGATAATGAATGTCTATTATGTTTAATAATGAGCTGTTCTAAACATTGTATTTTGGCTTTACTTTCAGTTGAAAATAAAGACAAAATTCTGCAAAATTTGGATAATTTTTTATTAAGTTGGTTCTAAGATTTTGGCTCATATGAGCCAACTTCAGAGAGATTATAAGGACGGTAACACAAAAACATCCACCATCAGCGATGATTTTATCTAGTGTTGACATAAAACTTAGCTAAGCAATGACAATAGTTACCCAAAAACAAATGCAGTTTGGAAATTTGCAATGCAGTTCTGACGTCACAATGCGGGATAGTGCAAAATGACAAAAGAACCATATATTCAAATGCGATATGTGTTATGACCAGATTTAAACATGATTTTATTAAGTGTGGATTGTTTGGATTTAATGTAGATGTCCTCCAATATCTGAAGGTTATTTTTACTATGTGGATGAGTGAAGATTTTTGTAGTCTTGACTAAAATCTCTGATATTACCTACATGGTTATGTTTTTCTGAGAAATATTGTTTAATTGTACTCTGATCAGAAAGGTGACAGGAAAGTCTACGGGAGAGTGTGGTTGTAGTAAAACCAATATATGTAGTGGCTTTATTATTAGTACAGGAAATACAATCTCTGAATGGGCATGTAAAATGATGCACTTCATTGGTTTTTTGTATAGAATTTAGATTAGTGCATGTAGAGATCTTGGAAACCATAAGGTTAATTGTTTTGAATTTTTTATAATATATAATGAGCTTAATTTGATGATTACTATACACTGGTTTAACATTTCTCCAAATTATGTTTTGAGAGTTTTTTTTTTTTTTCAACTTGTTTGTAATTATTATGTATTTGATTGCAATAGTATAAGTTAATAGTGTTATGTTTATTTAATGTACACCATTATTATTAATAATATGAACATTGAAAGAGCTATAGTTAAGTTTGAGATAAATTTAATTTGTAGCTCAAGAATGGAGTTACGGAATCTATTATTGAAAAGTGTTGGCTTAATGATGTGTAATTCTTTATAAAATATGGATGAGGAAGAAAATACCATGTGTGTGAATTAAATTGAGTTTCATATAACAGCAAACTTCTATTGTTGGGAACATTCACTATTAAAATTAAGAAGACAAAAGTTTATGCTATATATATATATATATATTATCACAGCTAGACATCTGGTTGCTTTGTACCACTTGTTAAGCATATGATGTATCATACGCCAATAGCCAGACAGGTCTAATACATTACTGAACGATGCGTACAGGCTGCAGTAGCTACTGTTTTTCCAAAGTGCTTTGTGGGTGTGAGTGCATATTTCCAACCATTCTCAATATAATTCATCTGGGCTTTGGGTGGCCTGCTATCTTGCACAAATTGGTTGCAACATATTTCTTCAATATGTTTTTATGCAGCTGCGTTAATTTTACCATGTAGTCTAACAAGGTGTCTTTCTCTTTCGAATTTAACGCTGCTTTTAGTGTATTGAGGCAAATAGCATTTGCCCATCGCTGAAATGAACACAATTTCACTATTCTTCTGTCAATATGACATGTCCAGCAGCCAATTTCAATCAGCTCATTTGATTCTTTGTAAGAATGCAAGGCTTCCTATAGGCTACTCGATTGTTCAGATTTAGTTCATTAACTTTTTGGGAACTGGTGTACCTTGATGTTTTAATGCCAAGGTTAGGGTTAGCTCTTTTAGAAGTAGTGGTTGCTGTCTGAAAATCAATTCTTTTTTTTGATTCTTTACCAATCTGTCTTCCTTTGCAGTAGTTTTTTAGCTTCATATTAAAATACTATGAATAACACTTTTAGATTTCTCCATGTTCTTTGAAATGTCCTCAATCAAGAGTTTATCTTCATTATGTTACTTCTAAGTTCCGATGACGTCTCAGATTTTTTCGCCATGTTTACAATGCAACAGCCAGTAAAGACCTACTGTAATTTAGTAAAATGCTTGAATTTATATTCTTACCCTAAAAATTTTTCAATGCAAAATAATTATTACATTTTATGGATTTATTTAATCATTTTTTTTTTTTTTTTTTTTTTTTTTTTTTTTTTTTTTTTTTTTTTTTAAGGTTATATAATTATTCTTATAACTTTATCTAAATAAGTTTGAGCTTTATATTTTGGAATTATATAACATACCTTTTTAATAATTTTCTTCCTTGATAAAATGTTCTTTGAAGCTTTAAAATAACTTTCATATTTAGCCTTTTTCTTACCATCATTCTGGTCTTTATTTTTTTTTTTATAATCATTTCACCCCAAGCAAGTAATTCCACTATTGTGCAGAGGGTTACATAGGAGAAGGTGATGAGAAAGAGTGGTTACATGTAGAAAATGTCAGGAGAGTGATAGATAGGTAAGGATACCAAGGATGAGAGTTGGGTAGATGGGAAGAGTGTTTGAGAGAATGGATGTGAGTTAGATGTGGAAGGGAATTTAAAAGGGTGGGACCTAGTTGCTAATCTAGTATCTTGTAGTGCTCTAAGTTCATCAGAGCATAAGCTGTGAAAGTATTTATAGAAGAGGCACAGGGAAGCCATGTCATGCTGGTGAGAGAGTGACCCAAGTTGGTATTGATCACATGACAGATTCTCGATTGGATTTTGTCAAGAACCCTGAGAAGAATAGCAGTGGCACCCAGCCAGATGTGGCATCAGTATTCAATACATGGGCCGATGGTAGATTTATTTAATACATGGGCAGATGGTAGATTTATTTATGTGAAGGACTTCCGGGCCATGCACAGAGAACAGATTTAGCAATGGATTTGATATAGTCATTCCACTTGAGGTCCACTGAGAGTGTGGGGCCAAGGAGGCATAGTGTTTTACTCTCTGTACTTTCTGGGAGGCAAGCCTGTTCCATGCTAATGGGAGGTAAGTGTGATTGTCTATGATGGTTAATTGATAGCAGCTTCGTTTTGGAAGCATTAAAATTTACGAGCCATTTCTTAGCCCAGTCCACTACAGATTGAAGGTCCTTTTCAAGCTCGGCAGCGAGGTTCACTTTGTCGCCCACACCAGATTTTTGATCGAGGCGAGAGTAAACTCTGATGTCATCAAAGTACATGCCTTACTTGGGCTCTTATGGCATCAGGGAGATCATTAATGTAGATCAGAAAGAGCATATGCTTGTTACTGTACATATGTATGTTTTTATATATATATTTAAAATTTTGTGTATGACATCATAAACCATCTTGAATATTTGATAATTTATAAGATTGAGGAAAAAGTTTACTTCCTGCAGGAAAACTAATATGATAAATTTAATATTATACCTGGCTTAACCACAAGCAGTTTTCTGTAATGTTTTAGAAAACTTTCATGATAGTCTTACATTAATAAATACCAATTCATTACTTCTTTACCAATTAACTTTTTTATGTTTCCGAATCTAAAGGAGAAAGATGTGTTTAACTTAAGTGACAACACTCTTCCTGACTGAGTTGGTTAGCCTGTCAGATCTAAGAACATACTTTTTTTGGTTGATGAAGCTTTATATATATATATATATCAAAATAAAATATCTGTACTTTCTGTCATGTATGTGAAAACCAGTTAAGTGTTATGTTAAAGTAACTGCTTCTAGCTTCCTTAAAAAATAATGAGTGATATACTTCGGAATATCAAAAGTTATGGTGGTTCAAAAGTTGACTAACTTTACACAAGCCATTCCTGGTTTTCATTTTGCAACAGAAAGTACCTTCTATTTCTAAATGCTTCATACTAAAAAAAAAAAAAATGAAACACTGTTCAAATGTGGGTATCCAATATATATATATATATATATCTATATATATCTTTTAAATCATTATTTCCTGTATCATGGGTGGTTATCTGATAAAGAAAATATATTCCTTGTTAATAAAATGCATTTTTTATAACCAAATATTTATTTTCACAAGTTCAGTCAGTCATTTTTAATGCAAAAATTTACAGGGAATTTCAAATATAACAACCTTACAAATTCAGGACAGCTTTTAATTTTTACTTATACAAGCAAAACAATTTTCAAACTTTGTGAAAAAAATTCTTCAGTTACAAACAGAAAATACATGAAAATGTTTGTCAAATTTGAGTGAAGTTGAAATAAAATCATGGTGTGGACAACTAAGATGGATTTGGCAGGATACTATGAAACAGAAAAAAAGAAAATTCATATGTGATATGCCCAGCATTTGGGTATTAAGTTCTTGGTGGAAACCTTTTTATGATGATAGATTAAGTGTGGATTAAGGAGACAACTTCTATTCAAGAGTGATATATATACACATGACGATTGACAAAGTTCTTAAATTCCAGTTTTGAGATGACTGTACAATTTTGCTTTTTTTTTTTTAAGTGAGGAAGCTGAAAAAATTTGTAACACGCACACAATATTTTTATTAGTTGGATTGTTGTTTGTCATCGTTGACGTTTCAGCCATTGTACGTTCCAGTCTTCTACAGGTGCTAGGTATTTCAAACTGAACCCTTTATTTTAATAACTGGGGTATATCCTTCTCATTCCACGTACAATGCCACTTCTGGCAGACATGTAATTAACTTAAATTATTTGTTCACGACTGCTGTAGCTTGGTATTGAACTTACAACTTTTTCTGTCATCTCACTGGAATTAACTGATGCCTATATTCACATCATATGTCCTTGGGAGTTAAGTTAAAGGGATATAACTGTATGGCTACTGGAAGTGGCATCACACATGAAATAAGAATGATATACCCCAGTGATCAAAATAATAGGTTTGGTTCTAAATTTTTTGCATCTGAAGAAGGCTAGAGTGTACAGTGGCCGAAACGTCATAAACATGACAATAAAGATGCAGAAAACAGTCCAAACAATGTCAGTACTACCTCATCTCAGAATATTATTTGGCTATACTTCTATCATACAGAGTTGTAAATATATATTTACTTTCATTTCATAATTTATTCAAGTTACCTTATTCTACTTCAAAGGAAAATAATGCAAATCACAATTTGGAACAAATTCTATGACTAACATTTTTCATTCATATTTGTATATTATGAATATTCTAGATCAAGGGTTTGTGTATTGTACAGAGAAAAACTGTGTTAAATGAATTTATCAATAACAAAATTCACAAAAAAAGAAAAAGTAAATAAACCAGAGTTTAGAAACTGAAAAATAAGAGGGTGACTTGAGAGAAATGATTTATAAGCCTTCATCATGGATGGTCAAATATTTAAAATAATTGTTTACACAGGTTAAAGGCAGATGTTACATTTTGATTAGAAACTTGAGCTGCCTACATAATCTTCAGGTAAAATTTATTTTTTTAATGATCAGAGGAATATTTCTGGTAATAAGATTTTATTTATGTTAAAGTGGAAAGTTGCAAACTTATAGTATTTTTATATATATATATATATATAAAAAACAAACTTCAAGTTTGCATTCAACATTTAAGAATATGAAAAAAAGAATATCTTCAAAGGATTTTTCACAAGTCAAAATTGCAAGTTAACTATTATGTCAATAATATTAACTTGACTAAGGTTATTTTTTATTTTAGTTTTTAATAAGTTACAAATATTAGGGAAGAAAAAGTTGACTTTTTTTTTTTTTTGTTACAAATTCTAATAAAAACTGAGGAAAATTCTAATAACCTAAAATTATTTTCAATTACCACAGCAAATGTCAAAGAAGAGCAGCACCTTTTGGAATAGCTTTAATCATGTCAACCATTTTGAACTGAACAGTACCTTAGTGGAATTGTCTTTTGCTGTAAATTTTAAATAAACTGACTTTTACAAGAGTACACTGTTTTGGAAAAGAGCTCAGGTTTATCTTAAGAAAAAAAAGTCTTTGTCAATGATAATACACTTATTCTAAGGCCTGGTAAAAAAATCATATTTAGAAATTCTGGTGTGGGGGGGGGGAAAAAAAAAAAAAAGTATACATAAACACCTTTTTTAAAATGGTAAACATTTAATGGAAACAGCAAGCCAAACTCTTAAAAAAAAAACATGTATACTCTAACTTGATGAATTTAGAATGAACTATGAAATCATACATGTAGTTAGAAAGATCCTTAATTCATTTTCAAATGACTTAATTTTAAAACAAAATAATCAATTCTTGATGATGTACACGGCTGAAAAAGAATAAAGAAAATTGACTTCTATTTAAGTGACTGGGACCAATGAGTTGACATAAAATGGAAATTAATGTTGAAATAATGTGCCTCATTTTATTTGTATTGGGTATGAACTTTGAATGACCTGCCCAGGCTCCATATGCACATTCCACAACCTGATTTCAATTTGATATCGGTAACATTTTCACAAAAGCAATGTCATTCAGATTATTTCTTATAATTGTAGTTAGTCTTTAGAAATTGCCAAAAGAGAAAATGGCTGTGGTTAATTTTTTTTTCTTTTAATGAAATTAAAACATTTCAGCAGTTGTTTATTTTAGGGAGACCATGTTGTATAAAGTAGTTTATTTTAAAATTGCTCTCAGCAGAAATGAGAAATTTCAAAGGATTTTATATCTTAACATATTGACATCATTGTTTAAAAATGAATCTTTCTTTTGATCCCCACCCCCAATAGATCCATAAACATTAAGGTTGGCAGTTTCATAGATGTCTGTGAAATAATTGCAAAATGCTACAAGATTGATAAAAATGAGAAGCTATTAACTGCTTGTTATTCAATCCTGGTGATTTTCAAATTTGTCTTATGCTGTCAAAAAATTTGATAGACAATTTGTTTAATATATATGTGTGTGTGTGTGTGTGTATATATATATATATATATATATATATATAGGAAAGAATATTAATAAAAAAAAGTTTTGAATTTAAAAATGTACTTTTTTTGGACAGTATTTGTTTATTTTTATTATTGTATTTTATATTTCAGACCGCCCTCGGTCCTTCATATATATATTTATTACGTGGAAAAGTTTGGCAGGGTTATTTCAGTTTTATTTGCTTTTTAAAAAGTAAATAAGAGTGAAGACATTACAATAATGCCTTTATGAAATATTGAAATAACAATGTCTAGATAATTTAACAAGCTTCTCCACATTAATTCTATTAACACTATCCTTATATTGATATCGAGCACTTTGACAAAAACCTGCTTGGCTAAAAGGACTTTTCACCAGTAAACTATGGAGAGAAAAAAAACAGCAATTTTGGCACTAAACATCATTATAATTTAACACACTATATATATATATATATATACACACACACACACACACAAGAATAATTTTTCTAAATTATTAAACATTAAGGTTTTTTTTTTTTTTTAATTAACAGCAAAACCTACTGAATCTTAGAAAAAAAGTTTGTAGAATATTTAAGAGAAAAAAAGCCAACCAAACAAATAGAACAAAATAGTGTGATAAATATTTAAAAAATAATGTTTTCATTTTGTTGATTAATTGCTCTAATTTAAAAAAATATTTTTTTAGATTATAATTTTGTGTTGTTGTTAAAAGGAAAGTGAAATCAAAAGGGAGCATTCATAGACTATCACACCAATTATTATTATTATTATTATTATTATTATTATGTGATAATGTTTTGAAATGGTAGGCACCAATGACCTGGTTACATTCAAAACCTTGACCACTTACATTTGACAAAGGGAGGAAAAATATAAAGAGGAAATTATACTAAAACTTTTGAACAACATTGTAGAATTGAAAATAAAACAATGAGATCAACAGTCAACATGCCTGAAGAAATGGACTTTGCTCAAGAAAGCGAACATAGCTGCTCTCAGCCATAAATGTCCAGTACTTTTTGTATCACGAATGGCAGTCGAACCAGCAGGTTACACCTGCTTGTGTATATACATATGAGGGCCACAAATGAAAAAAAGAAAGTTGCCATTTTGACAGCATTAAATAGCAGTCTCTCGTTCATATTTAAGGTTCTGCGGATTCCAGTCTGGGTAGTTAAAATTCGGTTTTGCAGCCCCAATAAATCTTTGCTTGTAGCTTTCTGTGCGACGAACTCGCAAACTGGAATCGTCATTTGCATAGAGACTTCTGTTCTGCAAATTAAAAAAAAAAAAAATTCCATCAACATTTAGAAATGGATTAAAAAAAAAAAAAAAGAAAATATATATTTGAGTTGGGTTAGCAGATTTTATGATATCTCAACACTTGTGGATCAAATGATTTATTTATATCCGAGTCTATGAGCATTTACATGGAGCCTGATCCTTCTATAGAAGGATACTGTTGCTTTCTTCTAGATTGTGGAAAAGTCTGTTTACATCATTTCAACTGTTGTCCTTCATAACACTTTGGCCATTGTATGCTCCAACCTCCTTCAGGTGATTGGAATTTTGAACTAAACCCTTTATTTTAAGATCTGTATACTTTTTTTTTCTTACCAGATTGTTCTCATTCCATGAGTCATGTCACTTCTGGCTGTCTTAAGACTCAAGTTTTGTTCACCACTGCTGTAACGAGGTATTGAACTCACACTATTTGGGTCAAGTCATGGGATCTAACCAATACTTTTATCCACTGGATAAATAACAATAATGTAAATAATTATAATACCAGACCTCAGAAATATAGCCTAATATTTGAGTCTTTTTATATTTCAAAGTAGAAATGATTCAGGTAGCAGTAAAATAACACAATTAATTCTTGGACTATTGGCATCATTTGCCATTGTGCCCTGCACACTTCCTTGGGTGTATATTGACTTTGGTAATCTACAAGGAATTCCAAATTGACTTCTTGATTTAATCATAGATTAAACAGATTTTGTTTTGTTCTATTGCTCATGTATTGTCTAATTCTTATTCTATTTAATACTATTAACAGTACTAAATACATCTACTTATGTTATTTAGTAATGCTAACAACTGTTCTCTCCAGCCTTCCTTGGGTGCATAATAGTCAAAATATTGTGGTTAGAAACAACAAAGATGAGGACAATAGTCTGGATATAAATAGTGTAAATAATAACTCTTTATCTGATCTTGGTGGGGGGGGGGGATGAAATCAACTATATTTAGTATATGAAAGTAATGCTTTTCGGATTAAAGGATAGTTTTAAATATTGATTTTTGTTCATGGTTTATCTATCGACAAAGTGTGTATCTATGTCTGCGTTTGTTCCTCCCACTTCCACAGAAATACACAAATATATGCAACCCTACATATCCAATATTTTAAAAAAATTAATTAGTTTGTCTGACAATCACAAGAGCGTGAAACCCACACCTATCTAACTGAATATATCAATGTCACCATTCTTGTTATGGGTGATTGACTCAAATTAGGTGTCTACTCATAAATAACTATTCTTTGACAACTGAGAGCCCAACAAATAAGTATTTGTTGCTTTTATTTAAATAAAAGAAAAATTCAACTTTAAACTGACAGTTTTTTACATTTTGTTTAAGGTTTCTATTTTCTTGATTTCAAATGAATACTTGGAAATTTTATAATACACACTTGGGCAATCATGTCTTTTCAATTAATGACTGACTATACGGAACCTTTTCTGTGGTAGACTAGTTGGCAACCAAGGCTATTCAATCCATTACTGGGGAGAGAAGAGATGGATTAATACCTTTCTGAAGGGTATTTGTACATAAGTGAATAAAACAAACCCAACTAGAATTCAAACTTGGCTCTCAGATTTCATCTATGACACCACAATACATAATTACGTTTTAGATACACAGAAAAGACGGCAGTTTAAACTGATACCGAGAGGACATGTGTTGATGTAAATTTCAACTATGTTTTCAAGAAATTTAACTTTAATATATGTTAAATTAAAAGCTGTATATAGTTTGAATAATGAATACTCTATTTTTTTTTTTTTTAAATTTTTTTAATTTTTTTTTTAAATAATAAATATTATGGTTTTGTGTATAGCTTTCAAGAATCAAGTTTCATCACATATCCATTTTCAAGCCATGTCAGGATTTGCAATATGGCGAATAAGAAAATTATCATTTCAGAAACCCTTGAAACTTCCTTAGATCAGTGTTTGTTATAAGTCGCCAGACTGCTCTGTGAGCAATCAACTAACAAAGTCAGAAAGATTTTGTTTGGTTGTTTTACCAACATATCAACCCTCTTGGATCATTTAATACTGAAAATCGGATTTTTATTCAATATCTTAGAGTTTTAAAATTTGGTTGTATAGTTCATCTATAGTTGAAGGTGTCTGGGTTAAATTTTCATGTATAATTTACTTTTCCTCAGGTAGCTCAAACTGTTTTTTTTTTTTTTTTTTTTTTCACTAAGTTTATTCCCCTTATAAAAAGTGTTTAAAGTAGAGGCAAATTCAGCACAGTCCATCAAAAAAATGATTTACTGTGTAAGTCTCCTGGCATACTGTGCATTTAAGCAGATCCTCATCTTTTAGATGAAATGAATGGTTTTTTTTTTTTTCCCCTCCCAGGTTAACTTTGATTTCTTCTATAGAGCTGCCAGGTCTGAACTTTTAACCATATTTTTAGATTTTGGGGTGGAAAGATTGTGATTTTTAAGTTATTAAATGTTGACCACTTCAGGATTTTTTCTGCATACATACTTTTTTTCCTCCTATTTGAATTATTTGTTCTTAATGTTTTTTTTTTTAACAGTTATAGGAGTAATTTGAGAGTATATTATAATGGTGATAGTTTTGGTAATACGAGTTTCTTCAATTACTATACATTGTGTGTTGTGGTGCAGTAGATATTGGCTCAGAAGAAGAAATTAGAGATCCAAGTTTGAATTCTTTGTATTCACTCATACACAAATACCCTTAAGAAAAGTATTAATTCATCTCTTCTTCTTCCATTTGAGTCAACTAGCAGGACAAATTGCATTTTATAGGCTTGGTTGGCAACCAATCTACTACAGACAGTAATGGCAACCTACTGTGGGAAAATCTTTTGCCCAGTCAATTATGTCTCTTTTGAGACATGATCACCCAAGTGTGTATCATGTATGACAATTAACTATGTCATTCCAATTCATTATCAGAACTTGATTGAGATAGGTCTTTTCGTTTTCTTTGTTACCATATTATATATATTTGCTCCCAACTTTTCCATGGAGCCCTTTCATGAGAGACGGTTCACTGAAGCATCTCAGAAATACAAAAATTCACTGAAGCATCTCAGAAATACAAAAATAGTATACTCAAACTAAGTATTATTCATCTACCCCTGTGAAGTTGAATATAATTTTTTTAATGAGACATTTTACTTATAATTTGATTGTATGCTTTTTTTTTTTTTTTTTTTTTGTAGGATATGAAAATTGTGATTTTGGTGAGTGGAATGGCACAAGGGCTTGACAATTCAGAAGTACTCTAACACCTGAAACCCTCAACTACCAGGGCATCATGGGTTGCCACTCACAGGTAACTTTGGGGGGGGGGGGGGTCTTATTCCTCTGCAGAGATGTAGTCAGTGTATTCTGATTCCCCAGCCAACAGGACAGCAATAAGGGAAGAACAGGCTTGTAACACTCATTAATTCTAAAAATGCAGCTATCAGAGCAGCCAGGGTTTTCTTCAGTGATGATGAATAGATATACTCTCAATGAGGCCCTTACCTGGAACATCTATTGAGATTAAAGATCACATCAGACCAAGTAGAACGGGTCAGGTACAGAAACTTGACTATTTAACAATGGATCATATATATATATATATATACACACACACACAAGAGTTTGATCAGCCTTGTGGGTGATGAATTGTTTTTCTACCATCAACCCTTTTTACACAAATAAGATACTGCTACCCTCTACTGCTATGTTCAAGGCAAATTACGTTTTCCAATTCTATTAGTTCAGACCTTCACATCTAGGATCTACCCTGCCATGTACACTGTTAACTAATTCTCTTCAAATTTCATTGCTAAGGAGCAGATTCTACTCAGCTTCTTACCTGCTTCAAGTTCAGGATCAAATGTTATATCCTTGTAGTTCCCTCCCTGTATAAGCCATTCAGTAATTCCTCTGCCTTGAGGGGTACTTAGGCCTTGTATTGGGTCAATCTTCTATATGCCATGTTCTTTCAACTGCTCTCTATCTCTGGTGGCTCTTAGCACACTTTCTCCTGTTACCCCACCCAAACTATGTTATCCACTGCCTCTCAATCCCTCTGACCTGTGAGTATCAGATTTTCCAAGTCTTCCTTCCTCACCACAGGTCCCAGTAACTTTAGCTGTCTTTTCCTGATGCTCAGTATTAATTTCCTTTTTGTTTCCATCCTTTCCAAAAGCTCATCATTGCTCACATGCTTGATCCATGATATTCGCAGCATCCTTCTGTAGAACCACATTTTAGCTGCTTCAAGTTTTTCCTTCATCTTTGATGATATCGTCCAGCATTCACTGCCATTACATAGCAATCCAGAACTCTCTCCTTTGGTTCTAGTGAAATTTTCCTGTCGTTTCATACTCTGCTCAGCTTCTGCATTCTTTGCTATGCTAATTTGCCTAAACAAACTTTTTTTTTTTTCAGAAAGTTGAATGCAAATAACCAATGCTGTTTTAATCAATGAAAGCAATTTGAAAATAAGTCAACTAAAATTTAATTCATCTGCAACTATAAATGCTAACAGATACTTAAAAGTGCAACATTGACTAAGATTGGAGTCAAAGTGATCACTCATGTAACTGAATAGGAACTGGGCTAACAACTTACATCATAGCTCATCCAGTCCAGTTTCTTTTGTTCAGTGCTCGCTTGTTTCTTGTCCTGAAAGGAAAATGAATGTAAAATGAAACTTCACAACTTAAGAAAATCAATATTTGTTAAGAAAACATTTAAATATTTTTCATCTTCATCTTTAAGTAACAGCAAATATTCATGTTTTATTTGAATTTTTAATTTTTGTTTTAAAATGTTGAAAAATGTTTTATTTACTAAAATAAGTAACCAAGTAATCATTTTAGGTTCTCTGAATATTGGCACTTTTTAAAATTTACATTTTAGTAAAACAGTTATACTAGCATGATGTAACGATTCATTGTAACTGAAGGTGTGTTCAAACTATTGATCAGGTTAGGTTATGTGTGTGTGCACACACACACACACACTCTCTCTCTCCCCCCTCAGAAACTGTAAAGTCTGCTCAGCATAGTTGCAGCATAAAAACACAGATAAAAAAAATATAAATTTGCAAGCGTCTTCAACAGGGATTGGCTAGGTGCCCATTTTTAGATATTGTATATCAACAAAATTAGCTGCATTACTTAGAAGTCTTAGGTTGGCAATAATATAAGTGACAGATGGTTATAAAAAGGTCCTGGTGCTTATTTATTAGTGAAAGGATTGAACTCACTACTCATTTGTATGATTTAGCAAGACAAGCTTATTAACCATTACACTACATTGAAGTTTTCAAATACTTACGTAATAAGAGACAACACAACTGGAAGGAATCCAGAGAATTAGTGAAAATACAATTACAGTTCCAACAATGTTGCTCTTCATGAATTCAACTGAAAGAAAGAAAAAAAAAAGCATTACCAATACTATCAAATATTGTACAATAGGAAATGACAATACATATTGAGCTGCAGTAATCTTTTTGAAAGAAGAGTCAGGTGCCCAGTAATTAAGAATAAAAAAATAAATATTGCTAGTATCCATTTAGAATATTACCAATATTAATTCTTAAAACTTTCCAATTTTCAAACATTTTTTTTTTCCCTGAAAAGACAAAAGAGAAACTTTTCTTTACCAATGTGTCAGGTAAATGTAAGGATTTAATTTTGCATCAGTAATTCCATAAGAGAATGAAATGCATTAGTAAAGAAAGGTTTTCCTTTTGTCTGACAACAACAACTTCAAATGAATATATCGCATGTAAATTGATGAGAAAATAATGATATAAATCAAGATGTTGACATTCCACACTACTTCAAACAAAAGGTTAGGAAGGAAATCCCTATCAATACTGTAAAGAGCAATAACAGCTATTGGACTTGAAAAACTCATCTTGAAAAATTTGTACAAATTTCAACCAGAAAAAGTACTGGCTGCTTTGTCAATGAATGCCAAATGTTTCCTTGTAAGGAAACATAATATTACCATAATTCATATGGTCTTTTTACAGATATATTTATATCTGAGTTTTTACGTACTTTTTTGCAGTATGACATTTCCTGGAAATATTCAATATAAAACCAATGTGACAACATCTAAAATGTCATTTTGGATAATGGAACTGATCTTTTATATAATTAAAAAAATTGTTGTTATATTTACTTTAATAATCCTTGGATCAATTTATACTGATTATACAAAAAAAAAAAAATGCACTGAAATAAAATTTATACTCACCTTGGTACACTAGCTTTTTCTTGAAATAAAAAAAAGTCCCTCATAAATAACAAATTTAAATAATTATCTTCAGGTTTTACAAGCTTCAATAATGACAAAGAATACTTCTGAATTATCAATGAGTATGTACAATATTTTTAGTTTAGTATTCATTTTTATTAGCTTTAGTTCATAGTGTTAGATTTGGGTCACACAGTAAAGCTCAAACTATAGGATAGTAGCAACTAGACTAGTGTCACCAACCATTCATTCTCCTTCACTGGGGCACTTATAAAAAAGATGTATTACAAATGATTTTAGGTTAGGTTGGTTGATGTTACAAAATGTTAACCTTTAATTGATTATTTAATGTCAAATTTTGTAGGGAGAACCCAGAGAACTCAGTTGTAATTGATGACTGTATCAACCCAGAATGGTGTTAAAAAGCAATATAATAAATTGGAGTAAATTTAGTAAAAAAATTAAAATCATAATTTTTCCCTCAATTAGAATTTTTTTTGTTTTTTTTTTGCATGCATCACTTACCAGATTTTGTCATGCCATGCTCTAGTGGCTCAGGCCAAGCAATTAAAGAAAATAGGAAAATAATTTTTTTTTTTAGTTGCAATTAATGTTTACATAATGTATTTTTTTTTTTTTTTTGTCAGCACTTACTGTTAGCAGATATGCACATTAATTTTTAATTTTAAGATCTGGATCACATTCCATAAAAGAAAACACAGGATTGCAATTAAAAAGGCCCTGGGATGGAGTTGGAAAACCTTTTCTTTTTACTTGTTCTAAACTAATTTATTTATTCTGGGTCATCTATGTTTACAATGTACTAAGTCAGAATACATCCCTGCTCCTTAGAAAACAGATCACATTAAATTAAAAAACGTCAGTCAACTTTTCTTTAATAAATTGGGAACACATGTGAATAGTGTGTTGGTTATTAATCCAGAAAGTGGAATTGTTGAGCTGAGTTCAAATTCCAGCTATGTTTTGCATTCACTTTCACATTAGTGTGAAAGTGAATGCAGCATCACTTCTTACCACCAGCAGCTACTTGGTTAGATAGCAGTATAGATTAAAATGTCTAGTATTTTGTGCCAATTGGTCTAGGAGAAAAGAAAAACCTTTGAATTCCAAACTGGAGAAGGCAGTGGAAAACTACTCCACTAGCTTTCCCAAGAAACTCTGAGCTTCCATAGATGATAATAAAAAAGGAGCTTATGAAGGGCCATGATTGTTTGTTACTGAAGAGATGTAGAATTTTTTTAAAAAATGGATTAAGGATGCAGTTAAAGTTGTGTGTTGAATTTTTAGAGGTTAAAATAAAATAAAAAGTAAGAATTTAAGTTTAGATTTTAAACAATTTAGATAAGGATTTTATAAACCAAAATGAATCTTTAAGAACTGGATGAAACTTTAGTTGAAGGGATGCAGAAGCCATTTGCAATTATAGCTTTAGTTCTTGTGGTAATGTCACTTTTTAATCATTTTTACAGACCTGTAAAAGGAGCAACACATTTACCTTTGTATGTTGGTGGCTATAGTAATAAAAAATAAATATCAACAGGTTAAATTTAATCTGTCAAAAACAGGAGGCTTATTATATAAGTGGCAATTAGACTGTAATAAAAAATAGCTTTTAAAACTTGCTTGAATCAGATCTTATTTTTTTTTCATACCAGATGGCCTGAAATATATTAAATGATTTTAAAACATTTCAATCTTATTTTGTAATAACAGAAAATGCAACCATATTTTGCTAAAATGTATGAAGTGAATACATAAAGCTATTGAGTCATATTTACGAAGGGCTGTTGAAAAGTTCTTGGCTTGACTAACAAGTGACAGAAAAAAACTGATTAGTCATTTGGGTAGAATCTGGGATTTGGGTTGGGCCAAGAAATTTTTAGCAATTCTTGTATAACCATTTTTCAACAAATACAAAAATAGAAAATAATTGCCTTGTTATGTTTCAAACTGCCACAAATTCCTACACATAATGTAATATATAATCAATAATGATGTTTGTTTTGGTTAGCGATGGAGAACCTTTTAGTGACCTGATGTGCTTTCCTCGTTAGTACCTATATTTTATGAATTTGACCACAGCTCAATAGGCATCAAAAGTGGAATTGGGTTAAAATCCAAAAATAAGCAAATTTAAAATCATGCTCACAACAGAAAGCAATGTTTGACGTGAAACATTTGTTTAGCTTCCATTATGCATTATTATTAATGGTCACTATGTGCACATTGCTTTTGATTGTTAAACAAAACAAACACTTTCATTGCTCAAGATGTTGGAAAATCTGACTTGCAGTTGCATAAAAATCACAGACTAACATGTCTACACCAAAAAACAATACTCTGTTTGGTGGAAAAAGCTGCTGGTAGTGCCAGGGGTGGCAGTACTGCCTTCACCACCAAAAGTCTTACCACTACTAGTTGGCACTTGATGAGAGCAGTGTCTTGCACATGCTTTCACACATATGTTAAAAAAAATAAATAAATAAAACAAATGTAGCAAGTGTCGTTAGTTTTACCTTAATAATATTTGCCTTCAAAACAGGATTGTCAAAATACAACTGACTTGCTATTTTGGTTCAGAATTCTTGCTCTAAATGTTAGCTGGAGATTATGAGGGATGACGTTTCTGTCAGTTCAGAAGTCAGACAACCTTAAACTACATGAAAAGTAAGCAGGTCATATGGGGAATTGTCTACCAATTTTTCTGCTTCCACTAAAACCAAGTTAGCATACATCAACTGATTGTGTTCTTTGGTTTCACTTGACCATCTGTAAAATTAACGTCCTTTTAAACACATTCAACACAAAATTGAATATTACAATAAGTATTTAATGCAGTCTTGAACAACTTGTTATATAATCCTATGTTAGTTTTATATTCTTACCAGATGTTACTAAATTTTCCATATGTAAAATAATTGTTTATTCAATTCTTGGACAAATTGCGAGTAGGTGGTTTTGGGTATTTGATCTTTGAGGTCACTTAGGTCAACACCTGCATTTTCTAGAATGTTTGATTTCTCACTGACAATGAGTAAAAAAACTTAGTTATCTCTTAGGGTGTACCCAAAAATATTGGGATCACCACAGATCAACTTCTATAAAAATAAAAAGGGGTACTGACAGATTTTAAATTTGATTCGAACTTCAGACATTCTTTTTTACGAATTAGCCATCTTATTCGGGCTTGAAATTTGTGCAGAAATGGACAGATAGTCAGTTGATGTCAATACAAGGAAGTGCTGAAAAGTTTTGGGGCTAGCCAAAAAGTCCTTCCTCCTCAAAAAGTCAAATTTAGGGGAAGCAATTTGGGCTGACAATTTTTCAGTCTGATGTGTGTGGTAACATTTTTCCAAAGCATACAGATTTTAAAATGATCCGAGACAGACGTAGCAGAAAGTGACTCATATGTAAATCAGCTAAGTGCCCTATATGATACATGCTTGGGTGATCATGTCTCTTTCGAGACATGACTGACTGGGCAGAAGATTGTCCCACAGTAGGTTGCCATTACTTTTTGTGATAGACTGGTTGCCAGCCAAGGCTATAGAACTCAATGTTATTTAACCCATAACTTGAGGGAAGAGATGGATTACTTTCCCCAGAGTTTTTGCACGTATGTGAATGCAAGGAATTCAACTGGAATTTGAACTCACCTCCCCGATTTCTTGTTCTGAGCTGATATCCACTGCACCACAATGCACAGCCTATGTAAATAACCATTCTTTTATGGATACCATAGTGAATGGTGGCCAGTGAAGAAGAGATTCAAAATAAGATCCTGAGGTTTGTTTTTGGTTAGTGACAGTGAACTTTTCAGCAACCTGATGAGCTTTCCCTGTTGGTACCTTCAT
Source organism: Ascarosepion bandense (assembly GCA_037127315.1). Lineage (NCBI taxonomy): Eukaryota > Metazoa > Mollusca > Cephalopoda > Sepiida > Sepiidae > Ascarosepion > Ascarosepion bandense. The sequence goes on from JBBBDQ010001010.1 coordinate 215,953, forward strand.
TTTACAAATTTAAGCATACTACTAGACTGGCAGTTAGGCCCCATCATTTTACACTTGAAATTACCAGATGTAACTAAGCTCTGTACTAATAGTTTCTTTGCTTGCACTTCTCACTTGTGGAACTTTCTTTTGGTTTCTTGCTTTCCAATCAACTTTGATTTAAAAAAAAAAAAAACTTAAATGCAATGTCAGCTGTTATCTTATATCCTTTTGAATCTTGTTCTTTCTATTGTCTTTTCTCAGGAAAGCAATAAAAAAATCTTACTGTCAACTATGATCTTCAAAAATTTAAATGCAATGTCAATTGTCATCTTTGGTCTCTTTGAATCCCATTTTTTTATTGTCCTCTCTCTTTAATGAATTTTCCCCACATTCTCTTACTGTCAGTAAGTTGTTCTTACATCTTAGTGGCTTTATTGCCTTGCTTGGGATGAAATGAAAAACAAAAAGTAAATAAATTAAAAGAGACTTTTGAACTTACCGAGCCGATCACTGGTGATAATTTCAAAAATAGAAAACAAACGATGGACTAAATTTTTTACAGCTTTTTTGCATACTCCCTGTAACAAGAAATAAAGGAAATAATAATCTGCAGGTCTTAAAACTAACAAATTGAAAAGAACAAATATATAAAGGAAAGGAAAAAAAGTATGAACCTTTCAAAAAAAAAAAAAAGAAAAAAAAAAAAAAGGAAAAAAAAAAAAAGGAAAATCCTATGTGAACAGGTTTTATTAAGCTGGTGCAAAAGTTCATAGCACTATCTTTTGCATAATGTTAGAGAAATCTTAAAAACATCTGAAATTTATTCAGTTATTTATTACTTGTGCTGTCAGTCAACTGTTGTATGTCATTTACAATACTTAGGTAGAATTCAGAAAGGAGGAAAATGGGTCCCACAATTTGACAGAAACAAATGTCTGTCAGCATTTCTACATTTTTTTTTCTTGATACATGAAATTCTTTTGTAAAATAAATTTTCAAAGAGATGAAAAACTGACCTGTTACAATAAAAATGACTAATTAGAACTCGGATTGTCTGTCAAATTTAACTATAGATGTAGGTAAGTGTAATAATCTAAATAAAATTTTCTTTTGTTTAACTTTCAAAGGGAATATGCTAATAAAATTGCTGGAATCTGGCAGATTTGCTGTGAGCAACTGGTTTGTTTGAATTGTATATTGAAAGTTGTATATTGAAAGTTGGAGTTTGAGTTTTGTTTAATGGCATATCAACCTTTGTGGGTTATTTAATGCCAAAAAGGTGGGATTTTAAGGTTTTCCTTTTAAAATGTTCAGTTATAGTGAGAAGATTGATTTAGTCAAATTTTGATGAAAATTTTTTGTTTTTATTCTTTATTTTAGAAAACTGAAAATGTTTTCTAGTTTTGTATTCAAAAATGTGTTATGGTAATTTGTTTAAAAGTATATTGTTAGTAATATTTTTCCTTCAAAAATGTATATTTTTCTATAAAAGTCTATTTTTACAAACTTTCATAGTATTTTGTCCCCAGTTTGGAGGTTAACTATTTGCCCATAGCTGGGACCCTAACAGGTACTACCACTCTAAGTAGACCTGGGAACAACAGCAATTAAGAGGTGGTTCCATGCTCCTCACAATCTCCCAGTCAGAGACCTTGCTGTCGGATGCAGTTTATTGTCATGCCTAGGACCCATATATTGAAAGAAAAAAAAAATTTTTAGGTAAGAACAATGATTGGTGATGTAATTGTACAACAATTTTTATGATGGAAATTTTCATATTTTATCATTTCACCTCCAAGCAAGGCAGAACAGCCAGTAGTGTGTGTGTGTGTGTGGGGGGGGAGAGGGGAGGTTACAGTGAGAGAAAAGATTGGGTACAGGGTTAGGGTTAAAGAAAGGATAAAAAATGGATAGAACTCAAAAAGATAGAAGATGGCAATTAATGTTGGATTTAAAATTCTGGAGCTTGTAGCTATCAGGGAAGCAATTAAATGGAAGTGAATTCCATAGACAGGAAGTGCGAGAAAAGAAACTCTTAGAGCAGAAGAGAGAGTTACACTTAAAGTATTTCAATTATAAAAGGGTGGGACCTACATGCCAATCTAGTAAAACCCAATTAAATTCATGTGGTCAGAGCACCTGGAAAAAAAAGAAGCTTCTCAGAGTAGTTATGAAAGTATTTAAAGAAAAGACAGGGAAACCATATCATGTTGGTGAGAAAATGATTGCAGTTGAGCTGCCAATTTGGGATTGATTACATTGCAGATCCTCCTTTGGATTTTGTCAAGAACCCCAAGATGAATAGGAGGAGCACCCAACCAGATATGGCAACAGTATTCAATGCACGGACAAATGGTAGATTTATGAATATGCAAAATGGATTTTGACAAAAACTTTCTGGGCAAACAGTGATCCAACTTTCTTAGCAGTAGATGCAGTCATAGATTCAGTGTAGTCGTTCCACTTCAGACTGGTTGAAAAAGTGAGGCCAACGTGGTAAGTGATTAAATGATAAGAGAAGGATGGAAATCAAGGAGATAGATGATGGCAATTGACGCTGCAATTAAACTTTTGGAGATTAAAGCTACCAGAGAAGCAAGCAAACAGAAGGAAGTTTCACAAATGGGAAGTGAAAGTAAAGAAACTGTTACAGAAGAAGCGGTGGTTACATTTAACGAAAAAAAAGAGGGGGATGCCAATCTAGTAACACATGTGGTCAGGGAACCAGTGAAAAAAGGTTTGTCAGAGCAGTTGCCATGAAAATACTTGTAGAAAAGACAGAGGGAAGCCACATCACATTGGTGAGAAAGTGACTGAAAGTGGCTGCCAAATCAGGATTGATCATATTGCAGATCCTCCTTTGGATTTTGTTGAGAACCTCAAAATGAATAGCAGGAGCACCCAACCAAATATGGCACCACTATCCAATGCACGGATGGATGGCAGATTTATAAATATGCAAAATGGATTCTGAAAAGAAAAACTTCCGGGCTCGACACAGTGACAACTTTTCTAGCAGAAGATGCAGCCATAGATTCCGTGTAGTCATTCCACTTCAGATTGGTTGAAAAAGTGAGGCCAACGTGGTGCAGTGTGTTGCTCTCCTAGAGACTAGCATCATCCTTTCTGATAGCTGGTAGGAAAGTTTCTCTCTGGTGGTTACAGGAGAGCAGATTAATTTTGGAGGCATTAAAATCTACGAGCCATTTCCTACCCCAATCTATCACTGATTATAGTTCCTTTTTAAGAGCAGTAGCCACGTTTATTCTGTAAGCCTTGGCAGATTTCCCTTTGAGACATGAGTAAATGGTACTGTCATCTGTATAGGTGCCTACTTGGGAACTGATTACATCAGAAGATCATTGATGAAGATCAGAAAAAAACATAGGACCTAGGATAGTCTTGAAAGATGTCTGTATTCATGTGAAAAGAGCTGGAAGCTTGTCCATTCAGAATGATCTTCATGTCACAATTTGATAGAAATGGTTGGATTAGATCAAATAATCATTCAGAAATAAAATAGCCCTAGAGCTTGTACAGAAGGCCAGCATGCCAAACCCTGTCAAACACTTTTGAGATACTTAGAACAACAGCTCAATTATCAAGAGCCTGGTATACATGATTGCCAGATCCACTGCTGATGTGCTAATGGCTAAGTGGAAGCTATATTGTTTGTCAGAGAGTAGGTTGTGAGATGTAAGATGCTTAACTACTTCAGCATTGTAGTAGTTAAAAATATGAACTACAGAGGATGCCCAACAGGCAGGAAGCAGTGAAGAAATACTTATAGAGTTTGGAGATGACAGGAGCTATGTCAGGGGGACATTAGAACAATAGCCACATCTTTAGGATGATGGCTGGAATTCTATCACCTCCATTTGCAACCAGAGTTGGTGTTATGCAAATGATGCTCAACTGGGTTTCTGTTCTAGGAGGGAAATTGGGTGTGGGTACTCCAGATGAGTCAAGTGTTGAGTTGCAAATGTAGCATATTCTCAAAACTTGTTTTTGCCCTTCTTTCTTCAGTGATTCCAAAAGAATAAATTTCAGTCAAAAGTTGAATCATTTTTCATGATTGCCTTTCAAATAAATTAAATATTCAATGTTAAATCATAAAAATTCAAGAAAAGTACTTAAATTGCTGAAAATGCAATAAATTTATATGAATAATAATAAAAAGAAAAAAATTGTGCAAAGTTTTACCTCAATTCGTTTAACAATGCCAAAAATGATACTGAGAAAATGTTTGGGACAAAGTAATTTGATTTGATTTGAAAGGTGAAATTAGAAAACCAACAAAAAATACCATACTGACCTCTACACAGTAACCTTGAACACACGGTCGGCCATTTGGCAATTTATCCCTCGTGTTACTTATAGGTTTACATTCCCCTTTATGCATACAACATCGCCTGCAGGCATCAGTAACTGCAATAAACCAATTTTAAAATGTTTGGAAAACATTAAGATGATATTATGAAAAAATTTATTATTCATTAATTAAAATTCATATTCCTTACCCATGGATGCCCAATGTAAAATGTGGTAGCAATTTTCAAAATTAAAACTTCAGGATAAATTATAGGTTTATAAAAGGGTTTTTTAAACTGTAAAGCATTTTTAATGTCCACCATTCCAAAAATGAAACTTTGACCATTAATGGGTTAATGTCAAATTGAAATTGTAAGAATTCAAGGTTTCAAGGCAAGAATCATTTTAAACACTAATAAGAGTTAAAATGTAGTACTAGACTTTGATATAGGTAAAAATTATATATATTTACTCATGTTCCCACTATACTAGGCCTAAGAGCCACTCAAAGTAGTGGCTACTGAATGAAGCCAAGATTGATTGATTGCTCATTAGTTTCACCAGCACATCAACCCCTGTGGGTCATTTAATGCTTAGACAGGAATTTTTTATTCAGGTATGTTTTAAAACAAGTTGAAAAGCTCCATTTTCTATAGAAGTTGAAAGTATTTTCTTCAGATATTCTATTATCTGGGAAGTAGGTACATTTTGAAGTGTATATTAATAGTTGCTAAGTACTTTTTTTTCCTGATTCTTGCATTCTATCAAGATATGCCTTACATTGAGAAATTGGTTGTAGTGTGTACATCGACGTGTATTTTTTTTCTTATTCTGTTGAGCACTATGCTTTGTCTATGGTCAGCCAATGGCTCTATATTCTCCTTTCTTATTGTTGGCTGATGTTCATATAGTTTGTTGTTTAGGAACATGTCCCAAATTGCTTGCCATTTTCTTTTGATCTGTAATTTTGTTTTTGCTATCTGTATATGGGAGTTTGTCTACAGCGATATCATGTTGAATGTACTGGTTCCCCTCCGATCATCAAAGTTAAGCAACATCGAGCCTGGTCAGTACTTAGATGGGCGACCATTTGGGAATACCAGGTGCTGTAAACGTAAGGACCAAGAATGGTCCACTGGCCTTCCAGATTTGGGGGTTGGGTGCAGGTCTAACAACCCTGCCCCGTAAAAAAAGTGTTACAGAAACAGCAACAAAAAGTGGCTGCCCTATGCACTATTCATTGGGTGTGATGGATAAATGATGATGATATGGGAGTTTGATGTTGGTTATTTTAATTTTCAAAGACTCTTTTGCCAGTGTGTCAGCTTCATGATTTCTCTTGATGCCTATATGGCTAGGAATCCAGGCCAATATTATAGTTTTGTGCTTTATTAGTAACTGATACAAGTTTCTAGAATTTCTTGAATATAGAGATGATTTGTGTTCTTTTCTTTAATTGCTGTTAATACCAGAGAGTCTAATAATAATATAAACTTTCTATCTTTTGAATATTCTATCATTTTAAGTGTCATTTTAATAGCTTGTAGTTCAGCTGTATAGATGGATACATTATTTGGTAGCCTGATTTGTTTATAGATTTGTCTGATTGTGGCTGTTGCACCTATTCTATCTAGGATTTTTTATTCATCTGTGTAGAATGGTTTATAGTTATATTTGTCTGTTAATTCTCTGTACATACTTTTGTTGATTATTTTTTTATGTGTCAATGTTAGGCCTATGTTCTCTGGACAATTTTCAAATTGTCCAGAGAACTAGCTTGTTTATTGTGACCGGTGTTACCTTATCAGGATCTTTCTTTATTCATTCTAGTGCTTTATTACTTCAAAGTCCAAGTGAAGGAATGGATGTTGGTTTAATCTCTATAGATATACTGAGATTCATATGTTCTTTGGTATACTATGTTATTTGGCTTGGATTGTAGTCTTAGTGCATATTGTGGGGATAATTTTTCCCATCTCAGAAATATAGGTAGTTCATTAGCTTTTATATAGAGACTTTGCATAGGTGAGGTCTGGAAGGACCTGATATCTAATCTCAGTCCTTGATTTTGTATGGTTTGTAGTTTTTTTTAAGATGTGTCACTGTAAATGATGCATCCATAGTCTAATTTTGATCTGGTCAGTCAGTTTAGGTGCCATGCGCGATACACGCTTTGGGCGATCATGACTGACTGGGCAGAAGATTATCCCGCAGTAGGTTGCCATTGCTTTCTGCGGTAGACTGGTTGCCGACCAAGGCTATAGAACCCAATCTGTCCTTCTATTTAACCCATAACTGAAAGGAAGAGACGGATTAATACCTTTCCCAAGGGTATTTGCGCTTAAGTGAATACAATGGATTCAGCTGGAATTCGAACTCGGCTCCCTGGTTTCTCATTCCGAGCCGATATCCACTGTACCACAACGCACATCTGGTATGTGACCTATATATTCTGAGCATTACTTTTTAGTCAGCACCCCAATTCAATTTTAATATTACTTTCAGAAGCTTCAAAGACTTTTGGCATTTTTAAATTAAGTGGACCTTGAAGAATATTGTCTAGTGTGATTCCTAGATATTTTATTTGTTGGACTATGGGAATTGTGCCCATTTAATTATAATTCTGGATCAAGGTGGTAGGCTTGTTTTTTGCAGAAATGCATCCAGTTTTTGTTTCGGAGAAATATAATCCCCTTTCATATCTTGTTCAAACATGTAACAAAATGGCTCCTTTTGTAGTGATATTGTAACATATCCCTGTTATAATTTATGAATAAATAATATATATATATATATATATACTTTTGCTGTTTCCTTTTTTTTTTTTTTTCTGTCAATGTAAGATCTATGTGAAATTTGAAAATTGTCCAGAGAACTAGCTTGTTTATTGTGACTGGTGTTACCTTATCAGGATCTTTGTTTATTTGTTCTTGTGCTTCATTAATTTAAAGTCCAAGTGAAGGGATGGATGTTGGTTTATTTCTAGAGAACTGGATATTTTGGTTTGAATTGTAGTTTTAGTACATATTGGAGGGATAGTTTTTCCCATTTCAGAGATATAGGTGGTTCACTGGCTTTTTTTATAGAGATTGCTTAGGTGTGCTCTGGAAAGCTTCAAGACTTAATCTCGGTCGGAGATTTTGTATGGTTTTAAGATAGGATCCACATGTGGCACTGTAAATAATGCATCCATAGACTGATTTTGATCTGATGTGCGACATATATTCTGAGCATTACTTTATGGTTGGCACCCCAATTCAGTTTTGATATTACTTTTAGAAGCATCAAAGCCTTTTGACATTTTTGTTTAAGATAATCAATGTGCACCAGAAGTTAGGTTTGCTATCTAGTTTGATTCCTAGATATTTTATTTGTTGGACTATATGAATTAAGTGTGCATTTCATTTTAATTCTGGATTGAGGTGGTAGGCTTGTTTTTGCAGAAATGTATACTAACCATTTTTGTTTTGGAGAAACAGAATCCATTTTCATTTGTTCATTTTTCAATCTTGTTTAAACATATTTGTGCATATCTTTCAAGAGAAGGCATGTTTGGTGATGAGCATGATATTGAGATTTTTGAATTCCTGTATTAATGGTTTTAATAATACTATTTATTTTGAGACTAATGCAACTGATAAAATGCTAGCTTGAGATACTCCTATGGTGGGGTTACTGGTATGAGCTTGGGTAATTGTCATTCAGTATCAGAAGGAATAGTAGTAGCACTCGCTTATGGACAGCCTACAACTTAGGCCTCGTGGAGAAAGAAATAAAGTTCTGTAAGCAATCAATTATGATCACCATAAAACATAACAAAATATAAAACGGAAGGGTTTAGCTGAAATACTTTTACACATAAAGGCACAAAAATAACAAATATAATATCTTGATTTTACACGCACAAAGTCCGTTCTTAAAATGTTCATTTGAAAGAAAGGAAAGAAATAATTTTATAAAAGGACTTAAAGTGTCTCTTTTGTGAATATTTAAGTTTTTGCAGTGCTGGTCCCAGAAGACATAAGAGGAGGTCAATGGGTTGGTAGGTGTAATTCGATATCGTCTTTGGTGAATCAAACACTGACACTAATTAAGGACTGGGGACTAAAAGAAGTTGATGTATACTTCAAAGCTTTCCGAGTTTCTGACTGAGAAGTAGTTCTTTAACTGTCCCTAAGGGGCTCCAAATGGGTGTGCTGAAAAGATTTGTTGGATATGGTGCAGGGGGCCTTTTGATTGGTGGAAATCACTTTTTATATTCTTTTTATTGTTTTGTAGGTTGGTTGTGGTTGGGTTGTATAAGAATATCATTAGCATTTTTTTCCCCTTGGTTTTGACTGCTTCTCTGCATTCTGCTGTAAATCAGGGTTTTGATTTGGTTATTGTTTGTAGAGAAGACTATTGGTTCTGGTTTATTTCTATGTTGATTTTGGATGAGAAGAGTTCATTAAATTTTAGTTTTGTGTAGTTGCCATTTTGGATTCCTTTTTTCTGGCATAGGCTTGCTTATATTTAGGAAACTAAGTGAATGGTCAATATTACATTGATCATCAAGAACTTTCCACTAAAAGTACATAAAAATTGAGAGGGAGAATATGCTGATGTTGATCCAGTACCTGGGTGTAGGTATGTGAGCAGTTGTTTATTAAGGATATATAAATCAGATAATTCTAGTAGAGATTCTATAATTTTACCAGTTTGATTAGTTTTTCAACAGCCACACATTTTGATGTGCACATTAAGATCTCCCATTAGGAGAAAGGAAGTGGGATGTTGGTTAATTAACCTTTCTATTTCAGTAAATTGAATGTATGGTTATTGTTCAATGAATTGAAGCTTTTACTGCCATGGTCTGTAGATTTGTGTTCAATTGTAGTTTTTCATAAAGTATTAATTTTGTAACCAATATTGAAGTACCCCCACTTGGTCTATTCTCTATTGTTGATACATTTATTTTGTGATAAGTTTCATATTCTTTAAAGGATGTTGTCAGTTTCTTTGAGAAAGGTCTCCTGTAAGCAGACTATATTTGGATTGTAACCTGTAAGGAGTTATTAGATGTCCTCATAGTTTGGCTTAACATCTCTAAAGTAACACTGTATGATGCTTGTGTTCTCTTTGTCCATTTGAACAGCAATTTTTATTTTCATGAGGGAATCTTAACGATGACTGTTTTTGGTTATCTATTAAACCGTATATTCCATACTTTCTATGCTGTTTATTTTCCTTGTTTGTGAACTTGTTCTTTGCCGAATATTTCTATATTTTTGATTATTTGGGTTTTTTTTTTTTTTATTGGGGTTTGATTAGTTTTTATTTATGCAGTTTTCTGTTTGTAGAAGTTTTCATTTAAGTTGTTGTCAGTGAATTTTGTGTTTGATTTACAATACATTGTATTTAGCTTTGGTTTAGTGATATGGGTCGTTTCTAAGTTTAAGTTTTAATGTTTTTTTACATTCTTGAATTCAAAAAAATTAGCTCTTTCAACAATTACTACTACGAACATTTTGTATGAACTCTTGATACCTTAACTTTCTCAGTGAACATTAGTTTCTATGAATTATTGTTATTCCTCCGTTAATAAATTTCAATTTTAAAATGCAAAATGTATATTTTATTCTTCTTACGCTATTCCACACAATTCCATATACTCCAACTTGCCGACAACAAAACTTCTGATAATTCTGATGATAATTCAGCATAAAACTTGTAAGCTGTAGGGAGTTCGGTTAAGTCTGACACAAGGCCTAATCAAAGAAACATTAACCACACCCAATGCTTCATAGTCCCTTTGTCTATCAGAGTGCTGCTAGTTTTTTTTTTTTATTTTCATGAGTGGATCTTTTTGGTCATCTGTTTCCATATATTCCATACTTTCTATGCTGTTTATTTTCCTTGTTTGTGAACTTGTTCTTCATCGTCAAGTATTTCTATATTCTTGATTATTTGGGTTCTTTTCATTTTTTTTTTTAATTATCTTTATGTGGGTTGTTGTCCTGTTTATTTGCTTTTAATTCTGTTTCTTTTTTTTTTTTTTTTGTTTTATTTTTTTAATTGAAATTTGGTTTTTGTTTTCTCAGGTTTCTGTTTGTAGAATTTTTCATTTGAGAAGTTGTTGTCAGTGAATTTTGTATTCGATTTACATTGTATATAGCTTTGGTTCAGTGGTATGGGTTGTTTACAATTGTTTTTAATAATATTTTCCATGTTTTTTTTTTTTAATTTTTGAATTAAAACTATTAGTTCTTGTGTTTCATGTAATTTGTTTGATATTAGATTTTCATAGATATAGCTAAATGTTGCTTAGGTAGTTTTTGCATATGGTTGTGTATTAGAACATATTTCAATGCTTTTCCTTGCTTCTGAGTAGGGAATATTTTTAGTGTGTTTAATGTTTAATATATATTTTTTTTTTTCCAGATTTCACAGTCCCTGAGAATTACCCTATGAATTTTTTTTTTTTTTTTACAATTAAGACATTTGATTTCATTTGGGCATGTGATCTGCGTGGTTAGGATCATTCTTCCCACATTTTCCACAGACTGAATTCCTGGTACATTTATTCTTATCATGTCCATATCTTTAGCAGTTGAGGTATCTTAATTGGTTTCTACTTTGGGAAACTTTAATTTTTATTTCCTGTCATGGTTCTGGTGCTTCAAAAGCAATGATAGAAGCATTGGAATTTAGATTTCTATCATTTTGAATATTTGTTTTATGTCTAATGTTTTGTATTTTGACAGAATTATTGTTTTTAGTTTCTTCCAGTGGAAGTTCAGTGCTTCTCACCATGCCTCTAAAGGAATTTCAAAATTGGTGTGGGTAGACCCTTACTTTTATATCATGAAATTTGGTCAACCTTAGTAGAGTTTCAGTGTCGTGTTTTTCTTTGACTTTTATCAGTAAGATTATTTCTAGTTTTTTTTCTTTTTTAACTGTTTTTGGGGTTATCTGAGAGGCTAAATTTTTTTTCTATTACAAAAGGTGACAACTTCATTATTAGTTTGTCTTCTATTGATTCTATTAAACTTCATTATTAGTTTGTCTTCTATTGATTCTATTAAAATGAATTTAAACAATTTTTCTTTTGATCTTCTGTTTGACTTTCTGTGTCTATATCAATGTGTAGTTTTTTTGTTTTTCTTTTGTGCTCATATTTTATTTATTATTATTAATCAGCCATACTCTTCACCCACCTTGGAGCCCCATATGGGGGAATTCCATTTGCCTCATTCTTCCAGGGCTACATGAATAGTATATTGAAGTGTCAATAGGGTTCCAAGCACCTTTTATATCCAGGATCATCTACCTAAGTATGGTCTTTCCTCAGAGGTTGAAACAACTGTCAGATTTCTTTGTTCCCAGTCTCAATGACCCTACAGTCAATCCCCTTACTAAGTCAGTTTAATGTTTGATATGGTAAAAGTGAGAAAATTTAGTTTGTTTTGTTAGCCTGGCTTAGGGCATGATGTAACTAGCTGGTTGACTGGATTGGGCTTCTTCAATTGCCCATCTAGTTTAAGCAGGGGTGAAATTGGTGTGTTAGAGTTTAGGAGTATATGTAGACCTTACTTCCTAAAATCCTTAACTACCAAGATCCTGTTCTCAAGTATCATGGGTCACAACCCACAACAATCAGTACCCTTGGGGAACTTTTACTCCCTGCAGAGGTGCAGTCAGCATATTCTGAAGCCTTGCTGACAGGGTGGCATAAGAGGAGGAAGTAAGAAGTCTAGCTTGAGGATATGTAGGAAAGATAATGGTCAAGCCTAAACTTGAAGAGGTCAAGATTGTATAGATCAGTGGAAAATGTCCTCTGAGTTTATTCCACAAAGCAGCAGTTTTCAGGAAGAAGCTGACTAAGTGGAACTACTTTTTTATTAATGAGATATGAGAGTATACGTCCCAGTGTATATGGCATAGTGAGTTTTAGTTGTGAAGGTCAGAACTGATAGAAGAAAGAAAGGTAGCTTGTCAGAACATTTGCCACAGAAATAGCAATAAGCAGCAAGAGGCTTGTGACGTTTGGTCTGTGAGAAAGAAGTTGTAGTGTGGTAAGCAATTCATCAGTCACAAGACCATGTAGATGCTTTTGAACCCTATCATAGTTGGAAAGTAAGAATTTGGGCACAAATATGGCAGCAGTGCTTCATTTTTAGTCTTATCTGGATTTTGTAAAGAGAGTTTATATCAGAGGATAATTCAATATGAACTGAAGCCAGGTGTCATGAATTTTTTTTAGATGTTCAATTCTTTTCTTTCTTTTGAAGGTGGGCATCATTGGCCAGTGCCTGAAGAGTGCTTTATGTTGTCTCCCGACCACAGCTCAACAGGCATCATGTTGGATCTGGTCAAGATCCAAAATACACAGATTTAATTAAAACTATGCTCATGACACAATGCTACTTTTGCTGTTAAACACATCTTTCATTATACAGCATTGATGAGGGTTACTATGAGTGTATTGTGTTTTGTTTAATAATTGAAAAAGAGTGCTTTTATTGAACACAATGTCAAAAACTCTAGTTTGCATTTACATAAAAATTGCAGAGACTGATATGCCTATGCTGAAAAACAATACCCTGCCAGGGGTGGCAATACTGTCTTACTTAGCCAATGAAACTTAACTCCCCTGGTTGTGAATGTGCTTTCACAAGTATGTAAAATATTGAACAAATTATTCTTCTCCTGTATTGTCCCCATGCAAATAATGATTACTCCTCATCTAACAAATTCAAATGTATGTTGGGCAGGGTTTTAAAGATAAAATTATGAAACATATTTTTAGCTTTTCCCTTTGAGTACATAATTAAAAACAAAACTTAATCAGACTTTTAGAATACAATGAATGAAAGAAGAATAAAACAAAGTTGTCTAAAGAAGCAAACTCACTGTTGTCACAGATGCATGGCTGCATATTTCTGGATTCACAATATGACAGGCAGACACCATTAAAACATTTACCTCTGTAAAAGAAAGGAAATTGATAGGTACAATAAAATATCACTACACCCTCAATTGCTTCAATTGTCCAATGGTGGTAGGGGAAAAAGATGTGAGGCCAGAAGAAACAGACTGATTCTTCTTCCTCCTTTACATGGGCTTTTGTATAGCTTGGTGGCATCAAGCTCTGTTCGAGGCACTTGACTGAAGATGATTGAATATGGTGTGGGCTGCCTTTGGTGTGTAAACTAGGCTCTCAGGTTTTAAATTCACAGTTGTCCTTCTCTTATACCAGTTGCCAGTCAAGGCTACTGTCTTGGTATTTACCCATAGCTGTGAGGAGCAGAAAAGGATTCCCAAGAATATTAGCATGTAAGTGAATTTAATAAACCCAACCAGAAATTCAACTTGGCTCTCTGATTCCACAATCTGAGCCACTATTACTCCAGCATGCATCTTTTGTAAGTAACAGCCGAGAATAAGCAAATTAAAATAGTTTTTGTAGATGGATTTTTTTCTTAACCCAAATTCATAAAGATTGTTTTTTTTTTAATTGTATCTAAAGCAATTCAACACCAGAGTGTTATATCATGTCTCAAAGATTTATAACTTTTTGTAAAATTGATTTTACACATACATTTTATCTGTATGTGTGTGTGTGTGTATATATATATATATATATATATATATATATAAGGGTTATGACTTTTTTATAGCCCTATGTTATTGTGTCATAAATTGTTAAAAAATGAAAAAAAGAATAGTATCTTGAAATGTCAATAGGGTTCCAAGCACCTTTTATATCCAGGATCATCCACCTAAGTATGGGCTTTCCTCAGAGGTTGAAACAACCATGTCAGATTTCTTTGTTCCCAGTCTCAATGACCCTACAGTCACGATCCTTTTAATTTTGTTAAAAAATGAAAAAGGAATTTGTTTTACTTCTTGAAAAACATCACCCCAAACCAAAAATTCAATCAAAAGTAGAAAAGAAAAATGAAAATATTTCAGAAGCTTTATTTTTCAATTTGCTAATAATGTAATTGGATAGTACTTATGTACTTTTTAATGCATTTAACAGTTTATAGCTGTAGTATAAGATACAAACTTACAATTAAACAAGTTCTAGAAGGCTCCAGAAAGTCATAGTACTTATAATACACATATTCAATTTTTGAAATTTTGTTTGTGTTGAAATTCTCCTTTGTTATTTTATAAGAAATTTTCCTTGAATTATGATACAGAAAATTCATTATTTTAGAAATTTTCCTTGAATTATGATACAGAAAATTCATTATTTTACAAAAACAAAACCCTTATATATATATATAGTACTGTGCAAAAGTATTAGGACAAGAACTATTTTATCTTTCATGAGGCATCAAAAATAAAGTTTAAAATCACTCCTGTCCTAACACTTTTGCTCACTACCGGTAGTGTGCAAAAGTATTAGGACGAGTGATTTTCCAAAAAACCGCACTGAAATTCAAATAGTGTGAAAAGCCAAGTAAATTGCTAATAAATATTGATTATTTAAAACTAGGCATAAAAGAAATGTATTAAAAAGAAGTTATATTTAATTTTTTCTATTAAACAAGTTATTTTGAAGCTACTCTATTGAACATCTATGGGATATTTTGGATAAAAAAATTGATAAATCTAAGGTTACTTTGCAAGACAGACTTTGGGAACAAATACAAGCTGCTTGGCAGGAGATACCATTAGATACATTGAAGAAGCTTGTGATGTCAATGCTTGACAGAATGAAGGCTGTGATCAAAGCATAGGCTATTATACTAAATATTAAATTTATTTTGTAACTTAAAGCATTTGTTGAGTAAATCAAATAAAATTACTTTAACGAAATTGTTTATTTTCTGTTAATATGCTTCATAAAAGATAAAATAGTGCTTGTCCTAATACTTTTGCACAGTACTGTGTGTGTGTGTGTGTGTGTATATATATATATATAATGAGAGAGAGAGTGTGTAATAAATTTTGATGTAAATATATGTATCTAAATTTTATTTATGCATGATACTGGCTTTTACTCTGGAAGAGACTTCAGAGGCACAGTTTTGAACAAAGACTAAAAGGAGCATCAAAAAGGAAATCACTGAACGAGTCCCAGTTCACTTGACAATTGGTCAAAGGTAAGTAGAAGGCTTTAAGAGAAATGCACTATACAGGATTGATGTATAGTCAGCCACGTTTACCCTAAATAATATTAAGGAAGGCTTTTAAGGCAGCGCAGTATAATTTCTTTGTGTAAATATTTAAAGAACAAAAGTTTGTATAACAAGTTAATAAACACAATTTTTTTTTTTAATCGTTTCACCCAAGCAGTGCAGGTGGTTACAAGGGAGAAGAGCGAAAAGAAAGAAGAACAAGATATGGGGGTTGTTGGGAAATAAGGTGATAAAAGATGGCAATTGACATTACACTTAAACTCTTAGAGATTGTAGCTATCAAGGAAGCAAGTGTATGGAAAGGAATTCCAAAGTGCGAGAAAAGAAACTGAGGAGTAAAAGTGGCAGTTACATTTGACTGTTTTCACTGTAAAAGGGGTGGGACCTAGATGATAATCTAGTAGCATGAATAAATTCATGTAGAGGGGTTACCAGGAAACTAAGCTCGTCAGAGCAGAAGCCGTGAAAATATTTGTAGAAAAGACAGAGGGAAACCACATTGCATCAATGAAAAATTGACTGAAGCCTAGCTGCCAAATTGGGATTGATTACATTGCAGATCCTCCTTTAAATTTTTTTGAGCCCCCTGTGATGAATTGCAGGACAACCGAACAGATATGGCAACAGTGTTTAATGTACAGATGAATGGTAGATTTGTATACGGGCAAGATGGATTCTGCTGAAAAAAACTTCCTGACCCAACACAGTGACCCAACCTTTTGTAGTAGTATCTGTAACTATTGATTTGTTGTTGTTCCACTTGAGATTGGCTGTGAGAGTGAGGCCAAGGAGTGTATGGCTTTTTGGGAGACTAGCATCACCCATACTGAGGGGAGGTAGGAGAGTTTGTCTATGGTGATTAAAGGAAAGCAGCTTCGTTTTAGAAGTATTAAAATTTATGGGCCATTTCTTGTCCCAGTTCATCACAGATTGCAGATTCTTATCAAGATAAGCAGCGAGGTTTACTTTGTCAGCCTTGGCAGATTTCTAATTGAGATGGGAGTAAATAGTGTTGTCATCAGTGTAGATGCCTACTTGGAAACTGATTACATCAGGGAGATCATTGATGAAGATCAAAAAAAGTGTAGGACCTACAATAGAACCCTTGTAGTTAACAAAATAAGATCTACATTTAAAATTCAAATCTGACTCATTGTTAGAAATAAATTTTCTTGATTTTACAAACTTTGCTTAACGCACACAAAACTGACAATATTTCACACCTTGATGCAAAATAATGTAAAGACCAGAATCACATCCGGAAGTGAATTCCCAAACGAAATAAAAACACGAAACACGACGACCCTCTTCGGAGAGTTAAGATGACGAGCATAATTAACACATACCCTTGACAAACGTCAAGCGATTGTTATTATTATTGTCTCTATCTTTCTCTCTCACCTCTTGCCTACATCCAACAAGGACTACTACAAAATATTATAATGTTTCTAATTGAACATTAACTTCTACGAATTCTTGTTATTCTTTTCCATCAATAAATTTCTATTTAACATGCAAAATGTAAACTTTTATTCTTCCACAAATCCAGATATTCCAATCTCTAACCTGCTGCCAACCTTCTGATGATAACAAATAATAGTAAGTTGTAGGGAGTTTGGTTATGTATGACACAAGGTCGAATCAATAAACATTAACCATTTCCCTACATCTTCACCTTGAAGGACACCTGCATTCGTGTGATAGAATCTGGAAGCATGCCTGTTCATTACGTGATTTGACAGAAATGATTGGATTAGATCAAACAAGTATCCATTTATACCATAGCCCTGGAGCTTGTGAATAAAGCCAGCATGCCAAACCCTGTCAAGTGCTTTCGAGATATCCAGTGCAACAGGTCAAGCTTTGCAGTTCTTATCAAGAGCCTGGTATATGTATTTGGTGATTGTCGTTAGCGTATCAGTGGTAGACCTGGTGAAGTGGAAGTCATGCTGTTTGTCAGAGAATAGGGTGTAGGATGTGAGATGCTGTGTCACTTAATAGCAGCATTGAGCACTTTGCCAAAAATTCATAGGAGTCCGATAGGGCTATAATTACAGGGTTCCCAGTGTTCTCCAGAATTTTTAAAGACAGAAACAACAGAGTAGGGCTTCCAGCAAGCAGGAAAGTAAATAATTGTAGAGTTTGAGATGATGGGAGAGAGTTTAGAGTGCATTTCTTTATAACAATGACAGATTCCATCATCTGTTTGCTTTATGGGAGTCAAGCTTAGAAATTATGTTAGAGAGCAGAATAGGGGTTATGCATATGTCACTCAGTTAAGCCTCTGTTCTAGGTGGGAAGTCGGGAGTGGGTACACCAGACGAATCAAGTAAGAAGTTAGAGGAGAATTTGTGAGCAAAGCACTTGGCTTTGTCCGCTGTGGCTGTCAGGACCTCAAATTTGTTAAATAAAAAAGGGATCAAGGGTTTACTATTGTTTAACACAGCCACCAGTAGTCTTTGGAACCAAACTTGTTAGCTATGTGCTGCTTCAATTTATCAGCATACAACAGCTTATCATTTAGGATCCACTTGCACTCATTGTGGGCATAGACAAAAAGGCACCTATAATCAGACATGTTGCTTTGGTAAAGCTGGAAGAAATAATACCTCTGGGTGATGATGGCTGAGCAAGCAGGAGAGAATGACGAGGATAAATTAGGTTTAAGTCTGGACATTCTGAATAGGATGAAAGCATTGATACCAACTTTCACCCAAGTGGAGACCTCAGAGGTGCAGTCTTCAATGGGGAGACTAAACACTTTGTTCCAAGGGACATCACAAAACA
Source organism: Ascarosepion bandense (assembly GCA_037127315.1). Lineage (NCBI taxonomy): Eukaryota > Metazoa > Mollusca > Cephalopoda > Sepiida > Sepiidae > Ascarosepion > Ascarosepion bandense. Next base: position 234,165 of record JBBBDQ010001010.1, read on the forward strand.
AAATCGTGAAACAAATCTCATTCAGCTTTCTGATAGCAGTAAGATATTCTACTGGTGGGAGGAGGAGTGGAGAGAGACATTAACAGAAACCACAATATGATCAGATTTACAAAGAGGTTTTTCGACTACTTGACATGGTGGGCATTGAAATCACCAAACACAAACATATTAGTGAACAGGTGAGAGGAAATGGCCTTATCTATATTATCAGAAATACTGTCTAGCAAGGAACAGTCAGGAGAGGAAGGGGAGCGGTATAGAAAGTAAAGGTAGCTGAGTTTAGTAGAGAGATTAATAAAATTAATGTTTTATGAATTTTCTCTTTATAGAAATAAAATAAAAAAGGTAAAAGGAAAGATATACTCACTTGTCCAAACAGGGAGTATGGTCAGGTTTCTTGGCTGCTTCTGGGCATACGAGACTATAACCAATAAGAATTATTAAGAAAAGATTTTGTGAAAAAAAATATGGAAAGTAGACAAACTTGGTATTATTAGCCATGAAAGTATTTGTAGAAGAGACAGAGGGAAGTCACATTACGTCAGTGAGAAAATGACTGGAGTTGAGCTACCAGGTCGGGATCGATAACATTACAGATTCTTCGATATATTTTGTAAAGAAGCCCGACATGAATAGCAGGGGCAGCCAACCAGATGTGACAGCAGTATTCAATGCATGGGCGGATGGTAAATTTATATATGTGCAAGATGGATTTAGACAAGAAAAACTTCCTGGCCCTACAAAGGAAATCAACCTTCCAAGCAGCAGATTTAGCTATGGATTCAATGTAGCCGTTCCACTTGAGGTCGGCTGATAAATTTAGGCTGAGGAAGTACAGTGTTTTGCTTGCGGGGACATTAGCCTGATCCATTCTGATGGGGAATAGGAGCAGTTGTCTATGGTTGTTAAGGGATAGCAGCTTTGTTATGGAAGCATTAAAATTTACAAGCCATTTCTTATCCCAGTCCACCATAGATTGGAGTTCCTTTTCAAGATCTGCAGCGAAGTTTGCTTTGTCAGCCTCGGCAGATTTTTTTTATCAAGGCGAGAATAAATGGTCATCAGCATAAATACTTATTTGGGATTACATCAGGCAGATTGTTGAAGATCAGAAAAAGCATAAGATCTAGAATAGTGCCTTGAGGGACACCCATATTTGTATGATAGTATCTGGAACATGCTCATTCAATACTACGTTCATTATGTGATTTGAAAGAAAAGACTGGATTAGGTTATTTAAATTAAGTTTTCAAGTCATGTAGAAGAAAAATATAGAAAATACTTAGTTGTCCCTCCACAAACTCTTATGACAACCTTAATTCTTTCAGGTACAGATTTCACAAATTCAAAGCAACATTCTATATCGAAGTAGTTCCAACTTTTTCAAATGATGGTTAATAGATCTTCTTTGCTGAATGAAGCCATCCAACGAGCCATTTTTATTAAGTATTCCTATTATAATTTTTCAAGAAGATTTACATCCATATTGTTCCATAGTCATGCCAAGGATTCTTTTTGTATGCCTTTCCCCAAAGAAAAGCTTCAGTCCCCTTTGTTCTGTAATAAGATGCATTATTATCCTAAGAAACAGCTTCATCACCAAATCAATTTTCTATTGATGAACTGAGAGAATTATCCAGGATTTCAATGTGCACATGTATCATTGATTGTTGAGGTAATGACTGCTCTCTCCCAACTGGTCCTTTAAATGACGTGTCACCTGATATATCTCTTCTTCAGTATGGCAGTGAGCACTGAACAATCTCCTCAAAGACTTGAAGAAACAGAAATGTAGGTCCCCAGAAGGTTCCTGAAGATACTACAGACTGAACATGTAAGCAATGAAGTTTTAGAGTAAATGGAAACAAAAAAAAGAAACTTATACTTAAAATCAGGAAGAGACAGATGGGTTTCTCTTTTAATGAGGAAAGAAAAGATAGAAAATATGATACTCGAAGGACAGATATAGGGCAAGAAGAAAATAATGCAAAATATACTTAATGAGTATGAATAAATGGATGGGGGAATGAGGTTTATGAAAAATTACAGAAAGAAAGTTTATGAAGAGCTACAAGGGACAAGACGTTGTGGAGATCCATGACTGTCTATGTCCTGGGGAAACATGGCACATAAAGAGAACTGGTGTCAATAAATGACTTGAAAAATTTACTTGTTTTCTTCAGGCAGCTATATTTATTAAAAAAATCATTTGAATGAAAAGGGATTTACACACAGAAAAGTCTAACAAAAACCAACACTAACAGACACGGAGAAAAAAAATGAGGTTAAATGGGCTAAAGTGAAATAGTCATTGATGTGGACAATTGAACGAAAGTAATATTCAGTAAAAAACAAGAACCTGCAACAATTATCAAAAGTTCCAACAACATCACTGTGGCCAATGAAGATTCTCTTATCATTCAAAGGCATTTTAGTTTTAGCTTGGACTAACATCCTTGTAAATGATTTGAAAGATTTTCCCCCTATGATTGAACTGTAGCCTATTATAAAATTAATTCCAAGTAAGATTTGAGACCAAAACACCTGCATACACATAGAATATTTGACCAAGTTTAAAAATAGAAAGAGATTTAAGACAAGGATGCATCATCTCACCAGTAAGGCTATCCTAAGAGCCCTTCTAAAACTTATTATTAGGGGACACAAGCATAACAACATGAAATATGCAAGTGACAGTGTTGATGGTAGCTACAGAAAGAACACTACCATAACTGTTAGAAAATAAAGGAAAGCAGGAAGAAAGGACAAACTATCAATTGCAGCATGACAGAATGTATGATCATCAGCATGAGAGAAGGACGAAGACGAAAACTATAAATTGAAAATGTCAAAATCAAGCAAGTACAGGAATTTAAAGATCTGGGAAGTGTTTTAACAGGTGATGGAAATGTGAGATAGAAATTCAAAGATCTTTCAGCAGCCACTCTTTTGACCCAGGGCAACACTACCTCTTCAATGCACTTGATGTAAGACTCAGTGTTGCGCTTTGGGGCCCTCACTGAGAAATTTGGAGTTCTTCTTTTAACAGAAAGATCAGAGAGAGTTTTCTGAGCTGTTGTACATTTATAATCACCATTAGACTCATCCAATTCATTTTGAATCCTCTGCAGAGTTGATACCCAAACACCCTGAAATGTTCGTAAGGGAGCTTCGAGCTTGAATGCCAAGGGGTACAGCATACCATTTCCAAATTTCTGACAGAGTGAATTGAGTCATGGTTTTCTTTATCTCATGGATGGGGACTAGCTAACCCTACCAGACTGTGCAGTATACAACATCAAAACAATGTGTATACACAAAATCAAGAATATAACATGGCAACAAATTCACCCATCGCACTGTGCGTTGTGTGTATAATCGCATGCTGGGTTTGCAACATTAATCTCTGACACGTAAAATTGAAAGCTAGAAGAAGGTATTAAATGCAATAAGAGGATAAAGAGAAGGAAAATGCCAGAAAGGAGAAATGACCACAGTATTCTACACGTGTGTATGTATACACACACTGGAAGAAGAAAACAAAAATGAACCTTGTACTAATGAAAACAGGCATAAATTATCTTTTAACTTAATATAAAAGTGAAGAAAATGAGAAAATGAAGTAAACTGCTTGCATCACCTGATGAGCGAATGTAATGATTACTGGAGGGTCCATCATTATATATATATATATATATATATATATATATAGCCACACTGATGAGCTGTGATACAGTGAAACAGGCTTGCATATAGATTATATATATATATATAGCCACACTGATGAGCTGTGAAACAGGCTTGCATATACATTATATATATATATATATATATATATATATATAGCCACACTGATGAGCTGTGAAACAGGCTTGCATATACATTATATATATATATAGCCACACTGATGAGCTGTGAAACAGGCTTGCATATACATTATATATATATATAGAGCCACACTGATGAGCTGTGATACAGTGAAACAGGCTTGCATATAGATGACATTATATATATATATATATATATATATGTCATCCGCAGACAGTACTGTTTCACAGCTCATCAGTACAGTTAGATATCTGATTGCCTCTAGCCAGGATTGAAACCCATCCAAATTGACACCAGTTGGTGATTCTGCCTTTGAACTATGGCTGCTCGATGGAGGAAGGTGGATAATTATACATATATATATATATATATATATATAGCATAATGATAATCCACGTATACTGTCATAAATATATATATATATATATATATATATATGCAGTGTAGATATACAAGAATGCAAAGGAGTATCTGTACATAAAGTGGTAGGATAACTCTCAAGGAGAGATCTAAATATGTATATAAATACATATAGAGCAAATATATGTATAAATTAAGACAGACACGTTATTCCATGGTTAAGTGGAAGTATAGGCCTATTTAAGGTGAACCATCTTCAGCTTCTGTCTTTATTGTACAGAAGATTTTACACGAAGAAGTTGAAGTTGGTTCGCCTGAAATAGGCCTATACTTCCACTTAACCATAGAATAATGTGTCTGTCTTAATTTTCACACACACACACACACACACACACACACAATATATATATATATATATATATATATATATATATATATATAGTCATCCACAGACAGATCTGTTTCGCTGTATCACAGCTCATCAGTATGGTTAGACATCCGATTGCTTTTTACCCAGGATTGCAGCCCAACCGAATTGGCCTCAGTCAGCCATTCTACCTCTGAGCTATGGGTGTTCGGTAGAAGGAGGCAGACTTTTTAGCATGTTATATATATATATAAGATATAGAATTATTTAAAAGCAAACTAGACTTATCTTTTATATACTGTATCCCTTCAAAATGTGGACAATACAACTTCCTACCTTTGGTAGCTCTTAGCAATGTCTCTCTTTTGCTCTTTCTCCCAGTTTTGACATTTATTTCTACAAGTTTATTAGGGAGGTTATTTGTTTTCCTCTGTCCATATTGCCGTCCACATACTGTAAGTGTCAAATACTTTAAGCCCAGTTTCCTTATTATGTGCCCTAGTAATAATAATAAATTCTAAATTTTTACATAACTCATTATAGCAGCAGAAATTTCCAGAACTGCAATGATGGATGCTTGCTAAAGTTAAAATGATGTTTAGAAAAGGTAACCACACGAAATAAAGCAATTTAAGTAGAAATTGATAATAAAGATAAAATATTAAAAGGAAAATGAGTTTTCAATGTTATTCTGAAAAGGATATTTGCAAAATGACGTGTGTACACAGCCGCCAGCATGACCAATTGTAGATCGGCAAATCTCACCTCGCTTTGATATTCGACAGTCTTTTGTGCAGCATTCATGATTTGCAGGACTGAAAGAGTCAAACAGTTTTCACAAGACATTAAATAGACAGAAAAATTGTAATGAAAGAGTGAATATTAACATTCTTTTAGCAATTTACATTATTTATATTGTTTGGACAGTTGTCCTCATCTTTATTGTCATGCATGTTTCAGCTGTTGTATGCTCTAGTCTTCATCAGGTGATATATGTTATAATTTCAAACTGAACCCTTTATTTCATCCACTGGAGTAGATTGTTCTAGTTCCATGTCCCACACGCTTTCTGGATATTTCAGTTATTTCCGTTTAGTAATTCAACTCTCCAAGTTTATGTTCACCTCTGCTGTAGCCAGGTATTGAATTCACAATTCTTTTATCATAAGAAACTTTTTCAATCAAAATATCATAATTTAAAATGATCACCTTTTGGGATACAGTCCAATGTCAGCTTAGATGAAAACCTCATGTGCAGTAGTATTATTAGCATTAAGTGCTTTTTGTTTGTTTCTTTTAATTATTAGCTGAAGCATTGTCAGCCATAATTAATTTTTGATTGGTATTTACTTTCACCTTCAGTTTTTATTAGATGAAGCATTGTCAGCCATTATTATTTTTTGACAAGCTTTGACTTTTATCTTTATTTTTAGCTGCTTTTTTTATCATTGTAAGCTTACTCATGTCTACAGAATTGATGCCCCAAGAAGTCAGCACAGACTGGGGCATCAATTGGGGCTAAGCTCAGAGTGAGATTGAAAATCATGTATCTTTTGGTTCAAGGAAGCCTAGTAATCACACGGTTATTGTAAATGCCAAGCTACAAAAATTTGATACCTTGTAGAACAACAAATCTAACTGTTTACGTAAGTCTATCACTTGATTCTATGAACCAATTAGCAATTACGGTTCAGGGTTTCAGGTAAAAAAGAAAAAAAGAAGCAAATGTGGCTTCCATAAAGAACCTGCTTTCTCTGCCAGAAAAAAACTGTTATTGGAATTGTGCAGCTAATTCTCTGAATTGGTCTCTTTTATAAAGTCATGTATACTAGAAATAATGCCTTTCAAAAATACTCTCAGACTGTTTTCATTTCCTCCCCTCATAATTATCATATATATTTTTACAACATCACATGATCCCAACAGCTCAATTCCTTTATTTACATCAAAACGAGCTCAACTATTTTTGTTCTCTGGTAATCCGTGCTCAAAAGTCGGCAATGACACTTTATTCATACATGACATTCTCACACTTTAAAAAGTTCTGAGTACCTTGAAAACAATAAAAAATCAGTTGCATGAAACTTTGGATTTTTTATAATACATTTTGGAACAAAAATGACAGTTTCTTTCTTTTACCACTGTGTGATAACATAGACATAACAGATGTCTAGTTTTTTGTCACTTGAGTAGAGATTGAAGCAAACAGTGTATGTGTCTGTGTGTGAGTGAGAGAGTGAGCCAATGTGGCTAACTTCAATTTCTCTGAAAAATCAAACATACATGTGCAAAAAATATTATAAATAAAATTTAGTTAAAGGTTAGAACTACTAGGTCAGAACAAAAGTCTGTAGCATTTTAAAATTAATTTCAAAGATAATATTTAGATATTTTCTCATAGATTTATTCAGCCGTACATGTACCATTTTGTTCCACTACTTTTTGCTATCTTTAAAGCAGCTCCATGATTCCATCCTCCCAGAACTTGTTTCTGGCTGATGAAATGGTTTAAGTGGTATTTACAGACTTCCAGAAGATTGAAGTTCTTCATATTAAGATAATTTCATAGGGATTGAATTGAGTGGTAATCAGGAAGTGCAAAATCACGTGAGTACGGTGGGGGTAGTAGATGTGCCTAGATAAGATCCATCAATTTTTACCATATCTGCAAAATGATAATACACGTGGTGTTACCCTAATGGAAGCAACACCCTTTTAGTCAGCCAATTCCAGACACATTACATCAATTTCTGCCTTTAATTGGCCCAATTGGGAATAGTTTAAAACCTGATGTTATAAAAGGAGATTGTAATACATAATCCCCTTTCAATCTTACCAAATTCTTAGCACCACCTTCTTCAGGCTAAAACTGTCTTTTGGAATGGTTAGCAGTCTCACTATAGTTGTTTTTGCTTTATATAGTAAACAATTTTTCATCACCTGTGATCATGGTTTATTTTGTTGCATTTGAGCAGAGAATCACACATGGAAATGCGGTGCATTAGATATTTTTCAATTAAATTGTGGGGAATCCAAACAATGCAGTAATTCATCTATCCGAGTGCTTTCAAATACCTTCCAACACTCATATGAGATATATAGAGTAAATGTGTGAAGTCATGTAACATGTGACCTGGTGTTTTTTTGTTTTTTTTTAAATCAGTGTTTCAATTTGGTCATCATCAACTGCTGGAATGGTCTTCCAGATTCAAATTTTCTATTTTTTAACTCAGCAAATCACTTAAAAACAGTAATCTCAGCTATGGCACCATCCCTATAAATGGCACATACCTTTTTTTATGTTTATACAGTGTTTTATTCCTTTATGGAAATAAACAAGTATCCAATGATGAAAATGCATCTCATTTTCCTCTGTTTATTTTTAAATTAAAAAAACTTAAAATTCACTGTGCATGAACCTATAGAAATTAACTAAGTTGTCTGTCAAAATGTCCCATAGCATTCACACATTTCTTACTGATGGTATTCATGTATGTCACCATAGGGGTCTCACTTGCACAATAGGAGACACAAGGTGCTACTTTATGTACTCCTGCAGTTTCCATCTAATTTGGAAGAATTCAATTATATTCATTGTCTAATATCAGGATCTTTTGCAGGACACTATTGCAGGTCAATGCCACAAATCAGCTCTGTTAGATTCTGCCATCGACCATATCAAGCATACCGCTCACAATGTCTTCACTGTAATCCTGGCAATCTTTTGGGTACTATGCCAAACTGCAACCCATGGTTATATCTTATATCTTTTGCTATGAATTGATTTGCTTTTTATCCCCTATTAACTTAATGCAGGTTATTTAAAGCCAGAAAATAATTTTTAGATTGTAAGAATTTTTGGGGAGATAATGATTTACTAATACAAGTTGTACTCATTAACCCATAGCAGGTGGGAAGGCATACAAAACATAGAGTCATATCTTTCCCAAGAGTATTTGTGAATATAACAAACCTGAGTGGGATTTGAACTTGGCTTTATGATCTCCAATTTGGAATTGCTATCTAGAGCACCTATCTAGAGCATTATCGTTTTGAATTCAGAGTTGTCTTTCTCTTAGACTACCAACCATGGTTAGAGAGCTCTACTCTACTATTTAACCCAAAGCTGGAGAGGAGAAAAGAGATGCTTTTCCAAGAGGATTTGGGTATGAATGTAATGAGCTTGATTGCAATTTGAACTCTGCATTCCAATTTCTCATTCCATGCCACTATTACACCACCTTCCCACCTATCTATAGAAAGGCACCTTTAAATGTCACCTTTTAACATATTTCATTTCCCATGTGACAAATTTATGGCATATATGAATAATGCATTCAATCACTAATAAATAAATAAACACCAGGAATGAAATTATTACATTTTATAATTTTTTATCCTTAAATTCAGATGTTATATTATTAATAATTCATTCAAAGTCTGTAAAGATTTTCATTTTTTGCTAGTAGTATAGTAAATTTTAATCCATCTAAACTTATTTATAAATGGAACTTTGTCTGCGTGTGTGTGTATCCGTTACCTATAGACTCCAAAACGGCTGAACCAATTTCCTTGAAAATTTACACAGTTGTATTGTAAGCGTCTGCGAGTGTTCTTAGCTAGGTTTTGTGTTGAGGTACCCCCGATAAATATCGAAAAAATCAGGTTATAGAAGGAGTGGTCCGATTTTAATCAAATTTGATACACTCACAGACAAAGACATAAGAAACGATATTTAGAAGTTTCAAGGTTGCAGTTCTTACAATAGTGCAGAAAATAGATAATATATATTTAAATTGATACCAGGAAATCAAAATTTGACTTACATCCATTCATTTTTCTTTCAGTCTACAGTTTCGCTTTAACTGGAAACTTTTTAGTCTTTTGTGCCAACGTCCAAAGACGTTGGAGCTCCAGAACCATGGATTAGTTTTAAAGCTTTCATTACACCCGAGCAACGCCGGGCTATACTGCTAGTATCTAAAAAAAAATGAACATCTTATTGATGATGAACAATATTTACTCAAGAAATTCAAGGATGTTTGTACAGACTTCAAAAAGTGCATAAACTCAAGGCTCGGGACAAAATATTCTTATTGAAAACTCCTATGAGAAATGCTTTTTTTTTCTTCTAATTTTTAAATGGGATTCTAAGTGTATGCTTGTCAGCACTGACCTGCACTTGGCCTGAGGCTTTAATAGGCATTTATCCGTACAACACGGATCTTCACGATCATCCAAGAAACCAGGATCACATTCTTCATTTCGAGATACATTAACTTTGCCATCACCGCAAAAACTGAATTGTTCTTCCATTACTGAAAGCAGAAAGAGAGAAAACAGTAATTACAGCAGAAATTTGAAAATATCTTTTGCTATGAATTGATTTGCTTTTTATCCCCTATTAACTTAATGCAGGTTATTTAAAGCCAGAAAATAATTTTTAGATTGTAAGAATTTTTTGGGAGATAATGATTTACTAATACAAGTTGTACTCATTAACCCATAGCAGGTGGGAAGGCATACAAAACATAGAGTCATATCTTTCCCAAGAGTATTTGTGAATATAACAAACCTGAGTGGGATTTGAACTTGGCTTTATGATCTCCAATTTGGAATTGCTATCTAGAGCACCTCCAGAAAATCCAAGCTTACAACCTGGTATTCCCATCACCAGGCTCAACGTTGCTTAACTTTGGTGATCGTTTATGAACTGGTATTTCCATGTGATAAAGCCATAAGCCTATAGTAGCATGCATATTTGGACATTAGGAAAACATTTAATGAAAAAGTAACAATAACATCAAAGTCATTATTATAGTGATGATTAAATCTGCTAATAAAGTACATTTAAAATTCAAAACATGAACTTTATATATCTGAGGGGGTAAGGAGCACAAAACCCTTTCTCTAGAAATCAAATTAGAATAAAGCTTTTTAAAAGATCTTTTTCCCAGTACATTTTATTTACTATACTCAACTCACTCCAACTGTACACTTTAACCCTTTAACCCTTTAACCCATAAATATACCATATATACGTGTGTGTGTGTATAAAATTATTAATTATTTGTTTGAACATTAATTTTGATCAAAACTCATATTTAAGTAGATATTCTATTTATAACCAAACAGTATATATATTTATTTCTACTGACCTGATTATTTACAATAAATTTTTGTTCTTAACATGCTAAGCATTGATGGTTGAATTCGAAGTTGTCTTTCTAGATTGCTTGCCACCTGAGGCTGAATAACAGTCTGCCTTACTATTTAATCGATAGCTGAGGGGAAAAAGAAATATTCATATATTTCCTTGAGGGCATTTCTACAAGAGTAATGAACCGGACTCATTGATTTCTAGTTTTGTGCCACTAAATATTACAACACCTGTACATCCATTTGTCTTTAAAATCAGATGGAAGTCAAATAATAAATTTTCACAAATATGAATCCTAAAACAAACATACAATTTTAGTAGCTGATTGGAAATTATGCTTAAAGCAACAAGGCACCAGTCTGCATTATGTTATGTTTTCCAGGAAGTTATTTTTTAATTACTACAAAACTTGTAAGCTTAGCCTTACAAGACTTGTCTTTAATAATGAGCAACAAAATTAACATTTGCCTATACTTCTGAGAAGAGGTAATATTTACATTATTTACACTATTCAGACTGTTTTCCTCATCTTTATTTCCATGTTTACAATGTTTTGGCGGTTATATGCTCTGTCCTTCTTCAGGTGCTAGGAACTTTGAACTGAACCCTTTATTCAAGCACAGAAATGAATACAATATGGGAACCAGTAATATGGAGTGCTAGAGAAAATCTATTTTAAATTTTCCAATATGAGCTCTGGTAAAAAAATGGTTACTGAGATATTAGGTTTATTAACCCCCAAAAATCCATACACTGATGTCCTCAAGGACACATGGTCCAGTGGATATAGGCATTGGTTAGTTCCAGTGACTTAACCCAAAGAGTTGTGAGTTAATACCTTAGAGAGTTGAGTTAAAGGGAGATAACTACATAGCATCTGGAAGTAGCATTGCACATGGAATGAGAATTATATACTCCACTAATCAAAATAAAGGGTTTGGTTTAAAATTCCTTGCATTTGAAGAAGACTAGAGCATACAGTGGCCGAAACATTGGAAAACATGGCAATAAAGATGAGGTTAATAGTTTGAACAGTATAAATAACGTAAACAAATTACCATGTTCTGCAAGAGAGAGAAAGAGAAAACATTTAATTTGTCCTGTTTGAAACAAATCTTAAGAAACATTTAAGCAGCTGTTTAACTATCTCTTTAAGGCACTTTAGATGACCAAAAAATTCTTCTATAATCCACTTCCATATAGGATTCTGTTTACATCTGGAATAAATTTATTGCAATAACAGGAATTGATTATAACTCTAATCTAAACTTATTTATAAATGGGACTTTGTCTCTGTGAGTGTGTCCGTTACCTATAGACTCCAAAACGGCTGAACCGATTTTTAAAAAATTTACAGTTATACTATAAGCGTCTGCGAGTGTTCTAAGCTAGGTTTTGTGCTGAGGTACCCCCGATAAATATCAAAAATCGATAATCGAAAGAAATTGGGTTATAGAAGGCGTGGTCTCATAGACAAAGACATAAGAAACGATATTCAGAAGTTTCAAGGTTGTAGTTCTTACAATTGCGCAGAAAATTTGATATCGATACCAGGAAATCAAAATTTGACTTACATCCATTCATTTTTCTTTCAGTCTACGGTTTTGCTTTAACGAGAAACAACTATTGCTTTTTAGTCTTTCATGCCAATGTCCAAAGAGTCTGAGCTCCAGGACCGTGGACTAGTTTTAAAGCTTTCATTACACCCGAGCAACGCCAGGCTATGCTGCTAGTCTTACATAGAAGAAACAAAATGCAAAATTGGAACAAATTGATCAATATATTCATCTATTTGCCAAGAGTTTTTCATCTTATGGACAGTTTTTCTATTTCTTGGACTCACTATACAAAGTGATAAGAACCCTGGTAGCAATAGTCTTTTTCATGTTTAAACTCAATCATCAGTTCATAAAGATTACATTTAAGCCACTGAGTGTTGACCTCAAGGTTAACTTTTATGTTTGCATATACTCTATCCCTGATATTGAGCACTTTAACCCATATATGAAATTATTAATTATTTGTTTGAACATTATTTTTAATTGATTCTCGTATTTAAGTAGATATTCTGTTTATAATCAAACAGTATATATATATATATATATATATATTTCTACCAGCTTGATTATTTATAAATTTTTGTTATGAAAATGTGTCATTCGGCAGGATTCGAACCTATCCACATAGGGTAAGCCACCAATTAATCCGGCACATTTTAGACCTCTTGACCATGAATGATCAAGTCTAAAAGAAGTCAAATCAAGCCTATATAACACAATTTTCGATTCAAGCAAATAACCATATCTGCACCGAAATGTATCGCAATGTCAACAAATGTAAACATGTTACAAAGATTAACGAAATGGTTATAAACAAGACAATTTGTGTTATACAAGCTTGATTTGACTTCATTTAGACTGTTGGTCATTCGTGGTCGAGAGGTCTAAGATGTGCCAGATCAATTGGTGGCTGCCCATATGTGGATAGAGGTGGCAAGTTCGAATCCTGCCGAATGACACACATTTTCGTAACAAATTTCTTGTAAATAATCAGGCCAGTAGAAATTAATATATATACTGTTTGATTATAAACAGAATATCTACTTAAATAAGAGTATTGATCAAAAATAATGTTTAAACAAATAATTTCAAATTGTTGGTTGTTTATAACCATTTCATTAATCTCCATATATATGTATGCAAGTTTCATTAAAAATGACAGAATAGGTAGTACGGTTAAGTTTTTTTATATAATTTTTCATGTCATCTTATTTTATTTTCAGAACAAAATACATTAAAATTGTCCAACTGTTTTGTTTTTCTGAGCACTTTCGACTATATTTTTAGCCATTATCAAGGATGTATTTTATTTTATGTGCAACTGAATATGCCTAGTGTTTATGTATGTATGTAGAGCCATGTGTGCTTTATATTTCAAACACAGTAAGCATTTATCCGTAACCAAATAGCATCATCTACATGCAAAAAAAAAAAAAAAAGGTTAAAAATAATGGTAACATTATTAATGAAAAAGAAAAATCCAAGACTTAACACCAACTACAAACATGGCAACAATTTGCATACTATGTGAAAGTATAGCTGAAAGATTTGGACAATTTTATGTTTAGAAAAGAAAAAAATAATTGTAAGATCCCATGAAAAATTATATATTAACTGTAATACCTTGTCTGTCATTTTTAATTAAACCTGCATAAAAGAGAGATTACTGCCCAAATACACTATATATATATATATATATATATATATTTTCTAAACATATACTGTTAAATATAAGAGACAATGAATGACTTATGTTTAATCATGAGCCGTTCTAAACATCGTATGTTGGCTTTAATTTCAGTGAAAATAAAGACAAAAATTCTCCAACATTTAGGTAAGTTTTTATTAAGTTGGTTCTAAGCTTTCAGCTCACATGAGACATCTTCAGAGAGGTTATAAGGATAGTAACTATTGGAGAATTTTTGTCTTTATTTTCCACTGAAATTAAAGCCAAAATGCGACGTTTAGAATAGCTCATGATTAAACATAATAGAGATTCATTGTCGCTTATATTTAACAGTATATGTTTAAAAAATTATTTGCTGCCTCAATATGCTATATATATATATATATATTATATATAGTGACATAAATTAATGAATATATGTGGAAGGTGTACATATGGCTAGTATTATTATTCAGGTGTTAATAAAACAGTGCTCAATATATGAACAGAGCTGTATTATATCTAGCTATCTAAACTTATTTATAAATGGAACTTTGTGTGTGTGTGTATCCGTTACCTATAGACTCCGAAACAGCTGAACCGATTTTCTTGAAAATTTACACAGTTGTACTATAAGCGTCTGCGAGTGTTTTTAACTAGGTTTTGTGTCAAGGTACCCCAAATAAATATTGAAAATCTATAATCGAAAAAATTGTGTTATAGAAGGAGTGGTCCAATTTTAATCGGATTTAATACACTCATAGACAAAGACATAAGAAACGATATTCAGAAGTTTCAAGGTTGCAGTTCTTACAATTGTGCAGAAAATTTGATATCGATACCAGGAAATCAAAATTTGACTTACATCCATTCATTTTTCTTTCAGTCTACGGTTTCGCTTTAACTGGAAACAACTATTGCTTTTTAGTCTTTCGTGCCAACGTCCAAAGAGTCTGAGCTCCAGAACTGTGGATTAGTTTTAAAGCTTTCATTACACCCGAGCAACGCTGGGCTATACTGCTAGTATATTAATAAATACACATATTATCCTACATTTGTGCCAAAGACATAGGATAATATATATATATATATATTCATCATCCACATACGAGCTTGTTTCGCTGTATCACAGCTCATCAGTGTGGCTAGCTATGTAAAAATCTCAGAGTATATTTGTAAAAGGAAAAAAAATGTATAAAGCAAAAGTAAAAATTATCTTAGCTGATGTGTTTTGTTCTCTTGCCTTGATAAAACCCCTCAAAGGATGAAACATGTCAGCTAAGATAAATCTTTCTTTTGCCTTTCTTTATTCATATATAATGATAGTAAAGAAAGAATGTCCACATTTGTTTCTTACAGAGTGTGGGTGTGGTTGGCTGATAATAATGATAAACATTATTGCAGAATTCTTGTAGTAATTGGTGCACTTGGAACATCGCCAAGGAACTTGAAAGGAAAATTGAGACCAAGATTGCAGACCTTCAGAAAACTGCCATCATTTACTGAGGATTATTCCAAAAGTTTGTGAGTTGTGAGCACCATAAGTCAATCAATGTGCAACACCGAAATAATTATTATAATATTTATTATATATTATTTAACCTTTAGACAAGGAGAAAAATGTTAAAAATTAGAATTTTTGGACTTGCCAGTATCCTTTCTCAATGAAAAATAAAATATATATGAGAGAGAGAGGGAATATTTTGCACTGAAAAATGTATTCAATAAAGACTGCTTTTAAGTATTTGAATAATTTTGAAAAATTTAACCAAAGGAATTCAGGAGTATTGGAAATAAATTTAAGCCAAAGAATTGTACACTGCTTTTTCCTTTAAACATTTATCGAAAAATATTTTAATAAAAAAGAAATAACAAAAAACTAATGTTTCAGTAATATTTCAGAAAACAAAAAAAAAATGTTTTTACCTGAGAAACAACTATAGGCTTTTGATTTCAGTACGTTGCTAATATATTTTTTACTGCATGGTGAAAATTTCTGCAAAGTGGAAGAAATTGATAAAGAAGTTTAGTATCTATAAATAATTCTTTGATTGCAAAGAAACTACTTATCAAAACTTATTTGTCTGTTTCAATCAAAAAAGGTCTAAAATCGATGTTATTTGGCATCAAAACTCAAGACTGAGAAATGGCTACATTTTGTGTGCCGTGTATCTCCATGATGTGGGCAATCATGGATCTTCACAATTTCTTGTCTTTTGTACATATATTTTCTTGATTTCAAATGAAAAGTTGGAAATTTTCACTTTCCAAAATTTTAGGTTTAGAGGGGAAAAAAGTGTCAGTTTAAATACGTCTCAAGAAGATACGAGGTAAATATTGGATTTTATTTTATTTCTTTTTTTAACCTGGAGGCGTTTTTTTTTTGTTTTTTTTTAACACAAAGAAAAGTTTTTCTAAATTTTGAAAATTAAAATGGTTAGGGACACACAAATTGTTTTGTTATGGTTTAGAATAAGTTTTAGAAAACTAAATTTTCTTGACAGATGATCAAAGTTAGCAATGAGAAAATTGTGAAACTGGTTACCTGATTGTTAGTTTCATAGCCACTGACAGCATATGGATACATAATAAACTTGCCATTATCAAAAGATGAGGGTGCACATCTTCCTTCACCAGGGTCATGTTCACTACCCCAATTGTGTCCTGACAAGAACATTTACAAAATTCTATCTATGCACATACATAAATATTGAGACAAAAGTATAAAGTTTTACATAACAAATAAAAGTCAGAAATATTATTTCATCAATGTCAAAATTACTTTTAAAACATTTGCTTTTTCTTGTACTTTAAAATAAAATTAAGCAGTTTAAAGGAAATCATTCTTAAATTTTCATTAAGGTGATTTACAAATTTTAAAGTTATTTTATTGATTTCATTTTACTAGTTTGAAATGTGAAGAGAAATTATCAATTAAATATCAGATAACATTCTGTAGATGATATTAGATGTAAAAAGTAAGCAGCATGCAAATCAGAATATTATAACAATGGCAAGCAGTTCCTGAATCGGCATTCTGGCCAGTAGCAACTAGTTGACAAATTGATTCCTTATAACAGCAGAAACTGGCACCTGAGAATCATCAACCCAGGATTAGTAAAAAAAAACTGGCACCTGAGAATCATCAACCCAGGGTTAGTAAAAAAAACTGGCACCTGAGAATCATCAACCCAGGGTTAGTAAAAAAAACTGGCACCTGAGAATCATCAACCCAGGGTTAGTAAAAAAACTGGCACCTGAGAATCATCAACCCAGGGTTAGCAAAAAAAACTGGCACCTGAGAATCATCAACCCTAGACAAGCAAAAAAGATGCTCTCAAATTGGCGTAGCAGGCCAGCAAAAAGTGGCTTCCACACTGATACCCTTAACCAGAAGAAACCATTTTCTGCTTATTTGGGGGTGTAAATTTGGGAGCTGTTTTTTGTTGCTTGGGGACAATATCATATGGTTTATTTGTGACCCTCTCTGAGCTCCAGACATGATATAACAAATCATGTAGACAATGGAAAAATCAAATATTTCTTGTGTGCTGCATTCCTTCAGGACAGAGTCGACCATAGCTCTCCACAACATCTTATCCCTTGTTGCCATTAACATTTTTTCTCTCTTTGCTAAGGTTCTTGCACCTTTCTACCATCCATTTACCTGAGCTTGTCAAGTAAGTGGCTTGCTATATTTCCCTAGCTATCTTGCTCTCAATATGCCCCGTGAAAGTTAAGTTTACCAAACCCTCCTCATCATTGCTTAAAAAAAACAAAAAAAAAAAACACTTACCAATTTCTTTTTCCCCATTTTTCAAAGTCCACAAATGAACCAAATGCAACAAGAAAAAAAAAAAAAAAGAAAAAAAAAGGTAAACACATAAAATATCAAACAAACAGATGTTGATAAAAGCAAATCTTCTTTGGCATGAATCTATTTCATCTAAGTAAGCAAACCATTAACTGCTTATCTCTTCGTATAGACAAATAGAAATTATTGGCTTCTTAAGTGTCTGTCTGAAACATTTCCTAAGTGACAGTTTGAAGTTCGACTAAAAAAAATCTAATCCCAAGGGAGAAAGAGAAAAAAAAACGGTAACATCTGGTATTCAAAAAGCATTAACAAGATTAAAAATCATGATAATTTTTGGAGACAACTAGAACACTAAAACTTTGGCACGGACCTATTCAGTTATCTTTCAGACATGCTATTACCCGACAGGCGATTGCAAAATAGAGTAGAACATTGGTTATCTGATTGAAATGGGTGTGTAACATATTCTTCAGATGAGCATTTTCTTTTTTAACTTCATAGTGTGACCCATAGCAAAAACCATGTTTTGTATTGCGACCCATTATACCTATGTGCAACAAATCAAAGACAAACTGTTCACTAGGTTCATTCATTTAACATATTTAGATGTACATTTCGTATGATCTGCACATATTAGAATTGCACGTGTCTATTTGTATGGATATAAAATTATTACTTTTAGAAAAATAAATTCAAAGGAAATTCTCATACAAATAAGATGCATAAACTCAATGAGAACAGACTATATATATATATATATATATATATATATCTCAGCATGCAGTGTGGGTATAGAAGAATCCAAAGGAGTATCCTGTACATACAGTGGTCGGATAACTTTCAAAGAGAGCTCTAAATATATATGTATATAAATACATATATAGCAAATATAAGAAAAATTAAGGCAGACACGTTATTTCATGGTGAATCAAAAGTATAGGCCTATTTCAGGTGAACCTTCATCAACTTCCATCTTTATTGTACAAAGGATTTTTTAGTGTAAAATTCTTTGTAAAATAAAGACAGAAGCTGATGATGGTTCACCTGCAATAGGCCTATACTTCCGATTCACCATGAAATAACGTGTCTGCCCTAATTTTTCTTATATATATATATATATAGAGAGAGAGAGAGAGAGATTTCATTTCAAGAAAAGAAAATATGACCTTACTTAGGTGAAAAACTAGCAATGATTTATGAGTGCTGTGCAACATTTAGATTTGTTTATATTCTACACTTTGCTCTCATTTGCATATTTTTTTTCGTCATAGCTCATTTTCTTTTTCTTGTGAACTGCTGAAGGGTCAGGACACACAATTTGAAAAAAACTTAGTCTAGATGATACTGCAAGTGGCTTTACATATGGTCTAAAGTAAAAGATATTTTAAAAATATCATTTAAGATGTTTGTTCATAAGCAGCTGATTCCAATTGAGAACATGGGAAGACAATGCTAGATGCATATCGGGTGCAGTGTTGGACCTGTTTCTGTCCTTTGTCAAATGAAACAAAACAAGGTAATCAACTTCAATATTGAGTCAAAAAATTCTATTCTAGCCCTGACTTCAGATGCAATTGAATTATTCAACAATTTTTCCGGCTTTCACTGGTCACGATAATGAACATACTGTACACGTTCATAGATAAGTTTTGGGGCAAGGATTAATAAGTTTGATGAGAGTGAAATGATGTCACGCAGTCTGCAATAAGTTTGATGAACAAGATACATAAACTTAATGAGAACAGACTAATATATATAATTACATTTTAAATAAAATACGAGCTTTCCCCAGCGAAAAATTAGCAATGATTTATGAGTGCTGTGCAACATTTAAAGTTGTTTATATTCTACACTTTGCTTTCACTTGCATATTTTTTGTTTCTTTTTCTTTTGTTGTGGTCCATTTTGTTGTGGTCCATTTTGTTTATCTTGTGACCCACCGAAGGGCTGTGACCCACAGTTTGAAAAACCTTGGTTTAGATAACTGAACTGTTTAACAGTTAGGAAAACAGGTTTTAAAGCTTTGCTTAAAATTAATAATTTTATTTTACCAATAAATTTGCTTAAATAGGGAAAATATGGAGCTGGAAATCTAAGGGATCGTGTGGTAATTAAAAAAAATATATTTAATGTTATAACTTTTTTACAAGTACAAATCTGTTGAAAGTTAACTTCATTGGTTTATTTTATTTACAGGATCTTGAAATTTTGCTTGGATAATAAGCATATGGATAACAGACATTCTGCTGTACATCATAAAAATAAATGTTGACCATTGTTTGTTTATACTGACCATGAGCGGTAACCAAGTCAGCTTCCTGTGTAAGGATTCGTGCACCATAAGTATTCATAGAGCTGCTCCAGCCTGTATTTAATGACATTATGTCTACGCCAAAGCTTGTTTGTTTTCGATACACTGCAATATAAAAGGTACATCAATTAAAAAAATGAAATTAAGAAAATTATGTATTTTATTATTATTTATGAAAATTAAAATTATAATCAATGAAACCAAAATATTAGCATTTTCATAATGAATACAAGATACAATATCCAAAAGATTAAATTTATTAGATTGGGTCAAACGACATTTGTTAACCTGTAGATAAGAAGAACCTTAGTGAGTTCAGTCGTGACAAGTAGCACTCATCAGCAGGTAGGTGAGGTTTAAGTATCCAAATTCTCCACTCAGTATAAAATATTTGAGAATTTGGTGATAGTAACTGTGAGTTCAATCTTTGTGCCGGGCAGTGTGCAATTAGATTAAGTGGAAATGAGGTGAACAATAACTGATTAGTAGGAAATAATAACTAGGTGAGATATCCCTATACATGATCATCAAAATGAGAACAATTTACCCTCATAGATTTCAGTTTGAAATTCCATAAAGATTACCTGGATAGACAATAACAACAAAATTAAGTACAACTGTTCAAGCACATATAATGTCAATAATGATAACTGCTCATCTCAGAAACTCAGAAAAGAAAGACTTTAGGAAGTATAAAATGAGAATATTAATACTGGAGGACTCTTACCCAGGGATATAAAACAGTGCATTTTTGGTACTTACTTGGGAGTGTTTGGGGTCTTGGAGGTACCAACTAGTGCATTTTTTTGTACTTATACAGGGGTATAAACAAGTGTACTTTTGGTACTTACTCAGGGTATAAATTAATACATCACTCAATAACTCCTGGGCCTGACATATAGAGGGCACCACTAACAAAAAAAAATTCATATGATTTTTATGAAGCACTAATCTTTAAATGGCACGTGACAAAATTTGGGCCCAATCGAATTTTTAGTTTACGAATTACAGTTATTTAAGAGAAGCTACTTTTGCAAATTTTCAAAACAGGGAAAATATCTAATTTCATGTGTTGATAAAGCACTGCTTCCTGATGGGAAAAATACTGTTCAAGCAAAGCAATGACTTGATAAGTTATTCAGACTCTGCTTCATCAGAAACAATGATTAAGAAGTGGTATGATGACTTTAAATGCAGTTGTACAGACACAAATGATGCTGAATGTTAAAGTCGTCCAAAATTGGCAGTTGTCCCAAAAATCACCAAAAGAATCCACAAACATATTTTTGGCTTATCATTAATTGAAGTTGTGTGAGATAGCAGAAGAATTGAACATGGATCCACCACTTCACTCCAGAGTCAAATTGACAGTCCGCTAAGTGAACAGCAGCAGGTGAAAGCCGTCCAAAGTGACCAAAATGCAAACATCAGCAGGCAAGGTTTTGGCCTCTGTATTTTAGGATGAGCAAGGTATTTTGTTCATCGATTACCTTGAGAAAAGAAGAACCATCAATAGCGGATATTATATAGCATTATTGGTGCGTTTGAAGGAAGAAAAAAAATAATGCCACAAATGAAGAAGAAAAAAGTGATCTTTCACCAAGACAACCCACAGTGTCACAAGTCGATTGCATCAATGGCAAAACTACATGAATTACACTTTGAATTGCTTCCACATTCACCCTATTCTTCAGATCTGTCCCTCAGCGATTACTGGCTGTTTGCAGAACTCAAAAGAATGCTCCAGGGAAAGAGATTTAGCTTCAATAAAGAAGTGATATTGAAAACTGAGGCATATTTTGAGGCCAAAGACAAATCGTTCCACAAAAAAAACTGCATCGAATTGTTAGAGAAGCGTTGGAATCAGTGTATTACTCTAGAAGGAGACTATGTTGATAAAAAGTCAAATTTTGCCTAAAAGTTGTCGTTTTATTAGTTAGGCCTGAGACTTCTTGAGTGATGTGTTAGTGTGTTTTTGGGTCATACTCAAGGTGTAAACTAGTGTTTTGGGCTCTTACTTGTCGGTATAAACTAGTGCACTTTTGATACTTAGGAGTATAAACTAGTGCACTTTAGGGTCTTACTTGGGGGTACAAACTGGTGTAATGGGATCTTACTTAGGAGTATAAACTAGTGTACTTTGTGGGTCATACTTGGAGATATAAACTAGTGTGCTTTAATAAGGATTAAATATTTTTTTCAATTTTCCTGTTTATTTAAACTTATTTTTAAAATAATTTTCTTCATGGAATGAATATTTTGTTCTAGGAATCAAAATTGTCCGCCTATTTTATAGCTTAAATTCCTACAAAGTACTATTCCAAATAAAGTAAAGGAGTAATTTCACAGTCAAACTTGGAATGAGCAAATAAGATTCTCATATTGCTGTAAGTTATTGTTTATAGTCCAGTTTTGGGTGATTTTAGAAGTATATTATTACTCTATGAATCTTCAAGATAGACTCAGAACTGAGTAAAACAGAAATTATTAAATTTACAATATTATCAGAAATGATAACCAAGGTTAAAAAAAAAACAAAAAACAAAAATGAAACGACAAAGATTAAATTTCAGAATATACCAAATGCAATTTTCTGGTTTCATTTTATTATACCAAACTTAAGGAGTTATTTCCCATGATACAAAAATGTCAAATATTCTCAATTTGGAGTTGCAAACTTCAAATTGAAATGTTTGTAAAAACACCAATGAGAAACTAAACAGTTTATGTTAAAATGGTGTTAAAGAGGATGCCCTGTCATAGTGTAATGGCTAGCAAGCCATTCTCATTGATAATTACTACTGAGTAGTGAGCTTGAAAGTAATGGCAATCTACAGTGGGAAAATCTTCCGCCTAGTCAGTCAAGTTTCTTTTGAGATTTTTTTTTAATTGTTTCACCCCAAGCAAGGCAGTACCACCACTGATGCGCAGGAGGCTACATAAGAGTAAAAGTTTTGTCAGGAGTAGAGTGAAGAGAAAGACGAACCAGTTACAAGGGGTGTCAGAGAAAAGGCAAGAGAAGTATGGGAACATAGGAGTGAAGACAGTTGTGAAAGTAGAGAGAAAGGAAAAGAACAAGATATATGGGGTGATGTAGAAAGGACTGGAGTCAAGTGAATAAGAGATGGGTATTGACATTGCATTTAAATTCCTGGAGCCGTCAAGAAAGCAAGTATATGGAAGAGAGTTCCACAGGCGGGAAGTGCGAGAAAAGTTGCTGCTGGAGTATAATTGTTGCCTGCATTTGGTTGATCTAACTGTAAATGAGTAGGACTTTATTGCCAGTCTGGTTATCGCCCAAGCGTGTATGGCACTTAACTGAGTGAGTGAGCTTGATCCTCACTCTATACTTCTCCCTCGTGGCCTTGTACCAAACTAAGCTTAATAAATATCTTAAATCAGTGCAAGTATGGTTAGTACAAATGAGTGAATAGTTTATTAAGTCCTGGATATATTTTTGAATGATTAACTCACATTTTCTACCATTATTAGGATGAGGGGTATTTTATTCAAACTATTTTCTTCTTTGTAAAATCTTATTCTCTCCCTCTACATGAATAAAACTACATATAATGGAACTATTATTATTATTAGCCTTAATATTATTTCCAGAACATGAAAGGTTACTGAATGAAAGGTCTGAAGTAATGTCTGGATGTAAATATATCAGAAAATATATTTTAGGATCATACAACCCCAAATGAAAGTGTTTACAAATCTTGACCGACCTCTCCCTTATTCCTACTCCTAGTTATTTTAAACTTCTAGTTGTGCTTTCTGAAAATTCCTGTTGTGCGT
Source organism: Ascarosepion bandense (assembly GCA_037127315.1). Lineage (NCBI taxonomy): Eukaryota > Metazoa > Mollusca > Cephalopoda > Sepiida > Sepiidae > Ascarosepion > Ascarosepion bandense. The sequence continues at coordinate 258,031 of JBBBDQ010001010.1, forward strand.
TTGAAAAAACGTTGGAGAATAAGTTGATATAAAATGGCTGAATATACCTTAAGTGTTGAAACGAAGGTTGTGCAATCGAGTGACATCCAAAGGAAAATATGACAATATATATATATATAAGAAATCAATAACTGCTTAATGAACTTATCTTACTGACTGACTGCAGAGTTTTGTGCCAAATCACTCATCTTCTTCTGTGCCCTGTCCCCTCAGGATGTAGGCGATCATGGCTTTCAACGTCTCCCTATCCCTGGTAGCTCTTAACATGTCTTCTCCTGTTACACCCCTTGTTCCATCATCCACCTGATTAGGTTTTTCAAATATGTTATCCCCTGTCTCTTTTCCCTTCTATCTGGCCTGTTAGTATCAGGTTCTCCAAGCCCTCCTTCCTCATTGCATATCCCAGGAACTTCAGCTGTCTCTTCCTGATGCTCAGTACAAATTTCCTTTTTGTTTCCATAATTTCTAGGACCTCATCATTGCTCACATGCTCGATCCATGATATTCGCAGCATCCTTCTGTAGAACCACATTTCAGTTGCTTCTAGTTTTTCCTTCATCTTTGATGATATTTTCCAGCATTCACTGTCATATTGAAGAACTGACAACACATAGCAATTCAGTACTCTCTTCTTTGTTTCTAGTGAAATTGTCCCGTTTCTTAATACTTTACTCAACTTCGGGAATGCTTCCTTCGCTATGTCAATTCGCCTTCGGATCTCTGTGTCACACTTTCCATCTTCTGTTATAACACTTCCTAGGTATTTAAATTTTTGTACCTGCTTGATTCTAGTATCTCTGACCTGTATTTGGCATATTGGGCTGCCCTTTTTACTGATGACCATGCATTCGGTTTTCTTGCAGTTTATTTGTAGTCCTTATCACTCTCTTCAGCTACCTTCAGTAGGAGGTCTAGAAATAGAGTAGATAGATACACACCAAAATAAAGGAATGAAAGAGATGGACATTTGAGAAAGTGACATAATTGTGATTTTTCCCTATCCCTGAATTTATCCAAGTCAGTACAGAGACTGCAAAGCCCTTGAACATGTCAAATGCAATACATGTTGTACAAAACAGCCAATGTTTGGCTATGAGGTGAACTGGGCAATGTACATTTCAACAAGAAATAAGTTTGATACAACACTACAATAACAAAACAATGAAGAAGTGTTCCTGGCTTAGATCATCAAAGCAGAATGAAATAGATTACTCATTTAGTTTCTCCTAATTCAGAAGTTTTTTTGGGTTTTTTTTAAAGCAGTTGCTTGATCAGTGATTTTCACTCTTGATGTTAGTCACTGGTGGTGTTCTGGGGGTGGTCACTCACTAAGGATCAATTAACATTAGCAAATTGTCCTGCATAAAAAAAATGGTCATTAGCAACAGGTAGTCACTGACAAAGAGGGTCACATAGGGCAGGTTCCACTGTATTTATTTTCTTTACATTTTGATAAACACAAAAAATAATAATAATATTTGGCAATTTCATAGTTTTTCTATTTGAATATTCTGATGAATCAATTCTTAAGGGAATGATTGAATAAGCTCCTTGCAAGTTCCATGACTAAAAAAATACTTGTGGAAATTCTTGTGTTCCCTCATTAAATATTTGAGCTTAGCAGCTTTAACAAAATATTACAAGTAGATAAAAATGAATGTAGATTATTAGAGAAGTGGATACAAATGAAAAGATTAAAATTTAAGTTTTCAATTTCACTGAAGCAAATAAACACAAGTGTTACCATTTCTTTCTTTACTCACTGAACAGTGACTTTGATATCTATCTCCTTTCTCCCATCTACCCTCACAATCAAACAAGGAATGGTCCGTTTTTTATCAGAGGTAATGTCAGTGTATAATATGCGTACTAAGGAATGAAGGAATAAGCAGTTATATTTTGGTAATATTGCAGTCTCCAGCTTTTATCAATAAAAAAAAATTTGGCGAACATGAACAAATCTGCCCACATAAGGAAACTTTTCCCCATGACACTGCTTTTTTAACTATCTTCACTCCTCAGCAATGTCTACTGTTTTAAAAAGCAATGATTAGGATCAAAATAAAACCTAAACACATGGTCCTGGGTATGGCAAGAAACTACATCTGGCAACAAGGCCTCTGATTGGGAGATTGTGAGGAGCATGGAACCACCTCTTGATTGCCATTGTTCCCAGGTCCACCCTGACCCAGGGTGGCAATACCTGTTAGGGTCCCAGCTATGGGAAAATAGTTAACCCCCAAAATGGGGTCAAAACACTATGAAAGTATAAAATTTTATGTTTACAACACTCTAAAAAGTAATACAATCAAAAGTAATGCAATGCAGTATTTATCATTTACCAATTCAAAAAGGAATAAATATGAAAAGTTTTTATTCATAAATTAATAAACATTTACTAAATTATTTGATATGTGAACCAACTATCAGGGAATCTTTATTACCATTTTATAAAGTTTGAATCAGTTAGCAATTAGGCAATGCTTTAACAACCATTTCAATAAATAATAAACTATCTAATAAATCATGTTTATTATTTTTGTTGTCAATTCACTTTCATATGTTTAAGTTTTATTACAAATCTAATTATGAACCTGCCCTATGTGACCCTCTTCAAACTTATTTCTTGTTGAAATGTACATTGCCCAGTTCACCTCATGGCCAAACATCGGCTGTTTTGTACAACATGTATTGCATTTGACATGTTCAAGGGCTTTGCAGTCTCTGTACTGACTTGGATAAATTCAGGGATAGGGAAAAATCACAATTATGTCACTTTCTCAAATGTCCATCTCTTTCATTCCTTTATTTTGGTGTGTATCTATCTACTCTATTTCTATCTGGGTATATCTCCATTTCTCTGTTTCTCTACCCACCACCCACAACCACTATCAGTTTTTTGTATGTTTTTCCCCCATGTATTATTATTGCAGATTCTCTTTTGCTATCACTCACTTCTAAGAAAATAACTGAACCTTATACTTTTTTTTAAAGTCTACTTAATAAATATTTTTTGTGAATAAATATTTTAATCTCTTGTTGACCGTTGTAAATACATTTTTTAAAATTTTAAAATGAATTATGCTGAATAAATTTCAGCAAAGTTAGGCCATTTTCTTATGTTTTCTTTTATTTATTACCAGATTAAATGGTAAAATTCTAATATGTACATTTTGGTGAGTGGAATATACGTTCCTGGTGTAAATAAGTCATGACTATGATCCTTTAGTGAATGACCAGCTGCCGTATGCAACCAGTTTTTGATGGCAGTTGCAGTGGTCGCATATGACAGGTAACCCTGTAATACTGCTGCTACTAATATTGTTACTATGATGATAAATATGTTTAAGAGAAATAGTCATTGAATCGGTTTAGAGTAGAGAGGATTTCCAGCAAAGCAGTAAAGATTTTCACAAGACTTTCCTCAATGGGAATTCATATTTTACAAACTGTCTTTATTCCAATCACAAGCTGTTTACGTGTATCGGTAAACTGATGGAACGAATAATGTTGTAATAAAGAAAGATTAAAAAATAAAAGAAAATACTAAACCAAATAACTGAAAACTAAATAAAGTTAAAGAAAGAAAAATAACATACCAAGTTATATTTTAAAATACTTACATGGAGAACAGATTCCACCATAAGTATTTCTACGACTTGATGCTATGTAAGCCAAACCTAAAACACCATCATTGAATTTCTGGTAAGTGAACAGATGAGCCAAGCAATATTTGTTAAATTCCAATGTACGACTGAAGGCCTGCAAGGAAAACAAACAAAAACAGGAGAATTTAACTGATAAAAAAGGGAAAAGGAAAAACAAGAGGGGGGAAAAAAAGAATAGAAAAAAGCAAAAAAGAAAAGAAAAAGAAGTTTTGTTTTTATCTTTAAGTTATTTATTTCATAAACTACCAAGTCCTTTAAGTTGATTTTATAATATGACAAATGACCGATGTTTAACAAGGATTAAATTTTGAGAAAGTTAAATGGTTATAAGATAATTTTTAAATTCACTATATTTTGGCTACATTTGTTCTTTTAAACATGCATTGTTTAAAACAAGACATTTTGTACTTGTTACATTTAATAATCATTTTTTTTCAAATGTAAAAATATCATTTCATGAAAAAAAAAAAAATGTTATTCCAAACATTATTTAATGACTTTACATGACTTGTGGCATTAGATCTTAAATAATGACAAAGTGTTTCTTTTATTTTCTTTTTTAACTCCCCCTTCTCCACTCAATGTTGGTGTATGTGAGCCAAAAGCTTCAGACAACACAACATGAACAATGACCAATTTATTCACACCTACACAATCAGATTTGTGAAAGGATATTTATATATTCAGTCAGTTAAGTGCCATACGCGATACATATTTGGGCAATCATGTCTCTTCTGGGCAGAAGATTATCCCGCAGTAGGATTGCTTTCTTACGGTAGACTGGTTGCCAGCCAAGGCTATAGAACCCAATATGTCCTATTATTTAACCCATAATTGGAGGGAAGAGAATGATTAATACCTTTCCCAAGGGTATTCGTGCATAAGTGAATGCTAGGAATTCAACTGGAATTCAAACTCGACTCCCCGATTTGTTGTTCCAAGTCTATATCCACTGCACCACAACGCATATCAAAAAAGTCAGGTGCCATACATGATACACACTTTGTAATCACGTCTTTCGAGACCTGACTGACTGGCGATCATGTCTCTTTTGAGAGACATGGCTGACTAGGCAGAAGATTCCCACAGTAGTTTGCATTGCTTCTGGTTTCCAAGGCTATAGAACCCAATCTGTCCTGTTATTTAACTCATAACTGGAGGGAAGAGACGAATTAATGCCTTTGCTAAGGGTATTTGCACATAGGTGAATGCAAGGAATGCAACTGGAATTTGAACTTGGCTCTCCAAGTTGCTGTTCAGTCGATATCCATTACACCACAATGCACATCCTATTTATATATTAGGTGAATAAAAAAAGATCATTTAATTTAATGGGTTATGTTGATATTTCATAGCATCAATTTATGTTTAACCCTGGCAGTAGAATTTTAAATTGTTACATGAGGTGTTTAAAGTGAAATGTTCAAAGTTAAGCAAATACAGAATTTTTTAAAAATTGCAACTGTTCTTTTCTTTTTTAAATCATTTCATCCCAAGCAAAGTAAGACCAGCACTAGTGTGCAGGGAGTTAATTGAGAGAAAATACTGGGTACAGTGGGTGTCAAAGAATGAAGAGATGAACAGGATTCAAGGAGATAGAAGATAGCAGTTGACCTTGCATTTAAATTTTTGGAGATTGTAGCCATCGGGAAAGCAAGTAAACAGAAGTGCGAAAAAAGAAACTGTTGTGTAGAAATGGCGGTTAACTTTTAACTATTTCAATGGTAAAATGGTGGGACCTAGATTCCAATCTAGTAGCACAAGTCAATTGCCATCTCTTATTTCCTTGACTCACATCCTCTCCCTGACATCCCTTGTATCATGTTGTTCTTCCTTTCCACTCTACTCTCATGCAACCTTCTTCACACCTGTATTCTTATCCTTTTCTTACTCATTCTGACACCCCAGTAACTTGTTCCTCTTTCTCATCACTCAACTATTATGTAATTCCCTGCACATCAGTGGCAGTTCTGCCTTGCTTGGGGTGAAATGATTATAAAAAAAAAGGAATCTGTAGATAGTTATGATCACCGACATCCTAAAAAATACTTAGTGTAAAGGAAGAGAAAACAATTTGTCCCATAATAATTGCTACATTTGTATACACATTTAGCACATTAAATGTAACAATCATAATGAGACAGAGGTTTGTAGTAAGTGTTATAAATTTTTCAAAAATATTCTTCCTCTCTCCTATCACCATTCTAATAAATAATATAATCGTGTAAATAAACATTTGCATACATATTTCCTACAGTAAATGTAACAATTATTAGGACCTTGAATAAGTTTTCACTGATTTTTCATGAAAAGTAATGTTAGTAAGAAACATGTCACGGAAAGTATTGTCCATCACCAGCCACTACTTTTCCCCCATCTTTCTGGTAGCATTTGAAGTTTATGTCAGCAAAACGACACCTTTTGAGGCTAACCATTACTCAAACTATTTTTTGGCATTTTCCTGAGAATGAAAGTGCTGCTCAGCTAGGACATGTGCCATTAATTGAAACAAGTGATAATCGGACAAGGCAATGACTGGTGAATATGGTAGGACTTCCCATTTAAGCATTTCCAACTAAGTTTTCACCCATTTTGCAACACGTGGCCTAGTGTTATCATGTTGCAAAATTACTTTGTCGGGTCTCTGCTCATACAGTAGCCATTTTTTCTTTAATGCTTGGCTCAAATGCATGATTTGTAGTTAATAGCAATCTCCCGTGATGGTTTTCAGTTGGTTTGAGAAGCTCACAATAAACTACACCCAGCTGATCCCACCAAATACAGAGCAGAAGCTTTGAACCATGGATATTTAGCTTTGCCAACGATGTTGATGCCTGGCCAGGCTCAACCTACAATCTTCTACACTTAGGTTTATTGTAGTGTATCTATTTTTCATTGCTGGTCACAATACAATGCAAAAAATCTTTCCTTTTTTGTCGTTGAAGCAGCTGTTCATACATGACAAGATGCCATTTGATATCTCTTGGCTTCAACTCATATTCCACCCAGTGTCCTTGCTTTTGAATCATTCCTAATGCTTTAAAGCTTTTTTAAAATGTTGTTTGATCAGATTCTGATTTTGCAAGTTCAGCTTGGGCCTGACATGAGCCTTCATAAAATAATGCCACTAATTCTTTGTCTTCAAACTTTTTTGGTGCACCAAATAAATTATCTTTAACATCAAAATCATTATTTTTGAAGCATCTAAACCAATCTCTGCATGTTGTTGTCAACAAAGCATGGTCGCCATAAGTCTCAACAAGAATTCTGTGTGCTTCAGCTGCAGAATTTTTTTGAATAAAGTAGTGCAGTAAAATTCCACACAAATACAGTTTCTTTGGCATGAAACCTGACATGTTTAACATGAAAAACAAAGTTGTTTACACTGTGATGAAATGACAAACTAAATTTCACGCTTGCTTATAGTATTTCCTTATAGATGCAGTGACATCTGAAACAACGTGCATGCAGTTCTGGGTATGCCATCTGTTGGAAAACAGCAAGAACTTATTCAAGGTCCTAATATAACAAGACAAAGGTAGCAATAAGAATTAAATTCTTCAAAATCATGCTACCTCTATTATGGGACAGAGGTAGTTTATTTAGGTAACTAAAATAAATAAAAACAAAATTCATACCTGAAGTAATGGAGTGATTTCCCAGGTTTTATTATAATTATAATCTTCAACATGATTTGAATATTCTTGATGAATTGACATCTGCAAAAATATTTACAAGAAGAAAAAAATCCTAAAAGATAAGTGCAATCATGCATGCTAAGAATTTGAGAAAGGGATGACTGAATCTTTAAATATCATCAGTTATAGACAAGAAATAGTTTTAAAAAATCTTTGATGAAAAAAAATCTGAATTTGTTGAATCAACTCCACTTTTCTCCAGCACCAATGAAAAATGAACCCATTGAAAAATTGCCAATTAAACCAACATGTACTCATTCTTTTAAAGCAAATGTTTTAAAACCAGAAAATATAATTCTGCATTTTTGACTTAGTTTATTATTTTCATTTCCTTTTGGAAAAGTAGATTCATTTGGTTGTTATGTTCAGCCTCTGAGATTTCACTTGCCTGATCAACTCAGTCGATTAAAAATTTAATTGGGCGATTAAAGTCTATTGCTTTACACACCCGTGGTCGATTAACAATCTCGCAATGAAAAAGGAAATCTGATTTTTTTTACAACCCAAAAGTATGCCATTGAAGATTACTTAGAATGACCTACAATGATATTATTGAACTTTTGGTTTTTATCGTCCTGGTTAGTGTAAACATTCGTTTAATTAACGTTTTTATCATAGAACTGCATTACAAATTTACAAACTGTGTTCACTATTTTTGGTAACTTATCGTTGCTTCGCAAAGTTTTATGTCAACACAAGATAAAATCGTCACTGATGGTGGATGTTTTTGTGTTAACGCTCTTGTTACCTCTCTGAAGATGGCTCATGTGAGCCGAAAGCTTAGAACCAACTTAATAAAAAATTATCCAAATGTTGGAGAATTTTTGTCTTTATTTTCACCTGAAATTAAAGCCAAAGTACGATGTTTAGAACAGCTCATGGTTAAACATAATCGACATGGTCTGTTATGTTTAACAGTACAGGTTTAGAAAACAAATATATATATATATATATATATATATATATATATATATAGTCCTATGTCAATGGCTTGACTTGGAGTTTTATATGTTATGCAATCATCAAGTGCGCATTTCAAATTGACAGTTTAATAGATTTGAATTTAAGTTTAATGGGTGTTCATGGGAGTGAAAACTTATAAAGTCAGGTTACTGCTTTTTTTATTAACAAGAGTAAAAATATGGTTGTGATAGTACACTTGGTACTGAAGCCTGAAAGCATTTGAGCTGCAGTCCCATATGTTATTATTATTATAACACTAATAATAACTATACCTCTATAAATGTTCTACATGTGTATTGAGCCCTTTATAAAAAGTAAAAGTTACCAAACTGTGGAATATATATCCATTCTCGTCATATGAACTTAGAAACTTTCATTTTGTTGGTTCACCTTCTGTATTAGAATTTTGCTACACTTCATTGCAGAGGTTTTATTAAAAAACAAAAAAAAACTTTTAAAGAATATAGCCTATGTTAATGCAGGAAATGAAAAGAGTTACAAAGAAATCAATCCTTACATGTTTGATTTTAATGCCATAATTTATTAAACCTGCTTTTTCATCCCAGAGTGTTGTTCGGTAAATAGTATCAACTTTACGGAGTATATGAATCTGTAGGAAAAGAAAGACAAAAATAAAAAAGAGAAAATTAATTGCGTGGAAAAAAACACTTGATATTATTTTTTCAAATCTATTCTAACAATGAATTAGAACAAATTGCACTAATGATTGATTATTCAAAAAATATTTGCCTATGAAAAGAATACACATGAAAATTTAATAAATTTTGATGGATGGTATTATTTGTAATAGTTACAATGCTTAATATTCTCTGAAATCATTAATCATCAAAAGGCTTATACAAATTCTGTTACATCATCATCATCGTTGAGGAGAAAATTGACAGGCAAAAGAGTAAGAAACTTTCAAGGATTACAATATTCTTGAATTTACCATATACCATCATATAACTCATTATCACACCCTCAAAATTAATTTACCTTCCCTGACATTTATCAAATGTATATTCAATTTTTGTTTAAAAACTTTGAGAAGACATATCCAATTTTATTTTATATATCAAGAGCAAAGAAGAACCAGATAGGTTTTATATTCGCATTTCTGAAGAGCCATGAAAGCAAAGATTCTATAGCCACAAGGCTTCTTTCACAAACAGGCAGTGTATTAATAGAACAACACTTTCTAAATATTTGTGGGAGTTGAAAGACAAAAGCAAGAATACACCAGAAGTGAAATGGAACATATTATGAAAGACCTTTGATTGAAAAGCTTGATCGATGTGTCAATTATGCCTGAAAGAAAAGTTACGCATTTTAGAAATTCTGCAACAAGATAGACTGTTGAATAAATTGTCTGAAATACTTTCCAAGTATAGACATGACAACATTTACCTTCTTTGCTTAACTAAATTGTCATTGACTTGTTCAGTAAGCAATCCAGGATTTTTTTTCTCTTAATCATATCATCCCAAGCAAGGCAATAAAGCTACTAAAATTCAATGTTCCTGAGTGAGAGATAATATGAGGAAAAAAAAAACTACATAGGAGAGAAAGCAATAAAAGAAGATAACAATTGACACTGCATTTAAATTTTTGAAGATCAAAGAAAGTAAGAAACCAAAAGAGAGTCATGTAATACAATTTACATTTGGCCATTTAATCTGTAAAATGACGAGACCTTGCCACCAATCTAGTACTATGCTGGTAGTAGTGAATAAGAATATGAAACTGCTTTCATATTATCACCATCAGATTTATGCAAAATTAATGTCCCTATTCTATAATAGCAAGCCACTACAATTTCTGCTTTTGGATCATAGTGTGCTAATTGTAAATCTCATGTTAGTATTTGTTTTATTCCTTCTAATGCCTTCTGACACTTATCAGTCCAGTTCCACTTTACATCTTTTTTAAGTAGATCATTCAGTGAAGCTCTCAAATTCTACATATTAGGTACATAAATTTCATAGTCTGTTAGTCCCAGGATGCTTGTAAATTAGTAACACTAGTATATTCTTAAATACTCTTGACGGATCTAGTTATGACCATTTTTGTCAATGATTTGCCAGAGGTACTTAATTTTAGGTAAACACGATTCACATTTTTCCTCACTGCGTTTGAATCTATACTCTTGTATTGTTTCAAAAACTTTCCATATCCCTGACAAATTGTTCTTAAGATACACTTTTAATTAATATATCATCCAGATAAGCAACTGCAAAATCGCAATCTGCAAGCATGGTATCCATAGGTTGTTGAAATATAGCAGGAGCCAATTTCATACCAAAAGTAAGTTGGTTGACATTATACAATCCCTTGTGTAAATTTATTGTTGTTAATTCTGAAGATTCTTCTTCAATCTGTATTTGTAAATACACTTCAGATAGATCCAGCTTTGAAAGATTTTTTTTCCATTTAATTTCACAAAAAATTTTTCTGGACTTGGCAATGGATAGGTATGTGGGTCCTAAACAGTTTTTTTTAACCCTGTTGAGAAATTAGCACAATCACAAATTTTGTTTTAATTCGAATGACGATTGTTAATTTCTGTAACGTTTACATTTGTTGACATTATGATACATTTCGGAGCAGATATAGTTATTATGATGACTTTGAAAATTGTGTTATAGGTAAAATTTGACTTTGTTTAGACTGATCGTCATTGGCTGATGTATTGCAGAGATAGAGGCATAAGCAGATGTGTTGCACAGAGAAATGTATGCAGACCTCACAGAGAAACATAAGTGGATATATATCTTACAGAGAATCATAAAGAAATAATGTTAAACAAAAATACAATTGTACATTTAAAATAGCTAAAAACCCACATTTAAAAATGCAATGAAACAAAGAAAAGAGTGTTGGATTGCTACATGATATCTGTCCTTCTGTATGGAAGTGAATGCTGCACTATCTCATCAAAGATGAAGGGGCAGCTTGAGGCAGCAGAAATGGGGTTTTACAGAAGGCTGCTGAGGATACCACGGATGAGGCACGTGTGCAACGATGAGGTGTTGGAAATGATGCAAATGAAAAGAAAACTGATAATATATATCAGGAAGAGACAAATGAGGTTCCTGGGACACGTAATGAGGAAGGAGGGCCTGGAGAACTTGATACTCACAGGTCAGATAAATGGAAGAAGAGACAGGGAAAAGCAGTGCGTACTTGTTAGGTCTGAGCAAATGGTTGATGGAGCAGGGCTTTGAAGAGATACCAAAAGAAAAATTACTGAGAGCGACAAGAGAGAGCCAAGTGGAAGTCCATGATCGCCTATGTCCTGAAGGGACATGGCACATGAAGAAGAAGAAGATATGAAAAGAGGCAAAAGAATGAAGTTCATAAATTTAGTGAAAAAAAAAAAAATAGATTTGCATTTTTTAAATAAAAAAATTTATAATTTTATTAAGCATACAAATTTAACTGGTGAAGACAAAAACAACAACAAAAAAAAACCACTTCTTTTTTTCCTTATCTTTATACAATGCAGTCTAGACTCTGGTTTGAATTGACAAACAATAAAGATAAGAAAATAATTGAAAAATCTTGAAGAGTGAACAAGATAAAAATTAAACATTGAGATCAGGTACCTCCACTCATTTTTCTATATCTAAATTTAAATTTAAATTTTAAAAATAAATAAGTTATCTTCAAGCTTTAAAATTAGCTTTAATTGAAAGCCAAGGGATTAACTTTAGGAATTCCAGTAAAAGCTTATTAAATTAAATTATATCAGTTTTATTGCATTTTTATTTTACTCTTTGGAGCAGATTTTCAGATAGTGCTGAAAAATTTTAAATAAAAAAAATAGATGATTTACATTCCCTGATGAGTTCTACGTTTAACTAATAAAAAAATAATTTGCAGCCAATTAGAATTTATTAAAATTTACGTGGAGAAGGGGTAACAGAGTTAAGAAAAAAATTTTTTCTCACCAAGATTTTTAAAAAATAATAATTTCAAAAATAATTTCATTCATTTGTGAATGAGTACTGAAAGTTTCGTTAACATCCGACAATTATTTGATTTTTGCAAGAATTTCCACATTAATGTGTTTGTCACCAAAAAAAAGTAAGTTACGAAAAATTACGTGATCGATTGTAAAGAGTCATAGCATTTTCTGCAATGCTAACTCAAATCAAAATAAAATTTTCTGCCCAAATTTTGAACATGTTAAAAGGGATTAAAAAATTTGAAAAAATAAATAAAAATTACTTTGATCTTTCCTCTTCATAATATTATAATAAAATGAACTTTTCCCATCAAAATGTTTATAAAATGTTTGGAACTTTTTAATTCATACTATGTTTTTTTTTTTTTGCGATTTAATGGAGGTACCTAGTTTAGGTTAAGATATTTATACGAATAGGAAGAAAATAGCAAGAAAGTGGGATGGCAGTATAACAGTTAACATGTGGCCTCGTAATATATGACAGGCATCAAGATGTTGACTGCTTCACACTACTTCAAATAAAACCCCATCAATACTGGAAAGAGCAGTAACAGCTAATGCACTGGAGAAAACAATTTTCCTAAAAAAAATGTTTTAAGAAAAAGATCTTATAAATTTCAACCGAAAGTAGCACTGACTACTTAGCCAATAAATGCTGAATGTTTCCTTAGAGAGAAACGGCTAATATTACAATTATCATCCTGATACCAACATTACAAAATGAGAGTAACCGGCAAACACTGAAAAGAATTTGACACATCAGAATAACATTATTGGATGTAATTTCTAATATATAATGAATTTAAAGTATAAAGGTCTTTTTGTTATAGTTATGTGGTATGTAGGGAATTCAAGTGCAATGGTGGTAGAGCTTAGTGTGAACGTGAGTTTTATGTTGAATGATGTTGGTTCATGTGAACTTGAAATACATATTATTGTCTTTCATCTTGCTCTTATTCTGAAAGGCAGGCTCTTGAAAGAAGTTTTATTTTGGCATTGGCATAAAAATAGAATCTGCAAGTCATTTTTATTGGTTAGCCTATTTTAATTTATTTTAATAATATAGGCATGGAAAAGTTGGTTACTTTGATAAAAATAACTTAATATGGAAATGATCCAGGACAAAGAGCACTGTATGAAGAATCAAATAACCACAAAGTCCCATATAATCAGGTGTAATGCACACTTAAATCTGTTTACATCCTCATACTCAATGTATTTTCTGGAATCTCATTATTAAAGAAAGAATCTCTTCAGATCCATTATTATTTCATTAGATTTTCATTTTTATTTAATTACTTAGGCATGGAAAAATTAGTTACTTTACACAGAAATGACCCAGGACAATCCATCAAGAATCAAATGACCAGTGTATCAAAAATCAAATGACTACAAGGTCCTACTGGGCAGTACACATGATTTTGATTGATTTATTCCTTTTCTATGGCTTATCAACCATTTGCAGGTTATTTAAAGCCAAAAAATATTTTTTTGATTGTAAGAATTGGGGGAGGATATCATAGTTTAGTGGTACAAATCTTATTAACTAAGCCATTGCTGGGCGTAAAAAAAAATGGATGCATATCTTTACTAAGAATTTGTGAATAAGTGAATATACTGAACCCAATAGGAATTGGAACTTAGCTCTCCCATTAACAATTCCAAGCCATTATCCATTACACCACCTGGTATTTCCAAGCAATCACCCAACCAGATGTTGACCAGGCTCAATGCTGCTTAACTCCAGTGATCATATGTACACCAGATTTTGATCCATTTTCCAGTATATAAAACTAAATAGTGGTGAATTTTCACTTGTAATTCTAGATTGACTGTGTTCATTTGCAGTTATAAAGTCATCACTGTTTTGAACTTTCAACAGAATTTTGTTCCTTAGATGAAGAAAACTGGTTTGCATTTAAATATCAACTTAGTTTTAGATCACTTTAAAAACTATTCAATACAACTTGACATCAAGGTTTGATAGTTTATTTATATAATAAAAAAAAAAAGAGAATATGAGTTATATATAAAGTTTGTATCAGTCTCACATATTTTAATTTTTGCAAATCATTTTACCCCAAGCAAGGCAATAAAGCCACTAAGAAACAAGGGGTTATTAAGCATGAGAGAATATGAAACAAAGAAAACATTATTAAGGCAAGAGAAGAACAAAAGAACAGGAATTAAGATAACAGTTGATATTGCATTTAAACTTTTGAAGATTAAAGTTGATTGGAAAGCAAGAACCATAAGAGAATTCCACAAATGAGAAGTGTAAGAGCAACTGTTAGCATAGAACTTACGGTTAGATCTAGCCATTTCAAATGCAAAATGATAAGACCTTGCCACCAATCTAGTACAGCACTTAAATTCATAAAGTTTATGTACCAAAGAGGAAAGCTCATCAGAACAATTACCATGAAAATATTTATAGAAAAGACATAAGAAAGCTACTTGGATGGTGAGGAAGTAACTAAAGCTGAGATACCAGGTCAGGACCAATATCATTGCAAATTATTCTTTGTATTTTATTAGCAATCTTTAAATACATAGCAGAAGCATCAGACCATATATGGCAGCAATATGCAATGCAAGAACAAATAGTAGACTTATAGATGCGTAAGACAGATTTTGGCAAGAAAAATTGTCTAGCATAACACAGTCAACCAACCAAAGCAGTTCTTAGGAAAAAACTGTGAGTGGAACTTACTTCTTACTAATGGAATATGAAGAGAACGCAGATGATTCATTCTTGTGTATATGGTATGGCGGTCCCAGCTGCAAAGGTCAGAGCTGGTGGAATCAAGGAATGTAGCTTGTCAGAACATTTACCATGAAAATAGTGATAGAGCAGAAGTCTGCTAAGTTTTGTCTATGGAGAAAGTGATGGAGGGTAGAAAATAATTCATCACCTACAAGGCCGCATAGACACTTTTGAACTCTATCAAAACAGGCAAGTGAGGAATGGGCAGCTCCAGCCGAGATATGGTTGTAATACTCCATTTTTGGTCTGATCTGGTTTTTGTGAAAATAGAATGGTATAATGAATCAACTATTTTTCCAGCATATTTAGCAATGAATCATATATGAGTTTCACGTGAGGTCTGGGGGTGAGCTTGAGCCCCACCAGACACCCAAGGCAAAGGGCCTCCTTAAGATCCAGCCATCATGAGGGGTTTGCTCAGTGTTGGTGAAATACAACAAGTTTGGTTTGAATGTATTAAAGTTTAAAAGTCCTTCCTAAGTCAAAGGAGAGGTGTGTTGCTAGCTGACGATCATCCAAACTTTTGACAAAGTACCAATAAACCGTTGTATCATCTGCATAGATAGGTATTCAACAACCTTCCTGTTTATTGATTCAAAGAGTTTTCTGATGACACTAAGGAGCCTAATAGGATGATACTGCAACAAGGAGTACTCACCCACATTCTTAAAAACTGAGTAAACCATTAAGGTACTAGGGCAATTGCATCCCAGACAATTGTGTACCCGGACATTGCGTCCCTAGACAAATGTATCTCTGGATAATTGCATGGATCATAATTTTTTAAAACCTTTAAAGGCAATTACTATAAATTTTGAAAAGAAGCAAAGGTAGTAATTGCAAATTTTTAAAAAAAGAAATAAAGGAATAAAAAAAAAATCTTACCAATTTATTTTTGTTTTAAATGCAATGACAAATTAACACTGTTTAAAAAAAATACTTAAAAAATTGAAAATTGTAATTTCACAAATTAATCAAAAGTTATGAATGTTATGAGCTATCCCTTTTAAGAAAACCATCTTGTTTTCAGGAGTATACTTATATAATAGCACCATGATTCTCTCATTTGCTGTTTTATTTTTGATAACAGTTATGTTAACTATCTTTTTGCTTTTTCAGAATAAAGTTGGTTTGCAATTAGAAACTCTTAAGAAAATATGGTAACTTCAAAAAATTACCAGATATACGCAATTATCCAGGGATACATTTGGCTAGGAATGCAAATATCCTTCTATGGAAATGTCACGTAGGGAAATGTCTGTTCACCTATTTAGCACCTTCAATAGACTTAGAAATTATCTCTCCTTCAGGAAGCAGTTTTGGCAGTCTTGGAGATAACTCTAAACTGATATTCTTAGTTTGCCTTATCATCTAGCAAGAAATAATGAAAAATTACACTGCAATAAAACAAGCTGAAAATACCAAAATATACAACCTTATCTTAAGTGAAATCTTTTCCCAAAATAAGTATTGGTTTCTTGTAGAGTTCAGCTGTTTTTTTTAAAAAAAAAATATTCATTGAATTTCATTTAAACTTGATAAACCATAACCTGTTCTACACAATTTTGCATTTTCAGTTGCATCCTGTTAGCATTTATTGATTTGCCCAAAGTGTCTTCTGACATTGAGAGATACAAAGGAATGAGAATAGTAAAATAATTGGAAGGATATTCATAATCAATACTTACCAAATAATTAGCAGTATTCAAAAGATCCTTATTTCCGACACCACTGTAGAATTTGTAATCAGCTACAATCATCAATTCACAGGTGTTATGAACTTTGTTGGCATATCGTTTTGATCGATGCTTTGATTGATGGTATTGATGCTGGTAAAAAGCTGATGATGAGCGATTCTCAGAGCCTGAAGTACCAATAAACAGAATAAGCAGATTAAAACTTGATTCTTCATTAGTAAAAAAGAAAGAAAAGTGAGATGGTGAGTTACACTACATACATATATGAAGGGTGGTACACAAAAGTTTGGAGAATTTGAACACTGGGGTTGGGGAAAAATTTAACTTCACACAGTTTTTACTGTTATATATACCCTTGCCATAACTCTGAATTACACCAGCCCCAGAATCAGATGTTTTTGTGGGTGTAGCTTTGGTAAAGCATGTGATGTGTGTTGTGGTGCAGTGGACATCAGCTCAGAATGAGAAATCAGTGAGCCGAGTTCCAATTCCAGTGGAATTACTTGCATTCACTTATGTACAAATACCCTTGGGAAAGATATTAATCAGTCTCTTCTCTCTTCATCTATGGGTTAAATAGCAGGACAGATTGGGTTCTATAGAGTCATAGATCCCTACTTAGTATGGATCGAATATTCCACAACGACAAATCTTGGACTTTAATATTTCACGAAAGTGCTAGGGTTCTCTCCCTTACATTGAAAGCTTGTCGGCAGAACAGACAAAGATAAAAAAATAATGTTTCCGGATCCCCATTCATTAACACATTCAACCGACCGTTGACCATGAATGAGTGAACAAACACCAAGCATAAAATAAAATTTAATGAACAAAGAAAAGTGGGTGAATAACAAATATGGGAAGGGGTGGATAAATATGATATTGGCCTTAATCCAAGATAAGACGTTGAGCGGTGAACGGAACAAACCAACAAAGCCACGTAGATCATACGATTATATTCTATTTCAACATTTGTAAAGGTGTCTGTACGAACGTAATATTTTTGTGGTGATTGTAAGCTAATGCTAAAATGCAGCAGTGGGGTGTAATGACTTATCTTATAGTCTCTTCTTTTCTCTTTCTTTTATACTTTAATGAATAGCTTCGGCTCTCATCTTTCTATTCTCTGACAATTGGGACTTATATTTTCTGGCATCAGGCTGCCTTCTTTCTCCTTCAGAGACCTTCAAATGCAATGGCTACTTAATGAACAGCTTAAGTAGTTCTCGTTTTCCTTTTCTCTGACAGTCGGGAATTATATCTCTTTGGTATCAGGCTTTCTTCAGCGATCCTTGAGTGCAACAACTATATTCTGCAATAGACTATCTTTCTTACATTCTCAGAAACTGGAACGATGTGACTTGTTTTCTGCTTCAGGGAATGCGCGGTCTTGTCTAATTTCTTAGAGTTGCAATTAGTCTGACTTAACCTGTCGAAATTCAGCCGGCTACTGACTATTTTTTTTCAGTCCACTTTGTGGTCTGCGTATTTTGGTGCTAAAATTTCCGGCTTGCTGATTGGTTATCTTCAGCCAATCGCTTCGCTTCTTTTGTTTGCTGCTCCTGTTGTTTAGCCTACGTGCATATGGCTTATGTATGATATCAGAGGTGGGTGTGTATCTGTTGCTAGCTTGTGTATGATATGGGAAGGGGGTGGGTATTTATTGTTGGCTTATATCCATAACAATAGCCTTAGTTGGTTTGGTTTAAGTTTAATGACCCATCAACCATTATATTTATTTAAGGGTTAGTTTTTAAATTTTGGGATCACATTTTTTTTATAGTTCACTTGTTTTGAAGTTGTTGCTTGTGTTAGATTGGTTGTACCATTTTTGTTTTAATTAAATTTTATTGTATAGTCCTATTTTCTTTAAATATACCATTAAATGATCTATCTTGGTGTGTTCAAATAGTTCTTTCATTGTTTTTGTATTGTAGTACTTCTGTACAGATGAAAAGTCAGTGCAGTCCATCAAGAAGTGTCTTACAGTGTATGGGGCATGACAGGCTGTGCACCATGGCGGTTCTTTTTTTCAAGTAGGAAATAGGTGAGTTATTTTAGTATGCCCAATATGGAGTCAAGAAAGGATAACTTCCTCCCTTTGTGATTCCCTGTAACTCTGTATCCATTCACCTAGAGTCGGTTTTATTGTTAGTTATTTAGATTGCAGTTATTCCAGTGGATTTGCCATTTATTTAGGATATATGATTGTATTTTTACTTTTAAATCTGTGTATGGAATCTTATGCGTTCGGCCAATGGGCTCTTTATGTACATTTTTGGCGGCTGTGTCAGCCTTATCATTTCCTCAGATTCCCACGTGACTTGGAATCCAACAAAGGATAATTTCTTTTGTATCTGACAATGATGTTAATCTACACAATAGTTTTATGATTAGTGGGTTTTCTAATTTTTTTATTTAGTAGTGTTGTCAGTACTGATAAAGAATCTGAAAAAATCAGGAACTTTTTCCTTTTGCTTTAGGAGATGATGTTAAGTGCCAAATCAATGGCTTTTGATTCAGCACTAACAATAGATGCCTCCTTAGGATGATGTTTTTGAATGACTTGATTCTCATAAACAACTGCACACCCTGTTGAATTCTTATCCTTATATCCATCTGTAAATATGGTGTTATAATTGGGATAATAGTTCAGAATTTTATTCAGAGTTTCCTTGAAGATGTATGGGTGTGTGGTGCTTTTGTTGAGGTGCCTTGGTTGGCAACCAGTCTAGCACAGAAAGTAATGGCAACCTACTGTGGGAAAATCTTCTGGAAAGTCATGTCTCTTTTGAGATGTGATTGCCCTAGTGTGTATTACTCAATTACTCATTATAAGACAGAACAACATACATTACAAGTCGAACATTTTTCATTTTACCATTTTCTATTTATTCTTTTTTAATTTAATTCCAAGCAAGGTGGGACTGTCACTAGAGCACAGGGGGTTAAATTGAGAAAAAAAAAAAGACTGGGTACAAGGGGCATTGAGGAAAGAATAAAAATGAATGGGATTCAAGAAGATAGAAGATGGAAATTGATATTGCATTTAAATTTTTGGAGATTGTAACTATCAGAGAAGCAAGTAAACAGAAGGGAGTTCCACAGGTGGGAAGTGTGAAGAAAAAAACTGTTGGAGGAGAAGTGGAACTTACATTTAACTATTTCAACAGTAAAAGGGTGGGACCTAGATGCCAATCTAGTATTACCCTTAAATTCATGTAGTTGAGGCAACAAGGAAAAAAAGCTTGTGAGTGCAGTTGCCATGAAAATATTTGTAGAAAAGACAAAGGGAAGCCATGTCATGTTGGTGAGAAAGTGACTGAAGTTGAGATGCCAAGTCAGAATCTTAACATTCTTTTATCACATACACTTTAAAAAAAAAAAAAAAAAAAAAAAAAAAAAAAAAAAAAAAAAAAAAAAAAACACATTTCAAAAACTTCTAATGTTAAATCAATTTTCCACACACTGTAACCTTGTTTAATAATATATTATTACTAGCAGTTTAGTCGGGTTTCACTCGAGTAGTTTAAGGAATAATAAGAATAAAAAACATATGATGAATTTACATAGCAAATACTTACACAACATCCACCCTTGTCACTTTTATAGACATAGACAACAATGTAGAATGTTTCTATTGGATTAGGGGGGAAGGGGGAACATAGATATAGATAATATAAAGTGGGGTGATCAATTCTATATTATAATCAAGACATAAACTGATCCCTGACTTTGTGGGGTGATAATATATTTTTCTACCCCTAATTTTGGCTTTCTGAAAGATTTCAAGGTGTCGTTAGCGTTCTAAAATTTTGATCTACATCTGAGTGCAACTCCTGTTGAGCTAGACTGAAAAATGCAGACACTAAGTCGAATCTATCAAACAAACAAATACTTACACAACGTCCACCCTTGTCACTTTTATGGATATAGATTACTGTTACATATAAGAGTAGGCTGAAAAATTGATAGGCTGATAATGAATGAGTTTTGCTAGAGCAGTGAAATCTTGGATGCATTAAATGTAACTCTTCTTATAATTGCATTATTTTCAGATCAAGTGATATCAAACTGTACAAAGAAAACTACAAAAGTAACTAGTAGCAACTTCACTTACACATCTCAAGCATCATTCCTTCATAGTCAGCCTAATAATTTTTCAGCCCACCCCTCGTTTGTTGTTACACAAAACTTGAATTATTTCATTTTGATTCTGTTTCTCTTTATTCCTATACCTGTGACATTGTTTATCTATCCGCATTCCCTTGTCTGCTTCGTAAACCAATCATTGGTTCATCTGCAACAAACCCACCTGTCTCTTTTCTCAGTAGAAAGTTTATATATTGCTACACAATGACCCAAAAGAAACTCTATTCCCAAATGGTTATTGGTAAAAGATTGTATTACTTTCAGCTCACATTAATTGTACAAATTCTTCAATGCTTTAAGCAGTATTTCCTTTTTCAACTATTACCTAAGTGTCTGTGTTTTCTCAACTTTAAAAAGTGTTATGCATTCATTTAGGCACTGTCATTACTACACACATTAAATTTTATTTTCTAATTGCAATTGTTTTTTATTCAATTTCTAACACTATGGATTAGTATTAAAACACCATTTTATCACATTAAAAACTTAAAGAAATAAAATTAATATCATGATTGTAAATATCAAATATAATGATATATAACAAAAATTTATCACACAAACACACATACAATTTATTTGAACATTATTTTTAATAGATACTCGTATTTGAGTAGATATTCTGTTTTTAATTAAACATATATATAACTACCATTCAAAGTATCTTTGAGAAATTATGTTAGGAAAATGTGTTTCATTTGGCAGGATTTGAACCTGTGACCCCTAACCACATAAGGAAAACCATCAATTGATCTGAGGCATCTGAAGCAATGAATGAATTCACAGTCTACATGAAGCCAAATCAAGCCTTATAAACACAAATTTCCTACTCCTTGTAGATACATATCTCTGCTCTGAAATTAATCAAAAACAAAATATATATTCAAATACAAGTATCTATTAGCATGGAACAGGCTTGCCTCCCAGAAAGTAAAACACTACGCCTGCTTGGCCTGACACTCTTAGCAGACCTCAAGTGGAATGACTACGTCGAATCCATTGCTAAATCCGCTGCTATGAAAGTCGACTCTCTGTGCAGGGCCCGGAAGTTCTTTCCGTCTGAATCTATCCTGCACAAATATAAATCTACCGCCCGCCCGTGTATTGAATATTGTTGCCACATTTGGTCGAGTGCCCCTGCTATTCTCCTCGGGGTTCTTGACAAAATACAGCGGAGAATCTGTAATGTGATCGATACCGACTTGGCTGACTGCCTGCAGTCACTCTCTCACCGGCGTGACGAGGCTTCCCCGTGCCTCTTCTATAAATACTTTCATGGATTCTGCTCTGATGAACTTAAATCACTGGTGCCTCCTAGGTGTGAATTTATATGAGATACTAGATTAGCAACTACATCCCACCCTTTTACAGTGAAACCGATGAAATGTAACTGCAATTTCTACTCCAACAGCTTCTTTTCTCACACTTCCTGCCTGTGGCATTCCCTTCCGCATGCTTGCTTCCCCGACGGCTACAACCTCCAGGAGTTTAAATGTAAGGTCAATAGACACCTCCTAACACTAACTCGCACCCATTCTCTCAAACACTCTTCCTATGTACCTTCTTACTCGTCTATCACCCTCCTTCTGACATTTCCTATACCCTATCGCTCTATGTAACCCCCTGCACTATAGTGGCAGTGGAATGCCTTGCTTGGGGTGATATGATTTTTAAAAAAAAAATAATATTCAAGCAAATAAATGAAATATTTCATTTGTTAAACTATTTTGTTAATCTTCAGAACTTTCTGTTATATATATATAAGTATAGGGTAGGTATGGATGGAATAATATTCCGTATCCAAAGAAACACTATTCTTAAAAAAGTGCTCAATACAAAGTAGAGCTAATGAATTTGTTATAATATCACTACAAAAGTAGCTATTTTATTTCAGGACTACTTGTGTCTTATCAAGTTATAATGTTTATGTCAAGTTGAAGGGTTTTAAAAGGTTAAAAACAAGCCAAACCTCCTTAATCAAGGAGGCATTGTTGCATAGACAGTGTGGACGAATGAGAATAAAGTACCTTCTAATTTGAAGAATATGTGAGCAGACTCAAAAAACAATTTTTGTGGGGAATCAGTATTAATATTTGATTAAATTGAGATCAGCATTATTAATCAACTATTAAATCCACTTTATTTTTATTGTGAATTTTAAATTTTTCTAAGTTTAACAAATCATTAGATAAAGATTATTATAAAGTTATTCAGATATTAAATGAGGAAGAGACATGAACACACACATACTAACCTACAAACATTCACACATGGACAAATAGATGAGTATACACACATACACTGGCATACAGACACATATACAGATTTATATGTATACGCATATATACATACACAAATTTTGCTTTTAAGCATATATATATATATATATATATAGATAAGCATACATACATACATAAAAGCATACATATATATATATATATATATATTACTGGGTGCGATGATGGGTAAATTGTCGCCATTTTATATTTTTGCTCATGCGCGTTGTTTGTTTTTGTTAACTGCACAGTATAGTAGGATCAATTGGTCTGCATTTGTTAGAAAAACACCACCATGATGAAATTTGGAAACAGCATTCTGTACTGCTTTTTCATACATGCTGGAAGCAGCAATACAAAACATTTTATAGTATTTGGGTGTCAATTTGAAGACTGCAGAGGATTTGGAAAGATTTGGCTGAGTTTACCGATGACTATGATGGTTTTTGGAGTGATCACTAATGTTGGCAATAATATACCTCCATTCATTTTCTAACAGGGTCACAGACTCAACACAGAAGCCTACATCAAGTGCCTAGAGAAGGTTGTGCTGTCCGAGGTCAAGAGGGTGGCTGCTGAAAGTCTATGTCTGGCAACAGGACTCAGCATTATACCACACAAGCAGAAGAACATAGTCATAGATGTCAGACAATTTCTGCAACCACACCCTCCCTTACATCTGGCCATCTAACTTCTCCAGACTGCAACCCCCTTTATTATTGTGTGAGGTGCAATTGAGGGAGATACTAACAAAACTCCTTGTAGCACTAAAGATGAACTGAAGACAAAGATCATGGCAGCATTCACCAAATTAAGTAAGGAGACTGTCCAGGAGAGTTGCAAGAGATTTCAAAGTTGTCTGTAGATTGTGGTTGAAGCCAATGGTAATTTTATTGAATAAATTTACTCTTTAGTATTTCAAGGTATTTTTGTGTAATTTTGGTAAATATATCTGTTAAAATGAGATGTCAGTATTATTTCCATTATTATGTAATTTAGGTGACAATTTATCCATATATGTATATACTAGCAGTATAGCCCGGCGTTGCTCAGGTGTAATGAAAGCTTTAAAACTAATCCATGGTCCTGGAGCTCAGACTCTTTGGATGTTGGCACGAAACACTAAAAAGCAATAGTTGTTTCCAGTTAAAGCGAAAACGTAGACTGAAAGAAAAATGAATGGATGTGAGTCAAATTTTGATTTCCTGGTATCGATATCAAATAAGTTTTTTTCATCGTAAACTGAATTTTGAAGGCTAAATAAGTCCTCTGAGTAAATGGTATCATGGCTGAGACTAAGAACTACAACTATACCTACTTAGAGCCAAACCTGAAGCAAAAACTAAAATAAAAGGGCTGAAAAGAAAATACAGACATACAGGCAGATAAACAGACATACACACAAACATCTTGCCTTTTATATATATATAATCGATTTTCTGCACTATTGTAAGAACTGCAACCTTGAAACTTCTGAATACCGTTTCTTATGTCTTTGTCTATGAGTGTATCAAATTTGATTAAAATCGAACCACTCTTTCTATAACCTGATGTTTTTGATTATCAATATTTATTGGGGGTACCTTGACACAAAACCTAGCTGAGAACACTCACAGACGCTTATAGTACAACTGTGTAAATTTTCAAGAAAATCGGTTCAGCCGTTTCAGAGTCTATAGGTAATGGATACACACATACACACAAAGTTCCATTTGTAAATAAGTTTAGATAGCTAAAAGACGAAAGACAACGGATGAAAAACATCAGTAAATATTCCTGTTGCTATGTTTCAGAGTCCTCATTATTGCACAATGTATAGACTTGTATCCAAGTCACCAGCGGGACTGAAATGTCACATATGACACAAACACAAAAACTTAATGAGATTGTCGAATCCTCATACGTTGAAGTCAATGGGAGAGTCCTTAATATATATATTAGAATGAAATCACTATTTTATCAGCAAGCTGCATTCGATAAAGATATTTGAAAGATTACCATTTTGGGCTTTGATAGGTGGCTCATAGCCATATGATCAGGCCATTGAATCCCAAGTAATATTAGCAAAGTTATTTTGTTTGCGGTTATACCAAAGAAAAATGGCAAATTACCTTGTTGGTCAAAATGGTCCTATATTACATACAGCTATTACAAAAGACTACACAGATGAGGTTGGTAAGCATGCAAATTTACCTCACTTTTGGCTAATTGTAAACATTAGAAGTCCAGCAGATTGTTTTAACATGTCCTGTGCCTGTCGTCAGTCATGTTGTGACACATGAAGAATACAGCCTTGCAACCTTCTATTTGCATTCACAGTAACTGTTATACTAAATACTTAGTATAACAATTATGTACTAAGTTATCTCCCTTGCACTGGAGGTTTAATTATATATTTACAGACTCACATGCAGAGACCTAATAATTATAAGGATTTAATAAAAAAGGTTGTTATTTTTAATGACATGAGTAAACTAGTATACTTATATATTAAACCCATATTATCCTGGTATCAGTTTAAACTGACACCTTTCCTCACAAACCATAATGTAAACTAGGATTTTGGAAAATATTTCTCAGAATATATTTCGGTAAGTTTTTGAACTTTCACTCAGCATGATTAGACCAATAATATATCAGAAAAAGAAGGTGTCATTTTCAACTGATGTCAGGAGTAAATGGGTTAAAGAAAAAAAGAAATGCGTACTGGACTGTAATCATGATGTCTCTTGTTTAATATGGTAGTGAATACTGGACAATTTCATCAAAGATGAAGAAAGAACTTGAAGTAACTGAAATGTGGTTCTACAGAAGGATGCTGAGGATAACATGGAGCAACGTGTTTTTGGAGAGGATAGAAATGAAAAGGAAACTTATACTTAACATCAGAAAGAGCTGAAGTTTCTCAAACATGTAATGAGGAAGGAGGGCTTGGATAATCTGATACTCACAGGATTTGGGAGAGATACCAAGAGAAAGAGTGTTAAGTGTTACTGTGGATAAGAGGATGTGGCAGGCCATGATCGCTTATATCCTGAAGGGACACGGCACATAGAAGTTAAACTAGCAATATATAAATATATGTTGATGACACAACCCATTTTTTTGTGGGGATTTTCTAAGCATAGCTTAGATGTGGCACAAGGCCGAACGTATGGAGCATCCGGTGATGAACGAATTCACTATTCAATTGTAATTATTTTAGCAGGACAAGCTTACTGAACATTACACCATGTCAAGGTGCCCTAACAACCCATTTTCTTGGATAAAACCTCAGAATTCATTTTTAAAAGTTTTCTTAGGTTGAGAAGTGCTTGGCATTGTCACATTTAGTCCCATATAATTATCCTATACATTGATTCCAGGTTGAAGATATACTGACCTGATGTTCTGTAATAAATACTCTCAGCTAAAGAGTCTTCATATTCCTTTTCACTGACTGTGACGCCATGTTTAAAGCCACATATCCGGTGACTGCAACAGAAAAGAACAAGTTTATATCATGTGAAATGTAAATTTATACTAAATAGAATATACCATGATTAACAAGACACACATTCTTCTACTAAATTACTTACATTGTAGCAATTTTTGTTAGAACCATACATTCATCCTTCAATCTATTCATCTATTAGTCTTTACCCTGTGAAGTTTATTTGTTCCTCAAATGCAACGTAGATAATCATGGTTCTCCACAGCTTCCTTATACTTTGATATTTGTCAATTGCCATGAAATTTAGGGAAATGATTTCATGTTGCCTTTTTTTATGGTAATGAATTCAGAGAAGTCCATAAACTGGTTAGACCGGCTTCCCTATAAAAGCTAGAAAGCCTAGTACACCCTATATAGCTACACATAGCTTGTGAGGATGAGTGTTGGATTCATGCCTTACCCAAGGGCATTAATACAAAGGGAAAGCAATCACCTTGAATGCAATTTGAATTCAGCCTAATAATCTCGTTTTTTGCTATCTGTACGCCCCTTACACTGAACAATGAAGGTGGAAAATAATTTTAAATAAAATGTTTGCTAAAAAAAAAAAAAAGCTCAAAAAAAAGCCCCCACAATCAAAAAGAAACCCAACAAAAAAAACTAAAAAAGACCCCTCCACCAAAATAAAAAAAAAAAAGAAAAAAAAAAGAGAGAGAAAAAAAAGACCAAATAAAACATAAAAAAAAAAAGAAAAAAGAGAAAAAAAGACCAAATAAAACCTAAAAAAAAGAAAAAAGAGAAAAAAAGACCAAATAAAACCTAAAAAAAAAAGACCAAATAAAACCTAAAAAAAAAAGACCAAATAAAACCTAAAAAAAAAAGACCAAATAAAACCTAAAAAAAAAAGACCAAATAAAACCTAAAAAAAAAAGACCAAATAAAACCTAAAAAAAAAAGACCAAATAAAACCTAAAAAAAAAAGACCAAATAAAACCTAAAAAAAAAAGACCAAATAAAACCTAAAAAAAAAAGACCAAATAAAACCTAAAAAAAAAAGACCAAATAAAACCTAAAAAAAAAAGACCAAATAAAAACTAAAAAAAAAAGACCAAATAAAAACTAAAAAAAAAAGACCAAATAAAAACTAAAAAAAAAAGACCAAATAAAAACTAAAAAAAAAAGACCAAATAAAAACTAAAAAAAAAAGACCAAATAAAAACTAAAAAAAAAGACCAAATAAAAACTAAAAAAAAAAGACCAAATAAAAACTAAAAAAAAAGACCAAATAAAAACTAAAAAAAAAAAGACCAAATAAAAACTAAAAAAAAAGACCAAATAAAAACTAAAAAAAAAGACCAAATAAAAACTAAAAAAAAAAAGACCAAATAAAAACTAAAAAAAAAGACCAAATAAAAACTAAAAAAAAAAGACCAAATAAAAACTAAAAAAAAAAGACCAAATAAAAACTAAAAAAAAAAGACCAAATAAAAACTAAAAAAAAAGACCAAATAAAAACTAAAAAAAAAGACCAAATAAAAACTAAAAAAAAAAGACCAAATAAAAACTAAAAAAAAAAGACCAAATAAAAACTAAAAAAAAAAGACCAAATAAAAACTAAAAAAAAAAAGACCAAATAAAAACTAAAAAAAAGACCAAATAAAAACTAAAAAAAAGACCAAATAAAAACTAAAAAAAAACCAAATAAAAACTAAAAAAAGACCAAATAAAAACTATAGCGAACACCCCCCTCTGTAAAAAAAACAAAGAAAAAAACAAATAGAACAAAATACACTAACAAAATTTCTGAGATAAGGAGTTATCATTAGTCACACTGTTTATATGCAGACTATTATCTTCATCTTTGTTGTCCATATCACAACAACTGTTGTGTCCTCCAGCCTTCCTCAGGGGTATATTGATCTACAGAAGAATTGCCTAGTGGATTAAAGTGTTGGGTTGTCAATTTGGTGAAATAGTGGTTGTGAGTTAAATCTTTGGGTCAGGCAATGTGTACTTGCATTCAGTGGAAATGATTGGCAATAATTGAACAATACTAAATAAAAATAAGAACTGTACAAGATATCTCAAGACATGAACAGTGGAATGAGAACAGTCTATCTCCATAGATTAAAGAAAAGGTTTCATTCAGAATTCCCAGATCAATATACACTTTATGAAGGGTGGAGGACACAATGGCCAAAATGTGATAACAACAACAAAGATGATGACGATAGTTTGAATGTAAATAATGTAAAACAAACAAAAACAATAGTTTAAAGTTTTTAATAAAAATGTTTAGCAAACAGGGAGGATTCATCATTGAAATAGCTTATACTTTTATTAAACAAGTGAATTTAATTTTAGTGAAAACAGTACCTAATTCAAACAATTTTTTATACTTTTAAGTAAAGACAATTTAGCCAAATTTGAGAGAAACCTAATTGGTTATTTTCATATAGGTTTTATCTACACTTTCATGTTTTAATAATAAATGAGTTTTTTCTTCTACAAAAAAATAAATGTCCATAACGGAATTACTTTTTCATTCAAAACATTTGTAGATTAATTGGCAGAAATGCCCATCAAACAGAAATCAATCATCATTCTTGTTTTCAAGTCGGAGTTTGATAAAAGCTTGTCATGGAATTCACATAGCAATCCAAATTTGCAATATAGTTTCCATGTAAACAGAGTTACCAGACATGCAAACTCGGTCACTACAATATGTGTTTCAGATTCAAGAAGAAATTAAATTCTGTTTTTCAAAGTTTCCATGACTCTTTTAGTTACCTCCTATAATGTAGCAAGAGTCAAGATTTGTGGTGAATTGTGAATTGAATTGATCTGCCAGTATGAGGTCTGTAAGGGGACCAAGTAATGTGATCAGACATCAGTTCTGTGGATAGCAGCTAAAAATATCACAGAATTGCCCATTGTAATTTACAATTGTGCTCTCACAATGAGCAATTATGGAGAGAATTTTCCAGCATGCATCTGTATTTTTTATCTATAAATTTGGAGAGGCAGTTTTGCAGTCATTCCAACCAATAATAGTAATAATAAAAAAGAAAATGTTACAAGTATTTTATTGAATATAAGTTCTATTAGTATTGTCGCCTTGCTACTTGATTAGCCAAATAATTTCACCAAAACTGATATTTAAAAAAAAAAAAAATGTTTAACAATGCATCACAAAATTTTACAACTAAGATTTTTTTATTTATAGACTCAAGTAAATAAAAATAAACAAAAGATTTTTTTCAATGCTGTTCCATCATTAAAGAGACAAATGTTACTTACTGTCGGTTACGTGAATTCTTAAAGGACTTGATAACATCAGATGCTTTATAAATGATCATCGAATGATTTGTGGAATGTGGTAAGTGACGCCAAGCTGGCTGAAAGAGAGAAAAAAAAAAAATAGACTGTTTCTTAGTGTACATGTATAAAATGAGAAAATAATTCTTCATATAAATATTAGTAAATATTTTTTTTTTATGCAGTTCTAATATCTAAACTCATTTTTCTTTTAATTTGATTTACTCAATAAGTCCTGAACCTGACATATAGATGGTGTCACTAATAAAAAATCCATATGATTTTTATGAAGTACTAACCTTTAAATGGCATGGGGCAAATTTTGGGTCCAATCAGAGTATTAGTTCACAAATTACAGTTATTTAAGGGAAGCTACTCTGGCAAATTTTTAAAACAATGAAAAAATACTGTTCAAGCAAAGCAATGGCTTCATAAATTATTTGGACTCTGCTTCGTCAGAAACAACGGTTAAGATGTGGTACGCTGACTTCAAACATGATCATACAGACACAAATGATGCTGAATGCTCAGGTTGCCCAAAATTGGTAGTTGTCCCAGAAAACGCCAAAACAATCCACAAACTCATTTTGGCCAATTGTAAATTGAAGTTGCGTGAGATAGCAGAGAAGTTGAAGATATCAGAAGGCAGTGTATTCACCACTTTGCATGAACATTTGTTAATGAGAAAGCTGTGTTCAAAGTGGGTGCTGCGTTTGCACAGGTGATCAAAAACAATGTGTTGACAACTCAGAGTGTTATTTGGAACTGTTTCAATGCAAAAAGAAGTTTCTGCGTAAATGTGACAATGGGTGAAACATGGATCCACCACTTCACGCCAGAGTCAAATTGGCAGTCAGCTGAGTAGAAAGCCGTCGAAAGCGACCAGAAAATCAAACATCAGCAGGCAAAGTTTTGGACTCAATATTTTGGGATGCACAAGGTATTCTGTTCATCGATTACCATGAGAAAGAAAGAACCATCAATAGTGAATATTATTACCAAGACAATGCACCGTGTCACAAGTCAATCGTAATGATGGCAAAACTACATGAATTGCACTTCAAATTGCTTCCGCATTCACCCTATTCTTCAGATCAGGATCCCAGCGACTACTGGCTGTTTGCAGACCTCAAGAGAATTGGCTCTAATGAAAAAATGATATTGAAAACTGAGGCATATTTTGAGGCCAAAGACAAATTGTTCTCCAAGAAAGACATCGAATTGTTACAGAAGCATTTGAACCAGTGTATCACTCTAGAAGGAGACTATGGTGATGAATAAAGTTGAATTTTGTCTAAAAGTTGTTGTTTCATTAGTTAGACCCAGGATTTATTGAGTGATGTGTTATATTGGTGGTTTCTAATATTAAAACAAGATTCATACATTAGTATGCTTCAGTTATGTTAAAAGATATTCTTAATCCTTACAAAGACGTAGAAACAAAAAACTTTCTCATAATTTGACAGTCATTAGTTTTTCTCATTAATAATGACTTGATTTAATCTGTAGCTTTTTCAAAGTAATAACTAAATGCTTGTCTTCTTATTCCCAATAGTATTAACTCAAATGTTTAACATTAAGGGTCACATAAAAGTATGGAAATTCAAGAGAAGAAAAAAAATAATTTCAGTTCAAGTGAGTTATTTCCCTTTCTTCTTCAAGGGTTTTGTACTAACCAATTTGATTGCACCTTGAGATTCAGCCAATCACAGACCTCTATTGAACTGGTACCAAAAGGTGGGCCTCTCTGCTTTACACTCTAACCAAGACAAATTGGCTGCTAAGGAATGATCTCAAATGGACTCTTATTTACCAGAGAATGTCTCAACCTTTTTCATTTAAAGCCTTTGAGTGACTAATTTAAGCAGCAATGAGTAAGACTTGATTAAACTTGTCCAAGACTAGCAGTATAGCCCGGCATTGCTCGAGTGTAATGAAAGCTTTAAAACTAATCCATGGTCCTGGAGCTCAGACTCTTTGGATGTTGGTACGAAACACTAAAAAGCAATAGTTGTTTCCAATTAAAGCGAAACCGTAGACTGAAAGAAAAATGAATGGATGTAAGTCAAATTTTGATTTCCTGGTATCGATATCAAATAAGTTTTTTTTCATCGTAAACTGAATTTTGAAGGCTAAATAAGTCCTCTGAGTAAATGGTATCATGGCTGAGACTAAGAACTACAATTATACCTACTTAGAGCCAAACCTGAAGCAAAAACGAAAATAAAAGGACTGAAAAAATACAGACATACAGGCAGATAAACAGACACACACACAAACATCTTGCCTTATATATTAATATATTATCGATTTTCTGCACGATTGTAAGAACGGCAACCTTGAAACTTCTGAATATCATTTCTTATGTCTTTGTCTATGAGCGTATGAAATTTGATTAAAATTGGACCACTCCTTCTATAACCCGATTTTTTTTCGATTATCGATATTTATTGGGGGTACTTCAACACAAAACCTAGCTAAGAAAACTCGCAGACGTTCGGTTCAGACATTTCGGAGTCCATAGGTAACGGACACACACACACAAAGATTCATTTATAAATAAGTTTAGAGACCTGAGATTATATCTCATCAATTTTCAAGGAATTAAGCTGCAAACACACCTCTTTGTATAATTGTATATTGTGTTATACAGTGTTTTCCTAATGTTAATATCTTATAGTGTCTAGTTTTTTCCGTGTCCTGTTAATTTTTGACCAGAGCAGACTTAACACCAGTTTCAGATTTGCAGCGAAGTCACCATAAGACAAAGTTTACATATATTACATTCTTTTTTGTTATAATCTTATAGAAATTTTTAAAATTAAGTTTGGCTCAAAAATGTACATTTATAATAGCAAACGTTAGAAAATCTTGAATTATTGCATTAATGGTGAAATTAGAGAAGCATCAGATACTAATTTTCTTTAATTTGGCACATTTCTTGAGTTTTGTTTCCAGAACATAACTGTTGACACAGATTTATAGATCATATTTAGATCCAATTCTTCCTGGAAGTTCAACCGATTTTCAAGAGCTGCAGATTAACTGATAAATGTGGTTCCCAAGCTGCAGTTTTACCATTCCTGGTATAAGTCACGGTGTATCTGTTAATAACTCTAAAAAAAAATCTATGAAATGCTTTATCAAAATTTTAGAGAAATTTTCTAAATGTAAAAATAAAACAAAGACAATTAAATTAACCCATTAACTGTAGTTGATAAGAATTTTCCTTATCATAGTTCTGTGGCTCAAATGTAAATCATTGAAATTTATCATTATATACACAAAAACTATGCAACAGACAAACATTTGTTTAATAGTGACTTTTTAAAAAAACAAAAACAAGCACGGTGTGTTGAAGAGGATGTTTTTTGCCTCTTGATACTGCTATTACTGTTTGCTCTCTTTGGCCCAGCACCCCAATTCTGTACCCCTTCTGGCAATGGCCTAGCAACCCAACTCCATCTCCTTGACAATTTGTATCATGCTGTAGTATCTGTTGATATTTCTTTTGAATCCTCTATTACATAGGAACCTTGTATTTACAAGACTTATTTCTCTTACTGATTGGGCTTCATTTCATGATTTTTTTCACAAGTTTCCTTGGAGTGAGATTTTTTAAAAATTTTTCTCAGTGGGAATTGTGCCAGTAAGATTACTTCTTGAGTAAAAGCTGGCATCAATGCTTTTTATGTCATTTAGGAAATACCAGGTGAAACCACTGTCATCTCCTTGGTCCACACCTACCAGTTTAGCTGCTATAGACCACAGGAATCACTTTTCCCGTTTGTACCAACTGATAGTTCCAATCACAATAGTTATCTCTATGTCCACTTATAATAATTACAAATATGTGATGTTTATTGAACAGATCCCTTTCCTGTTTATGAAACAGTTTACTAGTTTAATGTGCTGGAATCATTTTTAAGTCTTCTCACACACATGTGAATTTAAATGACTAATTTAAACTTTTTTTTATTTTTAGCTTTTCCTCAAAACAAGTTCTTTTGACAATGTAAAAAGAAAAAATTAAACTTTTAGTTTGTTTTAAAACATTAGAACTTAATGAAGATTAAAAAGATCATTTTGAGAGACTTGTTAAGTGATCTTGAAAAAGAAAAGAAAAGAAAAAGAAAGAGAGAAAGAAAGAAAAGAAAAAGAAAGAGAGAGAGAGAGAGAAAGAGAAAGAGAAAAAGAAAGAGAAAGAGAAAGAGAAAAAGAAAGAAAGAAAGAGAGAAAAAGAGAAAGAGAGAAAAAGAGAAAAAGAAAGAGAAAGAGAAAAAGAAAGAAAGAGAAAAAGAAAAAGAAAGAAAGAAAGAGAAAAAGAAAGAAAGAGAGAAAAAGAAAGAGAAAGAGAGAAAAAGAAAGAGAGAAAAAGAAAGAAAGAGAGAAAAAGAAAGAGAAAGAGAAAAAGAAAAAGAAAGAAAGAGAAAAAGAAAAAGAGAAAAAAGAAAAAAGAAAAAAGAAAAAAGAAAAAGAAAAAGAAAAAGAAAAAGAAAAAAGAAAAAGAAAAAAGAAAAAGAAAAAAGAAAAAAGAAAAAAGAAAAAAGAAAAAAGAAAAAAGAAAAAAGAAAAAGAAAAAAGAAAAAAGAAAAAAGAAAAAAGAAAAAGAAAAAGAAAAAGAAAAAGAAAAAAGAAAAAGAAAAAGAAAAAGAAAAAGAAAAAGAAAAAAGAAAAAGAAAAAGAAAAAAGAAAAAAGAAAAAAGAAAAAAGAGAAAAAAGAAAAAAGAAAAAAGAAAAAAGAAAAAAGAGAAAAAAGAGAAAAAAGAAAAAAGAAAGAAAAAAGAAGAAGAAAAAACCTATAACAGACAAGATGAAATGACAGTTTACCTCAATTGTGTAGATTTCATTGGGTACGCTGATTGTGGCCAACAGGTTATCATTTTCCCAAGTGGCTTCCACATGTGAATTTGGTTCATCTGAAAATTTGTAGCATGTCACAAAAGATAATAGAAATAGGAATTACTGCAGTTGTAATACTTTAAACTAACAATCTTTTTCTTAGAATTTGTTAGGAAAACAGGTTGAATCCAGAATAGAAAAAGATTTTCTTTAGGATTTTACTTATTTTTTTTGTATAATTACTGACAAGACAAAAATATTAATTCCCTAACAAGCATTTTTTAAGAATTTTAGACATGTTCATGTTTTATTAATAAGGCTCGAGAATAACTCAAGGCAGAGATTATTGTTAATTTTTTTTTTTAGGATGAATCAAGTGTGTTAGTAAAAGAAGAGGTGGTAGGAAATGAAGATTTTAAGGGGCAAGATAACAACTGACCCTTGACCTAGAGATATAATGAATGATAAAGTGCAAATAGTACTGTTACATGAGTGGTCCACTAGATGGACTTCATTGGACTAAAGTAATGTTTTTGTAGAAGGAATTATGTGTAGGACGGAGAGGAGAAGATATAAAAACACGTATTGATTACAACTTTGTACTAAGGGGAAACAATGAACATGTGAGAATGAATAAATTCTTAAATTTAAGTATTTTTTTTTCTCAGACATATCTGAATATGTAATCAGATCCTGTTCAGTTTCATTCTGCTTTATAAAATTTATATATATTTTTCCTAACAAACATTATTCAATAATGAATTAGAACACTCTCAGTTACTGGCGTATGCTTACAGAGTATATCACATGCTAAAAATCTGACGACTTTTGCCAAGCGCCCATAGCTCAGAGGCAGAATTGCAAGATTGATGTCAATTCAGTCGGGTTTCAATCCTGGCTAAAAGCAATCAGATGTTTAACCATACTGATGAGCTGTGATACAGCGAAACAGCTCTGTCTGCGTATGACTATATATATATATATATATATGTATATATATATATATATATATACATATATAGATAATTCATGCTCTTGCTAATCAAAAGATCACTTTAGAGATGGGTAGATTCATGTAAATGGTGACTACTCATAGCTTTATGCTACGTTCTTTGATTATGAAATTGAATGCAGTTTGGTTCGGATATCAAATTGAACATTATTAGTCATCAAGGTTTGTTTACATCCTGTGAATAACCCATTGTGAAAGCTGCCTGTCTTTGCCATTACGCAGATAGCTCAGAGGTAAGACATTCGTTTAATGACAAATTAGTTGAATTTCAATCCTGGCGTGAAGCTAAATGGGTAATCTAGCTGCACTGAAGAGCTGTGACTGAAGATGATTTTATATATATATATATATATATATATATATATATATATATATATATCTATCTATCTATCTATCTATCTCACATGGTGCGATAGGTAAATTGTCGCCATTTTATATTTTTTAAATTGAGCACGAGTATTTTTTTGTCAACTGAACAATACAGTAGGGTCAGTTGGACATGATTCATTGAGATAAAGAGAACCATGACACAATTCACTATCAGAAATTTGGAAACTGCACGCTGCACTACTTGCCATATGTACTGGAAACTCCAATATAAACCTTTTAGTGAGTTTGCATGTCAATCTGAGGACTGTGAAGAGGATTCAGAAAGCATTAAATGAGTTTAATTGTGATTACAAAGGTGCTTGAGTGATCGTTAGTGATGGTGACATATGCTGCTCTTCACTTTCTCAAAGGGCCTCAGACTCAACACAGAGACCTTCAAATGCCTTGAAGAGAGAGTGCTACCCTGGGTAAAGAGGGTGACTGCTGGAATATCCTATGTCTAGCAACAAGACTCTGCACCATGCCACACAAGCAGGAGAACACAATCATGGCTGAGAGACAATTTTTGCAACCACATCACCTCTTACATCTGGCCACCTAACCCCCCAGACTACAAACCACTTTTGATTATTATCTGTGAGGCACAGTTAAACAAAAGACCAACAAAAATCCTTGTAACACTAAAGATGAACTGAAGGTAAGGATTATGGCAGCATTCAATAACTTAAACAAGGAGACTGTCCAGAAGAGATGCAGGAGATTCTGAAGTCATCTGGAGGCTGTGTTAAAAGCCAATGGTGGTTTTATTGAATAAATTTATCTGTATTTCGAGATATTCTTTGTGTAATTTTGGTAAATATATCTGTGTTATTTTCTTAGTTGCATAATTTAGACAATTAATTGCACTATATATATATATATTTCAGATTTCAACTTATCACCGGATGAGAAGCGCACATAGCAGCTTCAAAATGCGAAATTTTTGTGTAGTAATACTATGAATTTATAAACCATTGTAACAACCATTATTATATATATATATATATATATAGTGCAATTGATTGTCTAAATTATGCAATATATATACTGCAATTGTCTAAATTATGCAATATATATATATATATAGGGCAATTGTCTAAATTATGCAATATATATATATATATAGGGCAATTGATTGTCTAAATTATGCAATATATATATATATATATATATATATATATAGGGCAATTGATTGTCTAAATTATGCAATATATATATATATATATATAGGGCAATTGATTGTCTAAATTATGCAATATATATATATATATATAGGGCAATTGATTGTCTAAATTATGCAATATATATATATATATATATATATATATATATATATATATAGGACAATTGATTGTCTAAATTATGCAATATATATGAGAGAGTGCAAGACATTTAATTTGGGAAGATCAGCCGGTTACACTACAATGGTGTCAGGCAATTGACGAAACTGAAAAGGTCGAAACCATTGTAGTGTAATCATCTATCTAAACGCTCTACATGTTAAAGCTTTCTTTCCATTCAAACATGAGCACTTTCAAATAACTGTTCACTGGTCTAATTTAAATCCAACCTATAACTGTTTAGTATATATCTATATATACCTGACTAGAAGCAATCAAATGTCTAACTGCACTGATGAGCTGTGATACAGCGAAACAGATCTGTCTGCGGATGACTATTTACACTCTCACACCCCAATTGAGCACTATGGAGGAACGGTAGACTTTTAGCTACTCCCGCATTTATGCATCATTTATTCAGTAATGAATTTGAACATTCTCGGCTACTGGCGTGTATTTGCATTGTATATAACATGCTAAAGTCCACCTTCCTCTACCGAGTGGCCATAGCTCAGAGGCAGAATCACTGACTTATGTCAATCCTGGCTAGAAGCAATTGGATGTCCAACCGTTCCTGGGTAAAAAAGCAATCAGAGTCTAACCGTACCGATGAGCTGTGATACAGCGAAACAGATCTGTCTGCGGATGACTATATATATATATATATACATATATATATAAATGTGTGTGCATAAGTAATTTCATGGACATTTTATTAATTAATCAAACAGATTTTATTACTTAAACATTTTTAGTGGATAGTCAAAGTTGATGCTCCATTTATTAAGCAGTATATTTATTTTTAATGTTCAGGCCAGTTGATAAAAATAGATGAATACTCTGTTCAGTAAATAAATGAGACAACTACTCAAATATTTTTTTTTTAATCATTTCACCCCAAGCAAGGCATTCCACTACCACTATTGTGCATGGGGCTACATAGGGGAAGGTGAAGAGAAGGAGTGGTTAGACATAGGGAATATCAGGAGGAAGGTGATAGATGGGTAAGGATAGATACCAAGGATGAGGGTTGGGCAGATGGGAAGAGTGTTTGATAGAATGGGAGCAAGTTAGTGTGTTAGGAGGTGTCTATTGACCTTACATTTAAACTCCTGGAGATTGTAGCCGTCAGGGAAGCAATCATGTGGAAGGGAATTCCACAGTCATGAAGTGCAAGGAAAGAAACTGTTGGAGTAGAAGTTGTGGTTGCATTTTATCGGTTTCACTGTAAAAGGGTGGGATCTAGTTGCTAATCTAGTATCTCGCGCAAATTCGTATCTAGGGGGCACCAGTGATCTAAGTTCATCGGAGCAGAAGCTGTGAAAGTATTTGTAGAAGAGACACAGGGAAGCCACGTTGCGCCTGAGGGAGAGAGACTGCAGGCGGTCTGCCAAGTCGGTATCGATCACATTACAGACCCTCCTCTGTACCTTATCAAGAAGCCTGAGGAGAATAGCAGGGGCACCCGACCAGATATAGCAGCAGTATGACCCAAAAGTATGCCATTAAAGAATCACAATTTACTTAGAATGACCTACAATGACATTATTGAACTTTTACATCTCACTTTTATCACACTTCCAGAGTGGATCCAAAATGTCTCTGTCAGCAAGATTAAAGACGCTCACAGGTTTTTAGAAACTCATTTGGAAAAATATTATCCTTGACTGAAGATCTATATTTTTTCTCTGCTTACGAAAATATAAGTGTCCACTAAAAACTTTTAAGTAATATAATGTATATATTTAAAGAATTAATAGATTTATTTTTAATCCAACATTTTTGATATTTCAAAAGTAATATGAATGAATAAAAAAAAATGGATTAAAAATAAATCCAATAATTCTTTAGAAATTACTTTATGTCTCGGATATAAAACTGAACTGGTATGGCTTTTGAGAAAAAATCTGAATGAGGCAATGTTCGCTCCTTAAAAGGGTAAATAGGACCTTGCTAGGCTGTGATATTCTTTGTGGTTGAGTGGTTTAGTCACATCAGATCAGTCATTTCTTTCTCCTACAAAGAGTGACACAATTCAAACATTTCTAGTGTGGATATTTTCTTTAAGTTTTCTTAAATGGGGCTTCTATTCAAACATTGGCTGTCACAAAAAAATAAAAGTATATATGCTTATAAGTAACTCAATAAATAAAATGTGTTCATAATACAAGAAACCCTCATTTATCAGAACACTAAAATATTAAAAATTTCTAACATTTGGTTTTAGTTAATATCTAAAAAAAAAGAAAGTATTTTATAAGATAGACCCAAACAAAATGCAATACTGATTTTTAGAGTGTCTAAAGTTGGGGTTTTCAAACTTTTTGACTTACAGACCCCCTTTTTGATTTACGGACCCCTTAATATTTCAAGTCTAGGGACCCACTATAAATGTTTATGAAATTTATACAAATTTTTACTAAAAATAGCTTATAGTTTTGCATTAACATAGTAAAAACTGGTTTTAAGCTTACTTTAAATTGATAAATTTAAATTTTCATTTGATAATATTAATAAAAATAAATATCCAGACATTGAAAATTTATACTTTGAATTTCATGTGATGAGTTAATCCACAAACCCCCATCTTATCCTTGCAGACCCCCTGTGGTCCACAGACCACAGTTTGAAAACCCCTGGTCTAAAGAAATAATTATGTTCAATTACTGTATTTTTCGGTAAATTGGACACATTTAAAAGAACAAAACAACCTATATAAATATTCTAGTGCTGACTTTATTTAGTCGAGGACTGTTCACCAAAGCTTGAAATGAACAGCCACAAGGCTTGGATTCATTGCCATGAACAGCAGCCTGTCCCAGATACAATTTTAAGTAATGTGTGTCATTAAAAAATGATAGAAAATATAAATCATTATTGAAGAAGTTGCTTTTCTTTTGTCAGCCTACCTCTAAGTGCTCCGGAGAAGAAAGAATGCTTGTTGATTGATATAGGAGTTTTTCTGCCACGAGCATCAACAGCAACAGCTTTGAAATCAGACGTTAAAATGCTTGGACTTGTTTGGAGGTAGAAGCTAAAATCTCTAGAAAAAAAAACAAAAAAAAAAAAAAAATAATAATAAAAATGAATCAAATTTGTTTTTCATTTCAAAAAGAAATACAAAAACACACATATCTATATATACTGGGTTATCCAAAAAGTTCATGCCAATTTTTAAGGGAAATTAAAATATAAAACAAAATTATGCCATCAAATATTTATTCAGGTAAATATGAATTATTTTTTTTGTACGACTATCCTCCATGCTTTCTTTAACTTAAAGATTCTGTCATCCCAGAATGTCGGTGGTTTCTCAGCAAAAAACTCAAGGTGTTTTCATTTTTTTTTTGTCATCCAAAGAATGTGATTGATCCCGACTTGGCAGCTCGGATACAGTGACTTTCTCACCAGTGCAATGTAACTTCCCTGTGTCTCTTCTACAAATACTTTCATGGCTTATGCTCAGATGAACTTAGCTCACTGGTAACCCCCATACATGAATTTGCTCGAGCCACAAGATTAGCAACTAGGTCCCACCCTTTTACTGTGAAACCAATAAATTGTAAACGTAAATTCTACTCCAGCAGCTTCTTCTCTCGCACTTCTCGCATGTGGAATTCATTTCTGTTCACTTGCTTTACCGACAGCTACAATCTTCAAGAATTCAAATGTAATGTCAATAGTCATCTCCTATCTCACTAACCTGCATCCTCTCTCTCTCATGCTCCTTTTTTTGTCCACTCCACTCTCATCAGTATTCTCATCTTTCTCCTACCCTCTTCCTGACACCCCCCTGTAACCCGTCACTCTTTCTCATAACTTACCTCCTATGTAACCTCCTGCTCAAAAGTGACAGTAAAATGCCTAGCTTGGGGTGACACAGTTATTAAAAAAAAAAAAAAAAAAATTAAAATTTGTACCAGTGAGATTATTTTGCAAGAAATAAATGAAAAGCTGAATGTGCCAGGTGGGGTTAACACATCCCAGCCAAATAGCAATAATTTTTGTTGGGTCACCAAAGAAACGTGAGGTTTGGTATTATCCTGATGGAAAATGACACCTTTCCTGTTTAATGATTCTGGGCATTTTTCTTGAATTGCTGTTTTTAATTCATCCATTTACAAGCAATAGTTTCCAGGATCATCTGACTGGTTACTTGGCAGAAGTACAGTATTCCTTTCCAATCCCACTAGATGCATAGTATTGACTTTCTTAGGATGAACACCTGCTTTTCACTTGAATGTGGTACCCAAACAATCTTTATCAAGTGCTCATGCAGGGTGGGTTTTGATAAATATAGTGTTTCTGCCAATTCCCGTGTTGTGTAATGCAGGTTATTCTCAATCAATGTCTTGATTTGGTCATTATCCATAGTGGGGGGTCTGCCTGAGCATTCTTCATCAAT
Source organism: Ascarosepion bandense (assembly GCA_037127315.1). Lineage (NCBI taxonomy): Eukaryota > Metazoa > Mollusca > Cephalopoda > Sepiida > Sepiidae > Ascarosepion > Ascarosepion bandense. The sequence continues at coordinate 299,938 of JBBBDQ010001010.1, forward strand.
AAGGCTAAAATTAGCAACTCTAAACTCAGTGAACCACTTCAATACAGTTAAGTACCTTCACTGTACATAGCACATATCTTTTTTTTTTTTTTTTTTGCTTCTGAGGTATTTTCACCTTTGTGGTAACAAAGGTGAAAATAAATAATAAATAAAAAAAAGCATTAAGTGTTTAAATTGCACCTTATAATCTTCTATTTTAAAAATTGACATGAATTAAGTCATTTTAAACTTTCTTTCTCAAGAGATAGTTTGAAGTGTGCTCTAATTGGAAATGTAAGCATATTATATCTGTCAATAAATTCAACATGGTCTAATGTGTTAAAACATGAACTAAAAATTGGCATGAACTTTCTGGACAACCATTTATATATATATATATATATATATATATATATATACATACATACACACACACACACACACACATACATACACACCTTATTCTATAACATTTAATTAAAAAAAAAAAAGAAAAAGAAAATACCATTAAATTTGAAAATTCACTCAAATCTCAAACACTCAGATTTCATTATGCAACTTAATGTTTCCATAATAGAATTGGTATTAAGTAACACTGATGAAATTTTCACAAAGGTTTGATTTTCATTTATCAGTCAGGCTTCATGTGCATTTGATTTGTCATACAACATTAGTATAATTTATAGTATTCCAAATTCAAGGAGTGACAACATATCCTTTCAAAGCTTCAATTATATGATAAATATACAATGAAAATTTCAGGTTATAATATCTTGTTTTTGTAGAAATATTTAAAACTTTAGAACTTGTTTGGTGATATAGGATTTCATTATGCAATTAAAAGATTGCTCATTATATCATAAATGTGTAAGAGTGTAGTCACTGAAATTTTATTTTGAATATTTTAGTCAGAAGACAGAGGACTTCATGTAAAAAGTTTGAATAGAGTTCAAGAAACAATAAAAAAAAAATTGAAAGCAAATGTTAAGATCAGAAAAAGATTTGAAAACAAATTTAAAAAAGGCATTAAGCAAGTGGATAGACCAGTCCAAAAAACATTTGAAGAAACTGATATTGTGAATGTAATCAAAAAAAAATGTGCAGTGATTGATTCAATCATTTTCTATAGATTATTTAAAGCCAAAAAATACTTTTACATGACAAGAATATTTTTTGTTTGATAATAATGATTTAGTGATAATTAACCCATAGCTATGTGGAGAAGAGTGATTTGTATCTAATCAGATTTTGATAAGGAATTATGTAGATGAAAGTGTGGGATCAATTCTATATATAATAAATATATAAATTGATCACTCACTTTATGAATACAGTAGTTTTAAAACATTTATATTCCAGAGAATATAAATAAATTTAAAATACTTGCCAGTATAGCTAATCAGTATCTGATTGATTCTATGGCTTATCAACCCTTTTTAGATTATTTAAGACCAGTAAATGTTTTTACAATGTAATAAGTTTTTTTTACCTCATAGTAGCTTTTTTTAAACCTCTTAACAGTTTTTTGCCTCATATGTTTTTTGTCTCGTGATAACAGCTTTTCCCGTCTCGTGATAACAGCTTTTCCCGTCTCGTGATAACAGCTTTTCCCGTCTCGTGATAACAGCTTTTCCCGTCTCGTGATAACAGCTTTTCCCGTCTCGTGATAACAGCTTTTCCCGTCTCGTGATAACAGCTTTTCCCGTCTCGTGATAACAGCTTTTCCCGTCTCGTGATAACAGCTTTTCCCGTCTCGTGATAACAGCTTTTCCCGTCTCGTGATAACAGCTTTTCCCGTCTCGTGATAACAGCTTTTCCCGTCTCGTGATAACAGCTTTTCCCGTCTCGTGATAACAGCTTTTCCCGTCTCGTGATAACAGCTTTTCCCGTCTCGTGATAACAGCTTTTCCCGTCTCGTGATAACAGCTTTTCCCGTCTCGTGATAACAGCTTTTCCCGTCTCGTGATAACAGCTTTTCCCGTCTCGTGATAACAGCTTTTCCCGTCTCGTGATAACAGCTTTTCCCGTCTCGTGATAACAGCTTTTCCCGTCTCGTGATAACAGCTTTTCCCGTCTCGTGATAACAGCTTTTCCCGTCTCGTGATAACAGCTTTTCCCGTCTCGTGATAACAGCTTTTCCCGTCTCGTGATAACAGCTTTTCCCGTCTCGTGATAACAGCTTTTCCCGTCTCGTGATAACAGCTTTTCCCGTCTCGTGATAACAGCTTTTCCCGTCTCGTGATAACAGCTTTTCCCGTCTCGTGATAACAGCTTTTCCCGTCTCGTGATAACAGCTTTTCCCGTCTCGTGATAACAGCTTTTCCCGTCTCGTGATAACAGCTTTTCCCGTCTCGTGATAACAGCTTTTCCCGTCTCGTGATAACAGCTTTTCCCGTCTCGTGATAACAGCTTTTCCCGTCTCGTGATAACAGCTTTTCCCGTCTCGTGATAACAGCTTTTCCCGTCTCGTGATAACAGCTTTTCCCGTCTCGTGATAACAGCTTTTCCCGTCTCGTGATAACAGCTTTTCCCGTCTCGTGATAACAGCTTTTCCCGTCTCGTGATAACAGCTTTTCCCGTCTCGTGATAACAGCTTTTCCCGTCTCGTGATAACAGCTTTTCCCGTCTCGTGATAACAGCTTTTCCCGTCTCGTGATAACAGCTTTTCCCGTCTCGTGATAACAGCTTTTCCCGTCTCGTGATAACAGCTTTTCCCGTCTCCTGATAATAGAATGTGCGTTGTGGTGCAGTGGATATTGGCTCAAATCGACAAATCAGGGGAGCCGTGGTCGAATTTCAGTTGAATTTTTTGCATTCACTTATGCACAAATACCCTTGGGAAAAGTATTAATCTGTCTTTTCCCTCCAATTATGGGTTAAATAATAGGACAGATTGGGTTCTTTAGCTTTAGCTGGCAACCAGTCTACCACAGAAAGCAATGGCAACTTACTGTTGGATAAACTTCTGCCTCTTCATGTCTCTTTCAAGATATGATTGCCCAAAATGTATATCACATATGGCACTTAACTGACTGAATACAATAGTTGGGATTATGATTAAGGTTTCTACTGGTCATAAAGTGGAGGATCAATTTTATATTGTTATGAAGTAATAAACTGATCCCCCACTAATTACTATGTAATAATATACATCTCTTCTCCCTCTAGCTGTGAGTCAAATAACAAGACAGATTGGATTCTATAGCTTTGGCTGACAACCAGTCTACTGCAGAAGGCAATGACAATCTACTGTGGGATAATCTTCTGCCTAGTCAATCATGTCTCTTTTGAGACATGATTGCCCAAAGTGTGTATCTCATATGGTACTTAACTGACTGATTGACTGAATAATGGTTTAGTGATAAAAATCTTAATCCATAGCTAAGAGAATAAGTGGGTTCATAATTTCTACAAGAGTATTTGCCTGAAATATAACAAACTCAAATGGAGTTGGAACTCTGCTCTTTGATTAACAATTCTGAGTCATCCATTACACCACCCACACATTCAAGCTTGCAGCACCTAGTATTCCCAAGTTGTTCTGAAAGCATATTAGCATTTTAAAAACACTGGTTAAAGTTATGTAAACAACAAATATGGACGATAACGGTTCTCCAAAATTTCCTATTTCTACTACCCTCAGCAGTTAGAAATCATAAATTAGTTGATACTGAATATAAAAGGCTCCAAAAATACACCACTAAAGTCCTTCGAGACAGTGGTGTAGTGGATATCAGTGGGTTATACATGTGTTAGTATCATCTAATGATCATGAGTTCAATCCTTGGACTTAGTAGTGAGAGTATCAAATTCCAACATGAAAAAACAAACTGATTTCACAGGATATTTTGCAATAATCAATGAGATATTTCACATCAACCAATCTATGGACACCTGATGATGACCAGAGGGTACTTGGTCAAAACAGTGTGTCTATTATAACACCTATATCAACCAAGATGAGAACAAAAGTTTGAAATAATTTCAAGATTATTGAAAATTACTAATCTCATAAATAAATACAAAATAAATTTTACTGATGACTATAGAGTTGATGGCTGGGCTAGGGGTTGAGGACTTTGTTATAGAACACATATGATTGCTAGAGTAACAAATGAAAACAACAAAGTATTGTTAGTGAGGTGAAAAGAAAAGGAGACATATGTTATAATTATCTGTATTGTTGGTATAATGAATCAAAGGGAAATGTATCTTTTGTGGGCAATGGAAATTACCTGGAAGATGGGGGAGTTGGTTGTGTACAGGCCTGGTGTTGAAACTTGTGTCAGGTTGGTTGACCAGGTAAAAACAAGGTAAACTCTCTGACTACTTTGAATGTTGTTGCTGGGCCCTTTTAAGCTGATAAAATGAGTCAGAATTTTTAGTCATGTTTTTACTTTAGTAGCAACATTCCTGATTGGTTCCAACATGTAGATTTTATTTTATATTTTTGGGGATTCGTTTTGTCAACTGGATGCGATGCTCAGAGCCCCTGTGCAGGGAATGATTTTCTTTTTTTTTTTAATTTTGCTTTCTTAGTGTTCACATCTGGATGACAGGTTTTGGCGTGCAGTGAATCAGAAAGAGGTCTAATCTAAAGCAGAGTATAACAATTTCATAAAAATAGTTTAACACAATGACTTAAAAGACAATGAGGGAGAGACTGAGTAATATTTAGAGACAGTATTGTTGGCAGCAAAATTGTACTTCCCCAAAATGATGTTGGGGCACCTCGGTGTAGTGTAATGGTTAGCAAGCTCGTCTCGCTAGAATCATTATAACTGAGTAGTAAGTTTGATCATTCTACTTTTGGCTGTGTGTCACGTCTAAGCTATGCTTAGAAAATCACCTTCCCCCAGGTTTGGGGGTTGGGTGCAGGGATTAACAACCCTGCCCCATAAAAAACAGTTTGTTACAGAAACAGCAAAAACGCTGCCCCAAAAACCATTGGGTGTAACGGAAAAGTTTTATAATGATGTTAATATCAAGATATATGCATAGAGTTATTGTAGGTTCCTGGACACAATGATTTTCAAGTGATATATCTCATAAACCAAGAAGCTTTAAACTAAAGAGTATATTTATGCAAGAGACAATGCCTTTCACATTTTGTAAAAGTGATTATTGCCCACATTACCAAAAAAAAGGTTTCAGAGATACCAAATTAAAGAAATACCCACTCCTGAAATTTTCTAGATATTAATACAATAGAAAACTTGTGATACATTATTAAGAGGAATGTATCTGAGATTGGGAAACAATATTCAAAGATCTCAGGAAATAAATAAAAATTGGTGCAATTAATGTTAAAGTTGTGATGGTAGAAAAGTTAATAAAATCAATGGTTGAAAATATTGAAAGTAATAGAATGTCAAAGTGTTATTAACATGTAAAATAATAATTTATTCAGGTATATTGGATATTATGTTAATGAGATGTATTAATCTGTGGCCAATATATTTATATGACACTTGATGCGTAAAATGGAACTGTGGTAATACCAAGTAAGAGAGGGAGCGGATGTTTGCCCTCAAGAGGTCCAGATAGCAAATGACCAAAACTAGTCTTTGCGTATCTGGGCTCCACGCAGATGTTCCGGTGGAAAACCAAAAATAAATAAATATCAAATTCCTTTTACAGACCCTTTTTGCGAGCTGACATGAATTTTGTTTATCGTCCAATGGGAAGCCCAGAATTAAATCCGGGTGTGAATTCCCAAATGACGTGTTTGGAGCCCTGAAGACAAAATAAAAGGACGACACAGGAAGCATCACCAGTTGAGAAAATACGAGCATAATTAACACGTCCCTTGACATATGTCAAGCGATCTTATTATGCTTGCCTCTCCTTTCTCTCATCTTCATTATTCACTGAGCCACTTACCCGAATGGACTGAGCGGAGACTTCAAAGAAACTCCTAACAAATGAACACACAACATACATACATACAAACTCTTTTCGGCAATTGCTGCTATGAGCATTTTCAACGACCTTTGTACCAACCAAAAGACATTACTTTTATTTGTAAAAAAAACCTTGAGATATATATATATATAGTGATGATCCACGTATCCTGTCTTAATATGTATAGGAAAGAATATTAATAAAAAGTTTTGAATTTAAAAATGTACTTTTTTTGGGACAGTATTTGTTTATTTTTATTATTGTATTTTATATTTCAGACCGCCCTCGGTCCTTCATCAGAAACAAGTGATTTTTAAATTTGAATTAGAAACGTATTTCATGATAGCGTCCGAAAAAAAAAAAAAAATATTCGGACGCTATTGTGAAATACGTTTCTAATTCAAATTTAAAAATCACTCGTTTCTGATGAAGGACCGAAGGGTGATCTGAAATATAAAATACAATAATAAAAATAAACAAATACTGTTAAAAAAAAAGTACATTTTTAAATTCAAAACTTTTTATTAATATTATTCTTTCCTATATATATATATATATATATATAAAAATAAATGTTGTTTCTATACACAATTTGATTTTTTTGTTTTATACCACCCCTTATAGTGGGCTATCTACTAACAAGGCCAAATTCAGTTAATCTGTTTCAATACACAAATACACTCCACTATAACGTATAACCCACTATAGAACCAGTCGCTCTCTAAAACAAGTTCTCAGCATTTTTAATCAAGGTAAATATCATAACTTGAAATTCTAATAATATTTTACTTATATAAAGATAAGTACATCCTGAAATTTTGTTTTTATTGATATTGGCTGGTTAATTTTTTTTTACTGAAACATTGATTTGTGTAAGATTTGACTGTTTAGGAAAATGAAAACAATATAAAATATTTTTTCAAAGACATTTAGTTATTTTTAACATTTTTGAGAGACTTCATCTTTTGTCACTTTACATATGAATGATTGAATTATATTTTATGTCTGTAAGCAAATTAAAAAAAGATATTAATATAAAACATTTTTTATTTCAATAAAAGATTTTGACAGGAAACTTGAACACATTGCATAATGTGAAGAACAAACATTAAAGAAATGGACTATTTTTAATGACAGATTTGACTCAAATATTTAAAAGTAAAACTAGCATGACACAGCATAAATAAATAGGTGCACTCAAATCTATAGCTTTAATGTTCTCATATTTGTTTTTAAATAATACAAAATGCCTTTATTGAAAGATCTTTTTTAGTTTATAGTTAATAGAGTTTCAAAACAGGTTCTTATGTCCTAGACAAAAACTACACATAATTTTTACAGATAAACACTATTGTTTTAGCTTTTAGAAAAGCTTCTTGGTAATAAAATTTCATAATTTGATAAAACTAGGTCATGCATAAAGGTAAGATAATTTCATATTTCTAGATATAGTAGAAGCAAGGCTTTGATGCATTTAGAAAAGAAAATATAAGCTGACTCCTTGCTTTCTTTAAGAAAACTGAAAATAAACTGATTTGCAACATCAGCTAATAAACCTGAAAACCTATTTGATGTTTTTAAAGCAGGTAAAAATAGCAGTTCATTATCTATACATTTTGCCAACTCTATACAATAAGTTGCTTATATAATTGTGACATCACTGATAGGATTATATATATATATATATATATATATACATACATATATATATATATATATATATACACACATACACACACAAAATAAAAGAAATGTTTTTATTTTAGTACCAATTGCATTTCAACCAGGTATTGTAAGCAAGCTTTCGGCTTTTCACATCACTGTCCACTGACTTTACCATTATCTTACTACATAGTGTTAAATTTGTACACCAACAAATATTTCTAGGAAAACAAAACAAAAAAAAAACCCCTGATATTTAAACAAATTTTAGTAATTTTTTCTATGTAATTTTTCTGCGTACCTAAACATGAAAAATGAGGTAAATTAGTTTTGCTGGTGGTTAAGAGTTGGTACCTAGCTTGATTATAATAAACATTTTATAATAGAACTTAGTACAAGATATACGTGTGGTCAAAACTACAGAATAACTAATACATCTTTCAATGCAATAGAAATTTAACTGAATATTAAGCTATATCTATTCTGTAATATAAAACAATGTGACACTATTGGTCAAGCAGCCTGATTATCTCTATTTGCTTATGTTTCTGCTTTTATTTTTTTACTAACAAGAATCTTTACTTCATGCCAATAATTATGTCTTGTGTAGTCAAAGACTAAGTACATGGCTTTATATTTCTTTGTTTTATGCTTTCTTTATTTATTTTTCCTTTTAACACTTTCTCTGCTGCATTGTTAGAGAATTGTTGCCTGTGTCTGTGCTGGCTCATTTCACAAGCAGACATTTGTAGTTTTTGTGTCCCTGAATGATTTTATTTGTACTTAAGAGGAAGATCAAAGCAAAACTTTTGCATTTCTTATTAAAAAGTAAGGGTATAGGCCTTGAACCTCTGCTATGCAGTGAAAAGCCAAAATTGCTTAAAAGAGCTTAAATTCTGGATTTAACCCATTTAAACTTATTTTAGGAACATTTCCAGTGCCCTCCCAAAAATTCATAGGAATAGAGGTTTAGATCATGATTTTCTGATAAATACAAGGAAAGTTATGTTGAAAACTGATATTTGGTACCCAAAAGCAGGTAATGATTAATCTAGCATATGAAGTGAAGCGAGTATGTTTTAAATATCTTTCTGAGAATATCTTTCTTATATTTCAGAGATTTGAATCATTTTAATATTTGGGAACTTACACTAAAAAGGAAAAAAAATATTGTCATGGGCATTTTTTGTTATCATTATTCGAAGTTGGTCAGGGTCAAAGACAAAAAAAAGCAGAATATAGCAAAAAATTGTATTGAGTGAATTATATGTTGTAGGACTCCAAATCCACTTGATACAAGTTATTATATTTTTAAAAGTGTAAAATAAAACTTGTAATAAAAAAAAACAAAAAACTATCCAGAACTGATCATCTAAAATTAAATGAATAAATACGCGAGTCTTGATTAACTTCAAATGATCATAACTTGACAAATATTTGTAGTTCAGACAATATCTGAAATCTTAAGACTAGATATAGAACCTGTCATTTGGGAAATGTTCCAAAAATGCCAATTGTCCACTTGTTATCTAACTGTGTATTTTGGGAAAAGTAGGAAACAATCCTTTTTACAATTATTATTTTGTGTGACAGCTAGTACTGAGATAGATGAATGATAGTCATCATCATTAAAGGACTCCTCAGAATCAACCCATCATTTTCTCCATCAAATAATTCTTCTTTGGAATTGGCAGAAACTGTCTAATTGCTAAGCATCTACTCCACTTGCCATTCAATTTAAAAACTAAGGCATTCAAATCAAATATTATTGCATTCAAATTAAATCATAAAGCCATTCAATTTAAAACACTGCAATATTTTTTGTTATTGACATAAAAAGACATCGAATTCATCGTCTAAATTAAATTTGCAATTGCCAAAGAAAAGAGGAGTTCAGATGAACACCAAGAGAGGTAAACATGTACTATCAAGCTATGAAGTACTAACGCAATAATTGCATAATTAAATTACAATTAGTGAATTCCTCCTTTAAATTGAATGCTTTATTTTTATTTTATTTGAATGCAGTAATATTTAATTTGAGTGCCTTAGTCTATAAATTGAATGGCAAATGGTGTAGTGCAAATGGTAATTTCTCATGGTGACAATCATTGTGGTTTAAAATGAATATTCTGGAATACAGAACAAGATGTACCACATCCCAATAGACAATATAATAAAAATATGTCACAAAACAGCTAATATTGTATACTTCTACATGTCTACATCTGTTTAGAAATAGCAGTAAGTGCTACTTTAGGATATAAACACTAGGGAGTAATATTTCATTTGGTTTAAAAAATGTGTGTGTATAGATATATATATATATATATATATAAAATTTGTGTATTTAGGCAGCAAATTTTCTTTTAGACATATCAGATCAAATAAATTGCAAACATTGTGTCTGCTTATTTTTAATAAAATCTGTTCATACTCATGGATAATCTTTTGCGTATAATAATTGAAAGATGTCAGAACTGAGCGGTAAGGTTAACAGATATTGTTATCATTCATTTCTCAATGTACCCAAGTACTTTCAATCTCCTAAGATCATCTTCACTCTGACATCTTTCAGTTATAATAAGCAAAAGATTATCCATGAGTATGAGTAGATTTTATTAAAAATAAGCAGACACAATGTTTGCAATTTATTTAATCTGATACACACACACACACACACATATATATATATATATATATATATATATATATATATATGTGCACACACACATTTTCAAGACCCCATATGTCAACAGCAGTAGAATTGTTAATGATTTAAAGTCAAATTCTTTTATACATGCCACAATAGAGTTAAAACTGCTCTATTACTCACGCATAAAATATAATTAATGTCATTTTATATCCTCAGAGTAAAATAATGTTTATACAGGTATACCTCACCTTTCGTCAATAATTTGTTCCAGGAAAGGCGACTTAAGTTGAATTTACTTGTCACTAGGATAAACTACAAATAATCATTCCCAGTACTACATTTTATTTATAAATGCATCTTTAATAACATATGGTTAATAAGAATCTATTTTATGCTTACAAACGAATAAATTTTAGTTTTTTTAGTACAGAAAAAAAAAGTCTAAATTTATGAATAAATGTACGTAGATACTTTTATGTTAAATTTACCTGTACTTATATTCAATTTATTTATATTGTAGATGCAGATGATTGTGGAATGTCAGCATCAACAGCTGATTCTGTTTGATTTTGTTGTTTCATATGCTTTTTAATAAGAATATGATTTTATATACTTTTGTTCGTATTTATTGTACAATGACATGATATGTGCTTTTTAACATTTTTCTAGTGATATTACGACTTCAGTATTTGTGGCAGACAGACAAGTCGAATAAAATGACTGGATTTTTATTTTCCCATACATTTTTTTGCCAAACGACGTATAATTGAGAATAACTCAATATGAAACAACATAACCTGAGGTATACCTGTATAATCTATAATGGTTTTTTTCAGTTGCTTATGAGTTTGAGTTTTGTTTAGCGGCATTTCAACCACTGTGGGTTATTTAATGCCAAAAAAGTTGGGGTTTAAGATATTTTTTAATGTTTGATTATAGTGAGAAGGTTTATTGAGTCAGATTTTAATGAAAATTTGTTTTTATTCTTTTTTATTTTATAAAACTGAAAATGTCTTCTAGTTTTGTATTCAAAAATGTTTTACTGGGAATAATTTTTTTTTCCCTTAAAATATGTGCTATGGTAATAAATTTTCTTCAAAAATGTATTGGTGGTAATATTTTTTCCTTCAAAAATCTATTTTTTTTTCTATAAAAGTCTATTTTTATGTTTATATTTCTATAAAAGTCTATTTTTATGTTTATATTTCTATAAAAGTCTATTTTTATGTTTATATTTCTATAAAAGTCTATTTTTATGTTTATATTTCTATAAAAGTCTATTTTTATGTTTATATTTCTATAAAAGTCTATTTTTATACTTTCATAGTGTTTTCACCTTAGTTTGGGGGTGGTTAACTATTTGCCCATAGTTGGGATCCCAACAGGTGCTACCACTCCGGGTCAGGGTGGACCTGAGAACAACAGTAATTAAGAGGTTCCATGCTCCTCACAACCTTCCAATCCTTGCTGCCAATACCTTGCTGCCAGATGCAGTTTACCATCATGGCCAGGACACTTGTTTATAATAATATTAAAACATAAGCTTAGCCCTATATAATTGCATAATAAAAAAAAATACTAAATTACAAAACTACAAATTTCTGCAACCTGGTGATGATTAGTTATTCTCAGTGGGCACTTCAGTTTCCTGGGGCACATCATTTAGCTCTCAGGCGCACTACAGGCCATTCAAAGATTTTAATAATTCCAAGCCATTGCAATTCATTGTAATTAATTGTGCTGATAGAGAGTCATAATGATAGAAACTGACATCTAATTGGCACACCATGAATCAATACAAGATGGTATTTAGTTGATAGTCAAGTCTGACTATAACTACAGTACTCTAGAATTGTGTCAAACATTTTTGGTATGCAGTAGTTGTAGATAAGTAACCAATTCTCTCATGCCATTGAAGACTGGATCTATTGAATAATGGTAGAAATCTAACTATAAGTGTTCAAGTATAAAGAACTTTATTTAAAAATGTAACTTAACAGTAAGAAAGATTGCATGGACATACATCAGTCAGTCAGTTGAGTGCCATATGTGATACATGTTTGGATGATCATGTCTCTTTCCAGGCATGACTGACTGGGCAGAAAATTTTCATGCAGTAGGTTACCATTACTTTCTGCAGTAAACTAGTTGTCAACCAAGGCTGTAGAACCCACCTTATCTGTCCATAGATGTTGGGAGTAATGATGGATTAATACCTTTCCCAAGGGTATTAGCATCTACGTGAATGTAATGAATTCTACTGGAACTCGAACCTGACTCTCCAATTTCTCATTCCAAGCCAATATCCCCTGCACCACAAACTGATTAAAAGAGAAAATTCATTTCTTTTCTTAAAAAAGAGAGAGATTATGCTTATTTTCACACTAATTATATACAAAAACTGTAAAAAAAGTTGGTTCACTGTGCTGTGTAAGACAATTTTTCTCTCTAGAATCTATCTTACATACCTAAAGTCTATTATTCATCCATACTTAGAATATTGCTGTCACATATGGTCCAGTGACCCTGCTATTTATCTCAAGCTTGATAAAATCCAAAGAAGAATCAGCAATATTATTGGTCCTGATCTGGTGGCTTGGTTTCAGTTACTTTTCAACCGCCATAAGATTGCTTCAGTGTGTCTTATCTATAAATACTTTCATGATAATTGTTTGGATGAGCTTTTTGCTATGGTACCTAGACTTTCTGAATTTAAGTACAGTACTAGACTGGTGTTGAGATATCACCAACGTAACATTTGAGCTAACTAGATGCAGCCGTAAATTCTATGTTAACAGTTTCTTTTCAAACTTCTTGTTTGTTGAACTCCCTTTCAACTATGCTTTCCAACCAACATTAATCTGTAAAATTTTACATTCAGTCTTGTTATTTACTGTCCTCCTCATTAATCTTTCCGCTTCCTGCTCATTATTATTGTTTCTTTTCCTAATTTTTCCACACAACCCCTTGTGTCTTAGTGGCTTTACTTCCTTGCATGGAGTGAAACCAATTTTTAAAAAAAACAACAAAAAAACAAGTCATTTTAACTCTTAGATTATAAGAATAAAGACCAAAGGGAAATAAAACAAATATTCTTCTTCTATGTGCCCTGTCCCTTCAGGACGTAGGCTATCATAGCTTTCCACATCTTTTTATCCCTGGTGGCTCTTAGCACGCCTTCTCTTGTTACACCATGAAACCCTCGTTCCATCATCCACCTGATTAGGTCCTTCAAATATGTTATCCGTTGCTTTAACATCTCTTTTTTCCTGTATCTGGGCTGTTAGTATCAGGTTCTCCAAGCCCTCTTTCCTCATAGCATGTCCCAGGAACTTCAGCTGTCTCTTCCTGATGCTCAGTATTAGTTTCCTTTTCATTTCCATCATTTCTAGGACCTCATCATTGCTCACATGCTCGATCCATGATATTCGCAGCATCCTTTTGTAGAACAACATTTCAGTTGCTTCCAGTTTTTCCTTCATCTTTGATGATATTGTCCAGCATTCACTGCCATATTGAAGAACTGACAACACATAGCAATCCAGTACCTAGTTTCGAGCGAAATTGTCTGGTTTCTTAATACTTTACTCAACTTCTGGAATGCTTCCTTCACCATGCCAATTTGCCTTCGGATCTCTGTGTCACACTTTCCATCTTCTGTTATAACACTTCCCAGGTATTTAAATTTTTGTACCTGTTTGATTTTAGTATCCCTGATCTGTATTTGGCATATTGGGCTGTCCTTTTTACTGATGTCCATGCATTTGGTTTTCTTGCAGTTTATTTGTAAGGTTACTAAATTACATATATTTCTTTAATGGCATAATGCATTCTTTGCACCATTTTGTTACCATTTTCTTTGTTACCATTTTCAATTCTTTTCTCTTGATAAGTACAAATGCAGACATAACAGTCTTTGGTTTATTCCTGCGGTTTTATTTGCAGGCAAATATTGCAAAATGAAATAACTGCATGAATCCTAGAGTTGTTAATTAGTCATTTAGATTGAATTAAGAATGAATTATGCCTGTATCATTGGGAAAAGTTTAAACCATCAATTAGTGATGCTTACCACTTAAAGATTAATAACAGTTTAAATACATTTTTGCTTTAAATAATTTTAGGTTAAACTCTTTTGTGCCAAAAATAGGTAAAATTGGAAAGAGTCATGATGGTAGGAACTTTTCACTTTATAAAATGAGTGTGAGTGTGTGTTGTGGTGCAGTGGATATCAACTTGGAACAACAAATCGGGAAGCCAAGTTCAAATTTGTTGCATTCACTTAATGCACAAATACCCTTGGGAAAGGTATTAATCCATCTCTTCCCTCCAGTTATGGGTTAAATAATAAGACAGATTGGGTTCTATAGCTTTGGCTGGCAACCTACTGTAGGATACATCTCCTGCACAGTCAGTCATGTCTCTTTTGAGACATGATCACCCTAAGTGTGTATCATGTACGGCACTTAACTGACTATGTGTGTAAAATTTCAGATATAAATCAAAATATATTTGTAAAAAGACAATATGAAAAATTATCTTAGCTTATAATGATAAAAGGATGTAGCTTAAATTCAATACGAAGAAGCTGGGAAAATATGTTAAAAACTTTTGACTTGAAGAATAAATATTAATGACTTTTTTTTTTTTTAAATGTCAATCATTTTCTTTCTTTAATCACGAGAAATGACTGCTTAGAGAAAAAGGACTAAGACTCATTATTTAAACATACACACAAAAATACACATTTCATTCTTTTCTTTTTGGATCTGATGAAGCCTTGAATAGTGTATAATCAAATCTGTTTTCATTAAACATTTCCATTAGACATACACACATGCAAATATAAAATTTGTCACTTAGCTGAGCAATGTTATATTCAGTAGCTTGAATCAAGAGTTTCATAGATGTACCTTTGTGTAATTGTTCAATCCACCCACCTTAATATACTTTTAAGGTATGTGATATTTGTGGGTAAAAGTGCTCAGTATCAGGGATAGAGTGTATGTAAATATCAAACTGGACTTTGAGCTCAACACAAAGCAGTGATTGTCTCTTTCATACTTGAATACAATCTTACGTCTATAGTTGAGCTGACACATATAGCCCGAAACATACTGCTGCCACTTGCTGTTGTCATCAATTTCCATTTTATATATATATATATATATTTTTTTTTTATAAATATTTTCTAATATAGCATGATTCTTTGAACAAAAATTTGAAAAATAAGCCAGGTTATACCAAACCAAAAAGTACCATTCCACTAGTGGGAGATTGAAGGAAATAAATATGTCTGTACCTGTATTTGATACACACCAATTGTCTGGCTTAACACAAATAATTTATCTAACCACATATATGCAACTTGTTTATTTTCTGATTTGATGGCACCATAATTTAAAATACTATAGGAACCATTGGGCTGGTAAAAGCTTTGGTTAAGTCTCTCTATTTACCAGGAGATTGTGAACTGTATTTCATTATTCAGTGAAATAAAGCAAAAATCACATTACCATTAAAAATATTAACTGAAAAGAATTGATTCTTGTTATTTATGCAATCTATTGTTCCAAATGATATAATGTCAAGAGGGTTGTAATGAAGCGTCCTTCCCATGGAATAGACACCAATTGTTTTCCTATATGCATATATATTGATATATTAATAAAAACTTCTGCTTATTTGAACTGTAACATCTGTCATTCCCAATTTGACATTCACAAAAGCTTTAACTTGAATTCAGTCAGTTAAGTGCCATACATGAAATACACTTGAGCGACCATGTCTCAAAAGAGACATGATATAGAACCCAATCTGTTCTATTATTTAACCCATAGATGGAGGAAAGAGATGGATTAATACCTTTCCCAAAGGTATTTGTGCATAAGTGAATGTAATGAATTCAACTGGAATTTGAATTTGGCTCTCTGATTTCTCGTTCTGAGCTGATATCCACAACGCAACTTGACTTACCAAATCAAATAAATGATTTCACTTAACTGCCAAAATGTATACTTTGGCCTTCAGCCACAGAAGTGGAAGGAGGTGACATTGTAATAGCATTGAGAGTAATCTTTATTCAATTATCCAACAATAGTTTTGTATGGAAAGCAGAATAAGAAAAATTTACTGTTGCTTATTAAATATAGAGTTCAGTTCAAAACTTGCCAGACAGAATACAAAAAAAAAAAAATAAAAATAAAAATAAAAAACCTAAAAAGGCTGAAAAAGCACAATGGCTGAAACATCCCATGTATAGATTCTAATTTGAATAGATCTGGATATAAGTTCTTTCATATGAAATTGAATATATTTCATTGAATTATAATTCACAAGTTATTAAACATGAAAAATGATTTAATGGGTGCTTCAATTGCTCTAACTTGGGTTGTGCAAACATTTTCAATTAGAAAAAATTATTTAAGCACATAAAGAGTTAATTTTATTAAAGGCAATGTGATTTGCTCATAAAATTCATTCTTGTTTCTTGTGCTGAGCATATCTCAATTCAAACATTTATCAGGTCAGAAAAAAAAATAATTCTCGATTTTCAGAAACAAGTCAAACTATTTAAACAGCAATGGGGAAAATAGGTGTATTAATAACTTTCAAGTGTATTTGTGTATAAGTGAATGCAATGAAGCTCTCTCAGTTCTCATTCCAAGTCATTATACACACAGCCAATCATACAACACCTGGTTACACAATAAAAAAGAAATATGTGTAGCCTTTAAAAGAAAAAAGAGAAGAAAAAAAGTGAAGAGAAGAAAAAAAGTGAAGAGAAGAAAAAAAGTGAAGGAAAGAAAAAAGCGAAGGAAAGAAAAAAGCGAAGAGAAGAAAAAGTGAAGAGAAGAAAAAAGAAAAAGTGAAGAAGAAGAAAAAAGAAAAAGAAAAAGAAGAAAAAAGAAAAAGAAAAAGAAAAAGAAAAAAGAAAAAGAAAAAGAAGAAAAAAGAAAAAGAGAAGAAAAAAGAAAAAGAAAAAGAAGAAAAAAGAAAAAGAGAAGAAAAAGAAAAAGAGAAGAAAAAAGAAAAAGAGAAGAAAAAAGAAAAAGAGAAGAAAAAAGAAAAAGAGAAGAAAAAAGAAAAAAGCAGATTTTATTTGCAACTGAAAAATCTGAAATACAAACGTTAATAAAACAGGAAGAAAAACATTTTTTCTTACCGGCCAAGGCCTTTGAGATTGACAAACTTGAGATGAGCCTGTGGATTTGTATCAACACTTCGTTTTGTGATAATGTGAATATCAGCAGTTTTTAAAGTTTCAAAATATTTTAATTTGGTTTGGATATTCCCTGTCAAAAAATAAGTACATTAAGAAGTTATTCACAAGGTACACATATCAAAGAAACAGAAGAAACAATTACAATAATAATAATAATAATAAGAAACAGTCCATTATATAGCATTCAAGTATAAAATTCATCCCTACTACAGATATACTGGGTCATTAACACCATTTGTTAGCAAAAGGAACAGTCCAACATAAATTACAAATTGGAAATATTAAAATCAAACAATTACTATAATTTAAATATCTAGGAAGTGTTTTAACACAGAGCATGACACTGAAATCTGAAGACACATTGGGATAGTGAAAATTGCCTTCTAAAAGCTAAACAAAGTATTAACAAACAGGAAAATTTCATTACAAAAAAAAAAAAAGAAAAAAAGAGTACTAATCTTATGTAGCAACATTGAGCCTGGTCAGTACTTAGATGGGTGACTGCTTGGGAATACCAGGTGCTGTAAGCGTTTAGTGATGGATGTGCATTGTGGTGCAAAGGATATCGGCTCAGAAAGAGAAATTGGTGAGCCGAGTTCGAATTCCAGTTGAATACCCTGCATTTCTCTTAAGCACAGGCACCCTTGGGAAAGTTATTAATTTGTCCCTTCCCTCCAGTTATGGGTTAAATAACAAGGGTAGGACTTGGGGACCTTGCCCTTAAAACAAATCCCAATGAATTTTGATACTTGAAAAGAAAAAAGGTATTACTAGACACAAAACTTATATAAAAAAAAACAAAAAACAAAAAACACAATAAATTGTTGAAAGAAAAAGGTATTACCAGCAATAAATAGATAAAATTTAGTTGGCAATAAATGACCCACCGAGGTTGATATGCCATAAAAACAAAACAACCCACCAACCAACTAATCTTATGTAATATTAGTCCTCCTGTATGGCAGTGAATGCTATATGAAGAGACTTCAAGCAACAGAAATGTCATTCTACAGAAGGATGCTGAGACCATGGACTAAGCATATGAGCAATGGCAAAGTTTTGGAGAAAATGGAAACAAAAAAACAAAACAACATATACTTGGAATCAAATAGAGATAGCTGAAATTTCTAGGATACATAATGAGGAAAGAGATTTTAGAAATTTTGATACTCACAGGATAGGTTAAAGGCAAGAGGGATAGAAGAAAATGGATGATGGAGCAAGGGTTAGGAGAGATAACAAAAAAGACAAAATTTATAAAAGAGCTACAAAGAACAAGAAATTGTGGAGAGCCATGATTGCATGTGTCCTAAATGGATATGATATATAGAATCACATGACCAGCTCACAGAGTACCAAGTAAATAATGATTTTTAAATTAAAAGCTTAAGACTTTCAATATATAGATGAACATAGTTTTCCAGATTTCTTTTCTTTAAGATCTTTCACCATTTCTTCTCTCAGACTTCTCATTTGAGAAACTCTCTTCCAGCTTCTTGCTTCCCGGGCAACTTTGATCTTCAAAAGTTTAAATACAATGCCAATTGTTATCTTCTATTATTGATCTTTCTCCTTAATAGTGTTTTTCTTTTCTCATTTTTTTTTTTTCATACTCAGTAACCCATTGGGTCTTAATGATTTTATTTTCTTGCTTGGGGTGAAAAAGATAAAAAAATCTATAAATTGTAAATCACCAGATAATTAGAGTGGTTTCTTGTTTCCTTCTTTAAAGGCATTAGTTTAAAGTGAATGCCACAGCTGGAATTTGAACTCAGCTTGCCAATTTCATTTTTTATTTGTATACAATATAGAAAAAAAAAATGTGACAAAAACACTTCTTACATGTACAAATAAAAATAAAGAGTGAGATTGTGGGGCCTTCAAGAGACTGAAATATCATTTTTAGAGATGTTAACAGCTACAGTTAAACATTCCTACACTTGTAGACCAGGTTCTGGATAGCCATGTAGTACATACATACACACAAATCAATTGTGAAGATGGCCGTGTCAGACCATATAGTATCCACAGCACACTTTAGTGCTCAGCAATAAGATCAGGTTATGTGCTGTGTACATCTGAGGAGTGATATATTCCTGATTTTCACCCAGAAAACACATCCTAATCCATGGCATCATAGCCTGGGGCTGTGGTGCAATAAGTTACAACGCTCATGCTGAACAGTGTCATGTTCAGGGTGCAATAGATAAATTGTCACCATTTTTATATTTGTAATTTTGTGCATGTGTATTGATTGTTTTTGGTTTTGTTGACTGCACAGTATAGTGGGGTCAGTTGGGCAGTAGGAAAGTGCACCATGATGCAATTCACATTGCCAGAAATTTGAAAATGACATGCTATACTGCTTGACAGTCATGCTGGAAGATCCAATATGAACATTTCAGTGTGTTTGGGCATCAATTGGAGGACAGTGCTTTGCATTCAAAATAATTCATATTAAATTATTGTATAATTTGTACAGGGAACTCACCCAAACTATTTGTGTATAATGCTGTTCTTATGTATGTCAAAAGTTCATCCAACACTTTCCAAATTCTGATTACTATGCTAGATAAGCAGATGTTTTTATATTGGCTTGAGTATTTATTCTGATATGTTGAGACAAAAGGGATCTTTTACAAAACACATACAATGCATTAGTTTTACACCATAGTGAGTTAGACCATAATTTTGATTTAAAAAAAAATTTAAAAAAAAAAAGCCTCTTTAATTAAAAATGAAAGCAAGCTAGATCATCCCGAGTAAATTTGGCAGATCTTGTATTATTACAGTGTCGGAAATTTAATAACACAAAAGCATGGAAGAACCGAATTAAATCAGCTACAATTATTTTTTTTATTTTATTTGTTTTTAAAAATTGGATTTACCCTAAGCAAGGTAGTAGGACCACTAAGACACTTTGGGTTACTGGGTGTGAAAGAATTAGAAACGAAGGATAAACATTACTAAGAAGTGAGAGCAATAGACGAGTAACAAGGAAGACAGTAGATAACAATTGACATTGCATTTTAATTTTTTGAAGATTCAAGTTAACTGGAAAGTAAAAACAAATTTAAAATTTCAGCATTTTCAACATTTATATTTACACAACTTTGTGTTCTTATATCCCCCCATCTCCTTTCTATGTCTATGTAATTCCATTAACAAAAACATTGTTTTAGTTCAGGGAAACTGGATAAAAAAAAAAAATTTGCAAACAGGTAATTTGAGGTGAGGAGGAAAAAAAATCACAATACATTTAAGTATGGGGTACATTGATGATAAGCTGCCCATCATACAATAATATACAAACGTCAGGCAAAGACTTGGAGAAAAAAGGAAGACTACTAAAATATTTAAGAGGACTGAAATAGTTATAGTAGTATTAGTAGTAATTGGAATAACTATCCACTGCCAATACTCAGGAATAAATTTGTTAGTTATAAATTTTCTGTTGAATGCATGATGATATGAAAAGATAAGTACATGTTCATTATCATGCCACCTCATTAACATTTTAAAGTTGGTTGTTTAGATTAAGTTTATAGCAATTAATTTCCAGTTACAACCATTAATGTTAAATTGAAACTGAAATGATGTAAGTGTTAAAGATGGTAGATTATAAAGTGTTTGTCCAATTGAAGATTTTCAGAAA
The DNA here is from genome assembly GCA_037127315.1 of Ascarosepion bandense. NCBI lineage: Eukaryota > Metazoa > Mollusca > Cephalopoda > Sepiida > Sepiidae > Ascarosepion > Ascarosepion bandense. The sequence continues at coordinate 321,019 of JBBBDQ010001010.1, forward strand.
TAAGTATTGAAATTAGCAAATTGTCAAAGCAACACTAGCAGCCTAAAAGGGAGGAAATTGGATAAGCAATTTAAGTGAAAACATTCCTATGAGCCATTAACAGAGTAGTTGTAAAGAAAACAGAAATTGATAGGTTTGCAAATAAAAGGCAGTTGTTTTTCAGCTTTAGAGTTATTAAGTGATGATTTAACAGTATTATTTACTGGATAGTGTGTTGGTTTTTTTTGGTAGCTGATATTTCTATGACATAAGAGGGAGGATATGGGGTAAGAAGGAGAGAGAGAGAGAGGAGGGAGGGAGAAAGAGAGAAAAAGGGCCAGGAGAGAGAGAGAAAGAGAAAAAGGGCCAGCAGAGAGAGAGAAAAAAAAGGGCCAGCAGAGAGAGAGAGAGAGAAAAAAAAGGGCCGGGCCAGCAGAGAGAGAGAGAGAGAGAGAAAAAGCCAAGAAGAGAGAGAGAGAGAGAGCCAGCAGAGAGAGAGAGAGAGAAAAAAAAGGGCCAGCAGAGAGAGAGAGAGAGAGAAAAAAGGGCCAGCAGAGAGAAAAAAGGGAAAAAAGGGCCAGCAGAGAGAGAGAGAGAGAAAAAAGGGCCAGCAGAAACAGAGAGAGAGAGAAAAAAAAGGGCCAGAAGAAACAGAGAGAGAGAGAGAAAAAAGGGCCAGAAGAAACAGAGAGAGAGAGAAAAAGGGCCAGAAGAAACAGAGAGAGAGAAAGAAAGAGAGAGAGAGAGAAAGAGAGAGAGAGAGAGAGAGAAAAAGGGCCAGGAGAGAGAGAAAGAGAAAAAGGGCCAGGAGAGAGAGAAAAAGGGCCAGGAGAGAGAGAAAGAGAAACAGAGAGAGAGAAAGAGAAACAGAGAGAGAGAAACAGAGAGAGAGAGAGAGAGAGAGAGAGAGAAACAGAGAGAGAGAGAAACAGAGAGAGAGAGAAAAAGGTCCAGGAGAGAGAGAGAGAAAGAGAGAGAGAGAGAGAGAGAGAAAGGGCCAGGAGAGAGAGAGAGAAAAGAGCTAGAGCAATGCTGTGCTCCAAAGTAGTAGCATTTTATTGGTTGAGATTTGTCATCATTATAGAGTTTTGACAAAGTCAATGTCATCGCATCTTCAAAAATAGTAAAATAAATTCAACAAAATATTAACAAGATTTGGTTAGAAAAATAAATTATACAATGAAGAAGAAATACATTTTTATGATTGCTAACCAAATAACAAGTTTCTAATGAGAGTTATTAGTAAAAAGTCTGGACAAGTATTTTTCTTTCTGGTGATAGGAACTTGTTCTACTGATGTTTTATATTGAGAAGATCAAGATTGAAAGCTTTGTCAAAAATGCAAAAAATATTCAGTAAATTAACATCAAATCTTCATTGCAACTGATAATTTCCTCTTTAGGAAATTAGATAATGCAAAGTGTGAAAAAAAAATATTTTAAAAATCAATAAGTTGAAACAAAAAAAAAACCTCAGATTTTGCAGTAAAGAATAATTTTTTCTAAAATGATAAAAATAGAATGGAATTTTTTTCTGAACTGTTACAAAATGAATCACTTTTTAGTACCTTTTAAAAAAAACTACATATTTATACTTAAAAATAAAAAAATGGTTTCCTTAAGAATTTAACAGGGTTATGCAAGCTGATCTTTGTCACAATTTTCTTTTTTTTTTTAATCATTTTACCCCAAGCAAGGCAGAACCACCACTAGTGTGCAGGATTTTACTGTGAGAGAAAAGACAGGGTACAGTGGGTATTCAAGATAAAAGATGAATTGCATTTCAATTTTTGGAGATTGTAACTATCAAGGAAACAAATCAACAGAATGGAATTCCACAGGCAAGAAGTGCAAGAAAAGAAACCGTTGGAGTAGAAGTGGTGGTTACATTTAACTATTCAAACGATAAAATGGTTGGGACCTAGATGCCAATCTAGTAGCAGGCTTAAATTCACATGGACAGAACCCCAGGTAAAAAAAGCTGGTCAGAGTAGTTGCCAGAAAAATATTTGTAGTTGAATATAGTTGAAAGGTTATGGTATTTCTGGATTAATTTTTGAACTGATTTATCAAATAGCAAAATAAAATTGGTTTCAAATGGCCACTCTTCCGGAATTTTTGGCATAAATGCAGTGGTTTCCGGGGGCTCTATCCTTGGACCTTTCATTGTTCCTAATTTTCATCAACAACCTTCTTGATGTCATCAGTTCTGAACCTGTCATGATCAAATTAGTAGCTGATCAAAAAAATGACCTATAAACTGTTAACTGGGGCAAGGAATGGCTTATTTTAATGCTTCCAAAGTGTCTAATTATTAAGGAGAACTATTTTGCCTTTCATCAGCATGGTTGATATTAATCTCAAGGTGAATGACTCATTGTACCTTCTCAAGCTAATATTTTCTGCTCACACAAAGGGAAAAAGAGTATATTGAATTGCTAAGTCTATTGCTAGGAAGTTTTGTTCACTGAGTTATCCTAGACAATTCTTTTGCCAGAATCTATCTTACACATTTATAAATCTACCATTTGTCCTTGTATTAAATATTGCTGCCATTTGTGGTCGGGTGCTTCTGCTAGTATTTATAGCTTCTTGATGAAATCCAAAGAAGAATATGCAATGTTATTGATCTTGACCCAACATCTCAGTTTCCAACTGAGATGTTGCCATAACAGAGCTTCCCTGTGCCTTTTCTATAAGTATTTTGATGATAATTGCTCCGGTGAACTTTATGTTAGCATACCTAGACTTCAAGAATTTAAGTGCAATACCAGATTGGCAGCATGGTCTCATCATTTTACAGTTGAAATGTCTAGATGTATCCCTAAGATCTATGCTAACAGTTTCTTCTCTCACACTTCTCACTTGTGGGACTCTTCTAGCTTCTTGCTTTCCAGTTAAATTTCATTTTCAAAAATTTAAATACAATGTCAATTGTTATCTTCTGTCGTCTTAATTCCTGTTCTTTTGTCATCCTTTTATCTCATATTTTCTAATACTCAATAACACCAAACATCTTAGTGACTTTATTGCCTTGCTTGGAGTGAAAAGATAAAAAAAATGAACAGTAGACATTATTTAAATTGTTTCTTTAATATTTTTCTACCTGAAAATGAAATAGGTTGTTTATATAAAATAGAATTTGGGTAATTAAATGGGAATTTTTTAAAATTTCAAAACAGAAATTAAATAGAATGTAAACAAAAACAAAAAATAAATTAACTTAATTGTGTAAAATCTTTCATGTAACTTGTAAGAAATATTCATATGAATACAAGATGTCATTCTCTTATTTGTGATTAGCAAAAGAATAACATGCATTTTTTGTATTTGTTTCTTATGAAATTAACTGATGAATAGAGTCTTAATTACAAAAAGAGAGCGTCCTGGTTATGACAATAAACTATATTTGGCAGCAAAGCCTGTAATTGAAAGGTTTTGAGGAGTTTGAAATCACCTCTTAATTGTAGGTTCACCTTGACCTAGGGTGGTAGCACCTGTTAGGGTGCCAGCCATGGGCAAATAGTTAACCTCCAAACTGGGGTCAAAATACTATAATAGATTTTTATAGTGAAAATTCCAGCAATACTTTTTTTAGAGAAGAAAATATTGCCAGCAATACATTTTTGAGAAAAAAAAATTACCAACACTATATTTATGAATATATATATATATATATATATATATATATATATATATATATATACATACACACACACACACCAGTAATACATCTGACTCTCTTACTAAAATAAGTCAATGAAACCTGATCTACAAACTGATTTCTTAACAAAGAATACATATTCTATTCTTAGAAATCTAGTGTAAAAACCTTATTGACATTAAATAACGCACTGAAGTTGATATGCTGTAAAACAAACCAAATCAAACAAAAAGAGAAACTTGTTTTGAGAAAGAAAATTGGCCAATTCTTTTGAGATTGAACTCAGATTTTAGTTTTCCTCTTTTTTTGTGAAGTTGTAAAGATGTTTTTCAATGAAACACAAATAAAATAAACTTGGATAAATCTTAATTCCTGCAATGCTTGTAGATTTACTATTGAATAAAAACATGAAAGAATTTGTCTTCCCTCTAAATTTGGTTCAGTAGATGTGCATTGTTGTACAATAGATATTGGCTCTGAATGAGAAATCGAGGAGCTGAGTTTGAATTCCATTTGAATTTATTGCATTCACTTATGCGCAAATACCCTTGGGAAAGGCATGAATCCATCTCTTCTTTCTCCAGCTATGGATTGAATAGCAGAACAGATTGTGTTCTATAACTTTGGTTGGTAATCAGTCTACCGCAGAAATAAATGGCAATCTAATGCGGGAAAATTTTCTTCCTAGTAAGTCATGTCTTGAAAGAGACATGATCATCCAAGTGTTTATCACATATGACACTTAACTGACTTACTGAGCAGGATAGAATTCTAAACCAAGAGATTGAAGAATTCGTTTCAAATGTAGTCCTGGTTTAGTCTGTTAGATCTAAAGCAAAAAAAAAAACAAAAAAAAAACTTAATTTCAAACCACAGCAAAGACTTGGTTGGCTGATTTTCTTTAATGACATAAACCTACCTTTATGGGTTAATGCCAAAATCTAAATATTTCGTACAAACTTTTATGCCTTCAACTACAGACATTTTCTACATAAATTTTACACTTTCAGAGAATGCATGTTTTTTTTTTTTTTAGATATATATTTTGTAAATGATAAAATGTATTGTTGGTCCTTTTTGAAAAAAAATGTATTGCTGGTAATCTCACAAGAAATATATTTTTATACATTTTTAATATTGTATTGCTGGTCATTCATTTTGCTATAAAATGTATTGTTGCTAATATTTTTTTAATAAAAAGGTATTACTGGTATTTTTATGATTAAAATGTATTTTTATACTTTTCTAGTGTTTTGATTTCTGTTTGGGAGTGCACTATTTACCCATGGGTGGGACCCTAATAGGGTGCTACCACCCTAAGTTAAGATGGACCTGAAAACAACAACAATTAAGAGTTGATTCCATACTCCTCAAAACCTCCAATCTTCTAATCAGAGGCAGAAAAGACCCAGGAATTAACAAAATCCTTAAGATTCCTTATTATAACTATCTAATAGTGCGTGGAATAATAGGGATAATTTCTCTCATGGTTGGTATCATATACAAATATATGCAGACCAAGACTTTTATAAATAGCATGCATGGCCCCAAGTGTGTTCAGAAATATGTAAACTGTCAGCTGTATGCAAATGCTTTCTCAGATCAATTTTTAAAAATGTTTTTGAGCAAGTGAAGCTTGGCAAAGAGCATCCTTCTCTGAAACTTATGGATGAGTGCTACAGAATCACAAAGAACAGTAACAGATAATAGAAACCAGATCGCTTGAGAACTTTCAACAGCAGCAACAACTAAAATGGATAGCACAAACTTGAAGAGAAAAGTAACATAATCAAGGTGTTGATATTTCACACTCAGTTAAGTGCCATACGTGATACACGCTAGAACGATTATTTCTCAAAAGAGACATGACTGACTAGGCAGAGGATTTTCCCACAGTAGGTTGCCATTATTTTCTGCAGTAGACTGGTTGCCAACCAAGGCTATAGAACCCGATCTGTCTTGCTATTTAACCCATAGTTGGAGGGAAAATTGACAGATTAATACCTTTCCCAAGGGTATTGCACATAAATGAATGCAACAAATACAAATGGAAATTGAAGAGCCAAGTTCAAATTCCAGTTGTATTTGTTGGAATTTGAACTCAAATCTCTCATTTCGAGCTGATATCCACTGCACCATAACGTACATCCTGCATCACAATGCACATCCTATTTCACACTACTACAAACAAAAGGTTAGGAAGGAAGATCCTATCAATACTAGAGAGAGCAATAACAGCTACTGGACTTGAGAAATCTATTTTCCTGGAAAATTATTTTCAGAGAAAAATTTGATAAATTCCAATGAATATTTATACTGGCTGCTCAATCAATAAATGCTAAATATTTCCTTACAAGAAATGTTATTTTTAAAGTAGCAGCTTGCAATATAAATAAAGACAAAAGAAAAACTTATCTGAGGGACTTTATCAGGGAAAATGCAAGGATTCTATTTTGTAATAAATATTTATATACAAGAGCAAAAAGGTTGGTCTTTCAAAAGTTTTAAATTTAAAAACGCTCATATATATTCATCAAGTTAGCCAAAAATTCAGGCAAGCTATTGAGGATGTGAAGTGACACAATACAATATCTAATGAATGAAAGTAAGTAATCTTATCAAGTTTTGCTCTTTTTTAATGCAAATTAATATTTAAATTATTTTAGTTTTGGATACACAGAGTGTCCATAAAGTTTGTGCGCATATTATTTCTATCACAAATAAAGTTATAAATTTTTTTAAGTGCACACGGACTTTATGGACACACTGTATTTATGTGTTACAAAAATTATAAATGTAACCAATTTTCTTTCAATTTTTTTAAACATTTTTATAATGATGTATGTTGGCTTGGGAAAGTAGTAATTCTTTCAGGAAAGGCAAGATTGTAAAAAATCTGGGATGCAGATTTTTTTTTTAAGATTCAAAAGCAGCACTCGAAAGAATTTTTCTTTTAAGTTACCCTCTTTTAATAAGTGTGGCATTCTTTAAATAAATTGTGAATTAGATGAATTGTTACTTCATGTCCTCTAAGACAAAATTTTAAGATTTAAAACTTTATAAATTATAATTCAAATTAAAACCAAAAAAATCTTGTAAAAATTCATTATTCAATGAAAACTTTCTTCTGTCCATGATATGTCTTATTCATGAAAGTAATTAAAAGCTTTTCTAATTAAATAATTAGAGAGTTTTATTGCATTTTTTATTTTATGATTAAGAGCAGATTTTCAGTAACCAGTGGTCCTGTTTGACAAAAACAAATTGATGATTCATATTCCCCAAGGAACTAATATAAACATTAAGTGAATCAAAATTTAATTTCTTGAAATTTTCTTAAATTAAATGTGTGTTGTGGTGGGTAATAGACATAAAAATAAATTTTTGAACTAATCTATTTTGTGAATAAGTCCTGAAAATTTCAATATTTCTGATGATTATTCAATTTTTGCAAGAAAAATCAATGAATTTTTCAATGCAAAAATGGTGCTAAAATTTCTGATACTAATATTTGGCCAATGGAAAAAAAAAAAAGAAAAAAAAAAGAAAGAAATATTCTTTAACCAAAATTTCAAGTCCTCTAAAAATGATTAAAAAAAAATGTAATTTAATAAAAAAATACTTTAGGTTTGCCTCTTAAACCAGGAGGTACTTAATAAATGTGTATATATATATATATATATATATATATATATATATATATATATATATATAGTGTATTAAGGCAGCAGATAATTATCTAAACATATATTAAACAAAAATTGTCCAAAATTTGGACATTTATTTTATGCTGGTTCTAAGCTTTCAGCTGACATGAGCCATCTTCAGAGTGGTTACAGGGACATTAACATAGATATATTCGCCATCAAAGATGATATTCTCTTAAAACACTGCTATGTGATGATAACAGTCACCAAATAGCAGACGCAGGTTGTAAATTAGTAATGTGGTTCTATGACATCACACCACATGAGAGAAATGTTAACATAACCATATGTCTAAATGCAATATAATGTGTTGTGACTAGATTGAAATTTTATTAAGTGTGGGTTGCTTTGATTTAATGTAGGTTGCCTCCTGTACCTGAAGGTGTTATTGACTAAAATCTGTCTAATATTATGTATATGGCTATGTTTTTCTGAGAAATGTTTAATAGAACTCTGATCAGAAAGGTGACAGGAGAGTGTGGTTGTAATAAAACCAATATATGTCATGGGTTTATTATTAGTATCAGAGATACAATCTCTGAATCGGCATGTAAATTGATACACTACATTAGTTTTCTGTATAGGATTTGGTTACGTCGTTGTAGGTGTAGATGTTTAGAACAGCTCATGATTAAACATAATAGACACTGTCTGTTGTATTTAACACACACACACACGTGTGTGTGTGTGTAGTTCTTTTGGTGACTGGTGTGTGTATACAACACTTATATATAACACGCTAAAATTTCCCTTCTCTGATTCCATGAGCTTATGGCTTAGTGACTGACTGACACCAAATTGTATGTGGATAATGAATATATATATATATATATAAAATAATACAAGTCACACCTTGCTTATGTCACAACATTTTAGTTCTACAATTTTAGGTCCCAAAATGAAAGCCATGCAATTTTTTTGCCAAAAATTAAAACTACATTAGAAAAAAAACTGTCCTTAATTTTACCTATAAACTTACTAAAAAAGCTAACACAATAACAGACTTTTTAGACATTCTTGTAGAATCTAGTAACAACATATTGACTACTTCATTATACAAAAACCAGCAAGTAAAAACTTTTGCCTCTTTAATTTTAAGAGTGAATGTCTGCTTAGATATAAAATAAGCATTATGAAAAATTTAATCAAGAGAGAACAAGAATTCATCTTACTGTTCGCTTTTCTTTAAAGAACAGCATGAAACAGAAGTTAATTCATAATGGGTTTCTGAACTACCTCATAGATTACTAAATTCGACTTTCTAAGGTAACCAATAGCAACACTAAACATCCAGATAACATTAACATTTTTTTTTATAAAAATCAAATACATGTTAACAATAAGTAGGATGAATTTTCTCCTTAGAAACATTATAAAAGAAATACACAATCCCAGAAGAACCAAAACAAGAAAATTGGTTATCTACTATAAAAAAATTTTAAACAGCTAATCTTATAGTCAACAACAACTCACTTGCAAGATCCAAATTACAGAGAACCAATATTAATTTATGAATTCACATGTACCTTAAGGAACTGAGTTCCTGATCAAACGAAATTATTATTAATTATATTAGACATACCACTACATGCTTATCAAGAATAATCACGTTACGTCTTTGACTGTACTCAATTAGGACTCATTGAAACACACATAGAAAGCTACCAAACTCTATCCACAACATACTAGTAGAAAATACAAGTATAAAAGCCTCACCCACAGGTCAAAAAATGGCTAAAAATAATTCACATCAACTACGAACATGGCTACAATGTGCTGAGCATGTTTAGAAAATAAAGGAAATTTTCCCATCACTATAGATACATATATAAAAATCTACATATTTTATTTAAAATAACAAACATGCTTGATAATGGCAAACAGAAGAGCTGAAAGAGCTCAAGTATAGGGAACATTCAAACAGTTTTGCACACTTTATGTCAAGAAAGGAAAATGCTTATACAAGTACAAAAAATTAATTCGTAGATTCTAGTTCAGAAATATCTAATCTAAACTTATTTATAAATGGAACTTTGTCTATGTGTGTGTCCGTTACCTATAGACTCCGAAACGACCGAACCGATTTTCTTGAAAATTTACACAGTTGTACTCTAAGTGTCTGCAAGTGTTCTTAGCTAGGTTTTGTGTCAAGGTACACCCGATAAATATGGAAAATTGATAATCGAAAAAATTGGGTTATAGAAGGAGTGGTCCGATTTTATTCAAATTTGATACACACATAAACAAAGACATAAACGATATTCAGAAGTTTCAAGGTTGCAGTTCTTATAATAGTGCAGAAAATTGATTATATATATATAAAAGGCAAGATGTTTGTGTGTGTGTTTCTGTTTATCTGGCCTGTATTTTTTCAGTCCTTTTATTTTAGTTTTTGATTCGGGTTTGGCTCTAAGTAGGTATAATTGTAGTTCTTAGTCTCAGCCATGATACCATTTACTCAGAGGACTTATTTAGCCTTCAAAATTCAGTTTACGACGAAAAAAACTTATTTGATATCGATACCAGGAAATCAAAATTTGACTTACATCCATTCATTTTTCTTTCAGTCTACGGTTTCGCTTTAACTGGAAACAACTATTAGTTTTTTAGTCTTTCGTGCCAACGTCCAAAGAGTCTGAGCTCCAGGACCATGGATTAGTTTTAAAGCTTTCATTACACCCGAGCAACGCCGGGCTATACTGCTAGTAATAACTGAAATGAACAGAAATTTAGGTTAGCTATTTACTTTGTTTGCTCTACTTGTGTATTGAGTGCTTTTTGTTGAGGTTACTCGTCTCGGGTTTTTTTCTTTGGACTACGTACTTTGACTGATGTTCAAGTGCTTAGCTCTTTCTTTTTTTATTACCATTTTACCAGAAATACAATCAAGGACAAAAAGTGATGGTAAAGTATAAAATTTATTTGATCAACCAAATATAGAAAGTTGTGGAGGGCTAGTATTGCTTATTTTATTTTTTTCAATTGTTTAACTTATTAACCATGGATGAGTAGAATTTCTATCCTTTCAATTTTGTGGCTTAAGTACAAATACCAGAAACTTTTGCTGTCATTAAAAAAAAATGACTGATTTGAATTAGATATTTAAACTTACATAAAAAGTACAAGTAAAAACTAGTTTCACATCCTAAACAGAGGTTTATTACCCCATTGATTGCTATCAATATTGTAGTTCACAACTGCACATTACAATTAATTGCAGACCCCATAATATTTCTCAATGCTTTTATAGCATATGGTTTTTAATCTTGTGTTGTCCTTCCTAAACTGGTTTCCAACCATAACTAAAGAGCTCGGTCTGCTCTGCTGTTTAGCTTATTGCTGGTAGAGAGAAAAGATGGCTGTACACACCTTTAAAGAATTTAGTTTATTGAAGCAGCAGATAATTTGCTAAACATGTACTGTTAAATATAAGAGACAATGAATGTCTTATGTTTAATCATGAGCCATTCTAAACATCATATTTTAGCTTTAATTTCAAGTGAAAATAAAGACAAAAATTCTCCAACATGTGAGCCAAAAACTTAGAACCAACTTAATAAAAAATTATCCAAATGTTAAAGAAATTTCTTATATTTAACAGTATAACATACTCAATGTCCTTTTGTTTTTAATTATATTTTCTTATGTCGTAATACTTTGCTTAGTTTCTGGAAGATATATTTCACTCATCCTAATCACCTTCAGATTTCTGTGTAATATCTGTTGCCTGTCATTACACTACACAAACAGTGGAATTTCTGTACCTGTTTGATTTTGACATCCCCAATATGTAGCTCACATCTTGGAACCGTCTCTTTTGCTGACAAACATGTCTTTTGTCTCTCAGTTAATAGGCATTTCTTCTTGCTTTCCATTAATAAATTGGCCAAGAGTTCCTTCTTCAGTTTTACTTTCCAAGTCTGCCATCAAATCCTGACAGGTCTTCTAGTTCTTTCAGGCTAACTTCAGTGTTTTGGTTAAGTAAATCTGGTGAGAAAACACGTCCTTAATGTTACTCCTTTGTCTATTTTTGTGTACTCATTGAATATGTTCTCAATCTGCATGTAGGCTGTTTATTCCAAGTAGAGTTTGCTGATTATTCTACTATATATAGAATTCTTAAACACTTATTTGTCAGCGGCAAATTAGACAAGTATAGAGTTGTATAAAAAAATACCCAACACACATTTAAAGAGAAAATAAAAGATAAAGATTTAACATGCAGAGATTTATGGTCATAATTAAATTAGGCCAGTACAAAACTAAATAATATATATATATATATATATATATTGTTGTGTTGCTTCGTTTTGGTATAATTAGAAGATAACACAAACTTGAATTAATGATGTTTATTTTTGGTATAAAACTTTAGGTTTTTACATCAAGTTACAACCTTTAAATTTTGTGTGGATACAGGAGCAGACTAGCTAAATTCTCTTCACTGTGGGATGCTAGTAGTAAACGAGCCTATCCCTTCTGGATTCTAGTGGTCAACTGGCTAGCGTCCTCCCCTTTTCAAATCTCCTACACAAAACTACTGTCCTTAAATCCTACTTCTTACTCCTACTCTTACTCCTACCAAAAGAAACGGTTTCTTATTTTGCCGCCCAATTTTGAATTCATGGCGTCAGTATGTCTATCTTTACTATTTTTAGAACACTTGCCATTTTATAAACCATAACAATCTCATTCCCATGTAAATTAAACTTTTATAATATTTCAAGTATTAAATACTTTTGTGTAATCTATAAAAAATAAGTATAGGTCTTTCTGCATTTGTACTGCTTGTTCCAGGAGCATTCTCATTATTAGTCAGGAAAAATAACTAAACAAGTCAGATAAACTATTTGTATAAGGATTACTCATGTGCTAAATATAAATGCAGATTATTATTTTTTTAATTTTCACTCAGTACAAGGCTCAAAGGCCACTCAAAAGATAGGGAACAGAGAGAGTAAAGAGTTTAACATTAGCATAAAAAAGTATTTCATGTTCCAGTGTTTCGAACAAGGCCATGCTGGACTTGTCCTATTTCCAACCAACAAGTTCCTGTCATTCATTTAATTCAGAAAATGGCAAATTGACATCCTTAATTTAGTTGTGAGAAAAGAGAGAGAAAGAGAAATGCATTAATTTATGCATTGAAAATGCAGAGAAAAATTCCTGTTGAACTTCAATATTAATAGAATTTTATTGGCTGCAGACTGGTCTATTTCTGTTCAACTTAATGAAAGAATTTCCCATGTGTATTTGAATCAGTTAAGAGATGATTAAGCTCTTCAAACTGTGTAAATAATACACAGCCTAAGTAGTAGCATTTTATTCATTGAAGTAATCATCTTGATTCTATCTCTAGATAAATGTTTTAAGATTAAAATCACTCAGTGAACGAATAAAAAGTTTAGTGTTGATTAGTTTAGGATTATAGCCTTGCAAGAAAGGCAGTAGGAGCTTAAGCAATCATGTTATACATAAGTGGGTCATCATTCCATTTAAAACTGTAACAGCCCCTAAGTCTGAAACAGTCATTTCAAGTTTGACTTTATGTTGGAGGAGGAGATTACATTAGTTTGTTTGTTTATTTGTTCCTGCTTAATGGCCTATCAACATCTAAATGGTCATGTAAGGCCGAAAACATATTTTTGTTTTAAATCAATTTTTTTCATTATAAAAAAAAAAAAAAAAAAAAAAAAAAAAAGTTTTGTTGGCAACATTTTTCATTCAAATAAAAGTTTTGTTGGTAAATACTTTCATAGCATTTTGACCCCAATTTGGGGGACAACTATTTACACATAGCTGGGACCCTAACAGGTGCTACCACTCCGGGTCAGGGTGAACCTGGGAACAACAGCAATTAAGAGGTGGTTCCATGCTCCTCATACCTCCCAATCAGAGGCCTTGCTGCTGGATGCAGTTTACCGTCATGCCCAGGACCAGATTACATTAGTAATTATTTGTTAAAATTAGGCTGGTGGTTTGAAATAATTGGCAGGAACTATAAAGAAACATTGTGGTTATTCATTAAGCTGCTAACTACATAAACTTTTTATGCCAATAAAAATATGGCAAGATTTTTAAAGATTTTATAGTTTAACAGCAAATAAGCAGACACAGTATACAAGCTAATATTGACCGTTTTTGAAGAGAAAATAATGACATAATCAAGATGTTAACATTCAATACTACTTCAAATAAAAATCAGTTGACTATATAAAAGAAACCACATCACTTGAGGACTTTCAACAGTAGTAACAAGTAGTAGAGAGCATATCTAACTCAAAGAGAAAATCCTCTCTATTATAATAATAACTGTTGTGTATTTATATTTTATATGGTATATTAATAGAGATGTTTTGCCATCATTTTTTATGGCACATGCCCGCTCATGATGACATAATGAAGATGTAGATGTTCCACACTACTTCTAACAAAAGGTTAGAAAGGAAACCCCCATCAATAATACAAAGAGCAATAACAGTTGTTGGAATTGAGAAACTTATTTTCTTGAAAAATAATTTTAATAGAAAGATTTTATAAATTTTAACCAAAAATAGCACTAGCTGCTCGGTCAATGGATTCCAAATATTTTCCTCATAAAGAAAAGGTTAGTATCACCATTACAATTTGTTAAATATAAGCAGAAATGAATGTCAAGTTGAATAGCTTGAAAGCAGCAGTTAAATATTTTTATGGAAAATTATGAAAATGTAACAAGAAATATGCCAAAATAATTAAACTGACGTAAAAAAAAAAAAAATGCTAATGTTTTTTTTTTAATCAATTCACCCCATGCAAAGTGATAATGCCACTAAGATGCAAGAGGCTTCTGGGAGTGAAAGAATGAAAGCCTTTAGAAGGAATTGGAAAGCTAATCCTCAACAGGAGACTTCTGTCGAGGAGAAAAAAATAATTAGTAAATAAAATTTTAGAGTTCAGATGGTTGATTGATTGTTTATTCATTTTACTAGCATATCAACCTCTGTGGGTCATTTAATGCTAAAACTAGATTTTTTATTCAGAAATTTTACAAAACTGTTTTGGTGGCTGGGAAATTTTTAAAGATTGTTTTCAAAATATCACAATCTATAGTTTGGGAGTATTTCAGGACATAATTTGCATAGTTCAAAGTCCAGGCTTTATTTTCTATATAAGTTGGGAGTATGTTATTTTCTTCAGATATCCTATTATTTGTGCAGTAGGTACATTTTTGAAGAGCATCTTAAGATTTTGTACTTGGTAATAGTTACTATGTATTTTTCGTGCTTTTTGGATTTTAACAAGATATGCTTGATGGTGAGAAATTGGTTGCAGTGGGTACACCATGGTGTAGATTCTACCTTGAGCATGTGTCAAGTGTGTCCAATTCTTATTCTGTTGAGCACTGTATCTTATCTACAGTCAGCCAATGGCTCGATATTTTCCTTTCTTATTGTTGGCTGATGTTCATGTAGTTTATTGTTTGGGAACATGTCGCAAATTTGCAGCTATTTGTTTTTTATGTGTTGTGTAATTTTGATCTTGAATACTGTATATAAGAGTTTGATGTTGGTTATTTTCATTTTTGTTATCTCTTTTTTTCATGATTTCCTTTGATGCCTACATGGCTGGAAATCCAAGTCAATATTATTCTTTCAAATTTTATTAAATAAGTTTTTAGGGTTTCTTGAATATAGGGATAATTTGTGTTTTTTTTTAATTTAATTTCTGTTAAATTAGATAGGGAATCTGAGTATATTATAAAGTTTCTATCTTTTGAATTTTCTAAGTGCTATTTTAGTGGCTTCTAGTTCAGTTGTATAGATGGATTATTAAGTAGCATGATTTGTTTATGTGGAGAAATAAAGTGAAAACAGCAACCAGCGACTAAATTGTGGCTCTCCCAGCCGATATTCCAACCTAGAGTCGTTCCTTCTTGAGTTCTGTCTCAAAATCACACTAACAGACTTTTCAGCCGCCAACTGTGAACGTTACTCTAAGAAAAAACTCCCTGCACTGGGAAAAATTAGTTGCTTTTATATTTGTCCATATACCCATAATCCTTTGCGTCTTCATGCGATCCCATAATGCATTGCATCTTTTAGTGTATAAAAATGCAATAAGTCCCCCCCCCTTATTTTTTTACGTTATCTGGCCAAGGACGGATTACGACAGAGCGGTAAGTGTTTTTTCTTTCTCTTTCATTTTAACTGCAGTAGCTTTACATGCTAAGCAAATATGGGCTCTTTTTTGGCAGGGACAAGGCAAGTTGCAAACAGTTGTGCTCATCCCAGGTTCTATCTCATGTCTGCCACAGTTTATGAATTTGTCTGATTGTGGCTGTACCTATTCTGTCCAAGGTTTTTGATCCATCTGCGTAAAATGGTTTATAGTCATGATATTTGTCTCTTAATTCACTATACATACTCTCGTTGGTTATTTCTTTTTACGTGTCAATGTTAGGCCTATGTGAAGTTTGGAAATTGTCCATAGAGCTACCTTGTTTATCGTGACCGCTGTTACCTTATCAGGATCTTTATTTGTTTTAGTGCGTCATTAATTTAAAATCCAAGTGAAGGAATGGATGTTGGTTTATTTCTATAGATATACTGAGATTCAAGCTTTTTGGCATGCTAAGTTATTTAGCTTGAATCATAATTTTAGAGTACTAGCAGTATAACCCGGCGTTGCTCGGGTGTAATGAAAGCTTTAAAACTAATCCATGGTCCTGGAGCTCAGACTCTTTGGACATTGGCACGAAAGACTAAAAAGCAATAGTTATTTCAAGTTAAAGCGAAACCGTAGACTGAAAGAAAAATGAATAGATTCAAGTCAAATTTTGATTTCCTGGTATCGATATCAAATAAGTTTTTTTCATCGTAAATTGAATTTTGAAGGCTAAATAAGTCCTCTGAGTAAATGGTATCATTGCTGAGACTACTAAATAAGTCCTCTGAGTAAATGGTATCATTGCTGAGACTACTAAATAAGTCCTCTGAGTAAATGGTATCATGGCTGAGACTAAGAACTACAATTATACCTACTTAGAGCCAAACCCGAAGCAAAAACTAAAATAAAAGGGCTGAAAAAAATACAGACATACAGGCAGATAAACAGAAACACACACAAACATCTTGCCTTTTATATATATATATATATATATATATATATTATTGATTTTCTGCACTATTGTAAGAATTGCAACCTTGAAACTTCTGAATATCGTTTCTTATGTCTTTGTCTATGAGTGTATCAAATTAGATTAAAATCGGACCACTCCTTCTATAACCCGACTTTTTTGATTATCAATATTTATCGAGGGTACCCTGATACAAAAGTTAGCTAAGAACACTCACAGACACTTATAGTACAAGTGTGTAAATTTTCAAGAAAATAGGTTCAGCCGTTTGAGTCTATAGGTAACGGACACACATGCACACACACGAACACACACACTGACAAAGTTCCATTTATAAATAAGGTTAGATAGATTTAGATTTAAATATTTGAGGGATAGTTTTTCTTGACTCAAATTCATTGGCATCTATGTAGAGACTTTGCATAGGTGAGGTCTGGAAGGACACGATACTTAAAATCAGTCCTTGATTTTGTATGGTTTGTAGTTTTTTTAAGATAAGATTGGCAAGTGGCACTGTAAATGATTCAGCCATAGCCTAATTTTGATCTGATGTGTGACCGATATATTTCGAGCGTTATTTTTTGGTCAGCACTCCAAATCAGTTTTGATATTACTTTTAGAAGCTTCAAAGCCTTTTGGCATTTTTGTTTAAGATAATCAATATGCACCTTGAAGTTAAGTCTGTTATCTAGTATGATTCCAAGACATTTTATTTGTTATACTATGGGAATTAAATGTCTATTTAATTTGAAATTTGGATTGAGGTAGTAGGCACATCGTTTGCAGAGATGCATTCAGTTTTGTTTTGGAGAAACGGAATCCATTTTCATTTGTCCATTTTTCTATCATGTTTAAACATATTTGTATATATTTTTCAAAGGAAGGCATGTTTGGTGATGAGTATGATATTGAAAGATCATCTATATATAGGTATTTTTCAATTCTTGTATTTATGCTTTTAATAAGACTATTTATTTTGAAAGTAAATAATGTAACTGATAAAATGCTAACTTATGGTACTCCTGCCTCCTGCTTGTGTGTATCTGATGCTGTGCTTCCATTTTGTAATTTGAATATTCGATTTGATAGGAAATTTTTGATAAATATAGCCATTCTTCCTTTCATCCCCACCTTGTGTATATCTTTTAGGATATACATACTTCCATATGGCGCCATAAGCTTTTTCAAGATCAAAGAAAATCGATACCAACATGATGACCTCGAACAAAGCCATCATGAATAAAGGGTTTAAGTGAGTTTTGTTTAACAGCATATCAACATCTGTGGGTTATTTAATGCCAAAAAGATAGGGTTTTAAGGTATTTTTAAAAAAATGTTTGGATATAGTGAGAAGATTTATTTAGTTAGATTTTAATTAAAATTTTTATTTTAGAAACTGAAAATGTCTTCTAGTTTTGTATTTAAAAATTTATTGCTGGTAATAAATTTTTTCCTTCAAAAATGTTTTATGGTAATATTTTTCATTCAAAAATGTATATTTTTCTATAAAAGTCTATTTTTATAGTTTCATAGTTTTGACCTCTGTCTGGGGGTTAACTATTTGTCCATAGCTGGGACCCTAACAGGTGCTACCACCCCAGGTCAGGGTGGACCTGAGAACAACAACAACTAAGAGGTGGTTACATGCTCCTCACAACCTCTCAATCAGAGACCTTGCTGCTGGATCATGAATAAAGGATTCTAGTTTTCTTACAAGTTCATCATTTATTCCTTGGTTCTTCTGGAATTCACTTTGGTAGTTAGATTGTTTCTCTTTAGCTACTACTCTTCAGTCGTTCCTGTATTTAAGAATTGTGGTGAACCCTCGGACCCATCCAACTATCGCCCTATCAGTCTTCTACCGATATTCGGGAAAGTATTCGAGGCTATAATCAATGCTGAAATAGTTCATCTCACCGCCCACAAACTGTTCTTCGACAAGCAATATGGATTCCACGGCTGACCTGCTAACAACCGTAATGGAGTACATACTACAGGCCCTTGATGAGTCTGACAAGGCTTGCGCGGTTGCTCTGGACATCTCCAAGGCTTTTGACAGGGTTTGGCACTATGGCCTCCTATGCAAACTACGCGGTTATGGTATTACCAGTTGGCTGCTTGACCTAATCCAATCTTTCTTAAATAACCACAAAATGAAGGTCGTTCTGAATGGGTGTGCCTCTTCGTCCTACAGCACGAATGCTGGTATCCCACAGGGCTCTATCCTGGGCCCGACGCTCTTCCTTCTTTTCATCAACGACCTCCCAGATGAGATCAAGTCCCAAGTAGGCATCTACGCAGATGACACTACAATATACTCCCGCACCAGTAAGAAACCTGTCGTGGCGGACAGACAATCTTGCTGCTGACCTTGAACAGGATCTACACTTTGTGGTGAACTGGGGCAAGAAGTGGCTTGTCAACTTCAATTCATCTAAGACCAAGCTGTTGTCTGTCAACCATTACAGGCAACCTCTCCTGCCTCCCATAAGCATGGACCAAGTGATTCTCCCTGAGAGTAATACACTATGCCTCCTCGGACTTACCCTGTCCTCAGACCTCAAATGGAACCACTATATTGAATCCATAGCAAAATCTACTGCTAAGAAGGTTGGGTCACTATGTCGATCCAGGATGTTTTTTCCACCTGAATCCATCCTGCATATATACAAGTCAACCATCCGTCCATGCATGGAGTACTGCTGCCATTTATGGTCAGGTGCCCCTGCTGTTCTCCTCAATGTTCTTGACAGGCTCCAAAGGAGAGTCTGTAATGTGATAGGTACTGATCTGGCGGCTCGACTGCAGCCACTTCCCCATCGTCGAAATGTGGCCGCCCTTTGTCTGTTCTATAAATACTTTCATGGCTTCTGCTCAGACGAACTTAAGTCACTGATGCCTCCTCAACAGGTGTTTACTTGTGCAACCAGACTGGCAACTGGGTCCCACCCATTCACAGTCAGGTTAGCCAAATGCAGACGACAATTCTACTCCTGCAGCTTCCCTCTCTCGCACTTCCCTCCTGTGGAACTCACTCCCGTATTCTTGCTTTCCTGACGGCTACAACCTCCAGAAATTTAAATGCAAAGTCAATACTCATCTACTAACCACTGGACTCTAGCTCTCTCCCCACCCCCGTATATCCTTCCCTTTCTCTCCATCTATGGATCTGTCATTGCACCTGCTTTCTATGTATGTTTTTCAATTTAGGAGTATAATGTCATTGGAAATTTTTAAATTTAGGAGTATAATGACTTGTTGACGAGTTTCTTTGAAATGTTGTCACTATTAGATTAGCTATTCCATTATTTTGAGTGCATTTATTTATTTATTTATAAATTTATTTATAATATTTATTTATTTATCTCCATTTGTTTTCGTTAAGTGAACTGTTGCAGTTTGTGATGTTTTTTCAGTAACTTTATTTTCAATGTTTTATTTATTGGGGTTTTGTTTTTTAGTATGGAGATGTAGTTTTGCCAAGATTCTTTTTTGGATGTTTAAAAATTATACATTGCTTTTGCTTGAGCTTGCTTGTAGTTTTGTAGGTTGGTTGTAGTTGGGCTGTGTAAGAATATCTTTGGCATTTTTTCCTGGTTTTAACTGCTTCTCTGCATTCTGCTGTAAACCAGGGTTTCGATTTGTTATGTGGTTTAAAGGAAGATTTGGATATTATTTGTCTTGCTATATGTGTAAGTTTGGAAAGGAGACTATTGGTTCTGGTTCATGAAGAATTTCCATGTTGATTGGAGATAAGCAGAGTTCATTTAATTTTAGCCAGTTAGCTGGTTAGGTTGCTAGCTGATGTTGATCCAGTACTTGGGTGTAGGTATGTGTGCATTAGGTAAATAAAGATATATAGATCAGGTAATTCTAGTAGAGATTTTATAATTTCACCAGTTTGATTAGTGTTCCAACAGCCACACATTTTGGTGTGTGCATTAAAATCACCCATTAAGAGAAAGGGAGTTGGAAGTTGGCTATTTATCCTTTCTATTTCAGTAAATTGAATGCATGGTTATTGTTTAATGAATTGAAACTTTTACCACCATGATCTGTAGATTTGTTTAATAGTAGTTTTTCATAGGGTATTAAGTTTTTAATCAATATTGAAGTACCTCTACTTGGCCTATTCTCTATTTTTGATACATTTTGTGATAAGTTTCATATCCTTTTAAGGTGTTGTCAGTTTCTTTGAGAAAGTTCTCCTGCAAGCAGACTATATTTGGATTATAATCTGAAAGAAAATGACTTATAAATTTGAATGCCTCCAAAACAAAGCTGATCTCTTAACCACCATAGAGAAACATTTGTGCCTATCATCAGAATGGATGACACACTGTGCCTTCTTAACCCCACTCTCTCAAATGACATGAGTACATTAAATCCATAGTTGCATCTACTGATAGGAAAATTGGATTGCTGTGTCAGGCCAGGAAGGTTTTCCTGTCAGAATCCATCTTGCATATTTATAAATCTACCATTCGTTCATGGATTCAATACTGTTGCCATATCTGGTCGGGTGCTCATGCTATTCAAGGTTCTCGACAAAATCCAAAGGAGGGTCTGTAATGTAATTGATACTGACTTAACAGCTCGACTTCAGTCCCTTTCTTACTTACATGATGAGGTTTCCCTGTCTTTTCTATAAATATTTTTACAGCAACTGCTCTGACAAGCTTTTTACCCAAGTGTTCCAACAACATGAATTTATATATGCTACTAGAGTGGCATTGAGGTCCCACTTTTATCATTGAAATAGTTAAATATAACTGCCTTTTCTATTCTGACAGTTTATTTTCTTGTACTTTCCTGTCTGTGGAATTCCCTTCCGTTTACTTGCTTCCCTGATAGCTACAATCTCCAAAAATTTAAATGCAACATCAATTGCCATCTTTTATCTCCTTGAATTCCCATCTATCTCTTATCCTTTCTTTGACACCATTTGCACCTTGATTTTTCTCTCACTGTAACCCCCTGTACACCAGTGGCTGTCCTACCTTGTTTAAGAGTGAAATGATTAAAAAATAAATAAATAAAAAATAATCTCTATTATTGTGCGTTATCTCTCATTAGTTTTCTGTTTGCATGACTTATGGTACCCTAGAGGATACACTTGAACAAGGTACTTTCATACTTGTTGGTGTTGTAACTCCTGAAACAGATGATCACTAACAAAAATGGGGAACAAAAAAAAAAAAAATGCTGGTAGAGAAACAATCAAGATAAGTTTCCTTATTTTCATTAAATAATTAGAAATTATCACTTGGAATGCGTTGGGAGTAACTTAATAGTATAGAAAATGGAATCAGTTGCATTCACTTTCACACTAATGCCTATGGGAAATTCGTCTGTTAGATTTGGCTTTTGAGCCTTGGGTGACAACTAACCTAAGAGAGGGAAAATGAAGAAAACGTACCATTGTCTTTCTTTTTTCAAGAAGTCATGGCAATTTATAGATGATAAAGAAAAGAACACTGTGGAGAGCCATGATTGCCTATGTCTTGTATCAGCAATTCCCAAACTTTTTTTTTTCTGGTTTGAATTTTTGGAATGAAAATTTGCTCACACATCAAATTTTATGTAATAAAGAGTACATAAAAAACAAAAACCAAATAAAAAAAAAGAGATGGGTTAAAGAGCGATAGTGTTCTGACTTCAAATCTGCAATTATCATTGATAACTCTCTGCTCCAATTTACAGACCCTAGTTACTATGTTGTTAATACTTGATATAATGCAAAAATATCACAATGATGAAATTTGTCAATTATTTACAACTTTTTATACTGAGTCTCATGCATGCAAATACAAATTAATCTATAATTTTTTAAATTTTGAGATCATATTTATTTTTGATGTAAGAATTTTTTGAAACTTTGTAAGTCTTTGTCTTTCAATCATTCCACCTTGCCTTTTTATCCTCTTTCACTGTACCGTTTGGGAGCCACCATCCTGAATGGACATGGCAATAAAAAACAAATTATTATTCAGTTAGAAACAGCAAAGTAAAACATTGTGTATGACAACCAAAACAAAACATAGATGGTTGGGAAAAATGTCATACAATAAAGAATGTCTCATATTTGCTTAATAAATAAACATTTTCTGAGGGGGAAAAAAAAAAAGAAATAGGCAGTTGTTGATGCAAAAGCTTTTTTGTCATCAATATTCACAGAACTTAAAACGATTACTTGCTTCGGCTTTCTCTTTTCCAATCTTCTCACTTTTTTGTTTTTTTTTTCAATTGGAGTAGATAGATCTATCGCCCGGTTCATACTCCACCCACGTCTATTGAACAGGTTAAGAGGCTCATCCCTTGTTCAGGATGTGGTTTCCAGCTTTCTCTTTTCCAATCTTCTCACTTTTTTGGGGTATTTTTCAATTGGAGTAGATAGATCTACTGCCTGGTTCACACTCCACCCATGTCTATTGAACAGGTTAAGAGGCTCATCCCTTGTTCCCTGTTTAGGATGTGGTTTCCGGCTTTCTCTTTTCCAATTTTTTCACTATTACGTAGCCCCCTGCACATCAGTGGCGTTACCGCCTTGCTTGGGGTGATACGATTAAAAAAAAAATATTGCCATGTAACATAAGTTAGTGCATTATTTAATCAAATTAGCCATAATTAATCAACATTGCTTTTTTATAGCCACCTGTTGCTTATCTGACAATTAAGACTTTTTGTATTTATGTAAGTAATGAAGTAATCGTTCTAAGTAACATGGTTCATTAAAAGTACTGCAGAATTTGTTGTATTTCTTTCCCTGCTCCAATGAATTAGAAGTGCATTAAATTAACCTTTTTTTTTTCTTTTAAAGAAATGCTAACACAATTTTCAGAAACTTTTTTCTTTTCTACTGATTCAAAAAGAGCCTGTATTAAAAAAGCCTTGGAGATTTTGTAAAAATGGACATGTGCCTATGAGCTTATATAAATGTGGTCAGTTCTTAAAATTCAAAATTGATTAAAAAAAAAACCCAAAAAACTGATGGATTAATTCATTTCTTTTTGGTTTCAAAGGCTATTCTTTGTTCATCATCATTGTTAACTGAGGATTTTTATATTTTTTGGATTACATGCTCATTTTGAAACTTAAAACCTTTCAATAAGAAAAGTTTTATTATAAAACTTTTATATGAACCATTTTTAAATAGATTGAAATAGAAGAATGCAGATATATCATTGCTTAAGTGAAAAATGTGTGTAGCAGAGCAGTCTTCAGCATGGAAAGTAGGACTGGTGAGCCAAGTTCAAATTCTGGTTAATGATGTCGCATTCCATTTTCGCACAAATACCCTTGGAAAAAGGATGAATCCATCACTCCTGCTCCCAACTGTAGGTTAAATAGCAAGGCAGGCTGGCTGCCATATACAGTAAGAGAAGAAAAACTGAAGGCAACAAGAAACCATCCACCTTCTTTAGAATGACAACACACAGATAAAGAAAAGAAAAAAAAGGAATTTGGGAAGAGCTACGATCGCCTACGTCTAGAAAAGACATGATATTTAAAAAAGAAGAGGAAAAAAAGATCATGTGAGCTATTATCCTTTATTACTGTAATAAAGAATAGTACACTGTAACACACACTACTGTATTTATTATTACATTTATTCTTTAATTACACTCACTCAGTGTTTGATTGTATTTTTTTAGTGACTTTATTCAATTGTTACTGCAAGGAATTAAGTATATATAAGAAATAAATTCTAAAACACCAGAATTATTATATTTTTAAATGTAATAGTTTTTGTAACAAATAGTTTTGTTCTTTACTTTTTTAGTGTGTTTAAAATGAATTCCATCGGTTATTTTTCTGATCTCCATTTGAAACCTGAACAGGTTCCGGGTTCATCATTTTTAAAAATAACTTAAGAAAAAAAACTTTGTCCGAGACGACATGTTTTGCATTTCAGCTTATACAAGTTTTTAAATACTCATGCAAACTCTTTTGAAGACATTGATAGGAATTCCACAGCTTTTTGTCCACGGTACATGGCGGTTTTCTTTCAAAACTCACCAAGCGACAAAAATAGTTTCGACATTTTTAGTCTTTCAACAGCAATAAGCGACTATTTAATTTTTTTGTTCTTTCTTTTTAATACTCAGTGTGTGTGTATGTGTGTGTGTTTTTTTTTCATTTATTTAGAAAAAATAACGAAAAAATAACGAAAAAAAAAAACACAAACTTGTCATCCTTTTTTACTTAATCCTCCTTTTCAAGGATTGTATTTTTAGTTTCATTTTCTCTGTTTCGAGATGAGACTGACTGGCTGACTACTGTCGAATTTCCAGTCTGAATATTTTACTTGTTACTCACAAGTTGTGAAAAACAAAACAAAACAAAACAAAAAAAACAAACGAAAATATCAGCATGGTTGATTATATATTATTTTGTATGAATGATGATACAAAATTGCATGTAACAAGTCATAATTATGGGCGTGGCAATACGAGTCTAAAACAAAAGTAAAACATCTTTATTGTTTGTTGTTGGGAACACAAAAACAAGAAATTACTATATTCTGTGAGATTTAACAAGTTCGTTTCCTTTGAATAATTAAATATGAATATTTTTTTTTAGTTATCCGACAGGCGATATTTACCGAAAAAGTTTCTGACAACGATGATTTAAAAATAAGGATATCAACACCGAAATTTAAGCAGTTTTGGAATTTATAAAGTAACGTTGTCTGAACAAGGAATATGCCGAGTAGGGTAATTATTTTTCAAATATATTTTTAGCCAAATGCACCCCCCTTCAGGTCGAGGTTTTAATTTTTTTTAGTTAGTTGGGGTGGGGTGGGAAACTTTCGTTTTTAAAAGTAAAAGAAAAAGTTGTTTAATAAAGAAAGCGAGTGCTGTTGGGGTCCACGCCCTATATCAGAATTTTGGAAATTCGAAATATTTCGTAAAGGTAAAAGAAAAAAAAAAAAAAGGAAGGATTCTGGAGACATGCTGCTTTTGGGTGGAGAGGATAACATAGTCAAACGTTTGTTGTAACTTTTAAAACTTCTGTTTTTTGTATCAGAAATATTTTTAAAATTTAAAAAAAAGAAAGATAAACACTAGTTAGTTGGCTGGGGGGAAAAAATTCTTATTTAAAAAGAAAAAAAAAGGAATAATTTATCTTAAAAATATCTCCTACTAAAGATTTTTAAAAAAATAGTGTATATATATATATATATATATATATATATAAGAATAAAAAAATATCCAAGCCCAAGAAATGCCCTTTTTGTAACCCACAAGTCAACTATTGAGAATCTGAATAAGAACAAAAACACTTTTTAGAAATAGATTTTAGAAACTTTGAACATAATGTATAAAATGGCATACCTGAGACTGGAAATGGTGCGTTTTTGAGGCAAAAAACAAGAAATATACATTGAAACCCAAGTCGAAGTGCCAACATTTCCGAGTGCAGCACGATTCTAAATAACAACAACAATGTGCAGTGCGTCAGTGTAAAAAGAGAAGAAAAAGCAAAGGCATTTGGTTGAGTTTCCGTAAAAATGAAGAACGCATGTAAGGGAGATAACTAAGCAAGAAAGAGCTTATTTCAACTATTATTCCTCTTTATATCATTATTGTGTATAAAACACATGTAAGGTTTTATTAATTTAGTAATCATTATTTTAAAATAGGACTTGCATTAAAATAATCTACCTCCGAAAAGTTATTTGTTAGTGTCCACAAAAAAATGAGGGAAAATATTTGTTATAAGTGAAATAAAATTTGTTTTTTCTCTTTTCTTGAAGAAATTGAAAAGGTTTTTTGGTATATTTATCAGGCTGTCCCACAAAGGAAGGATGTGATACAACGTCGTTTTAACGTGGAGAGAGCCATACGTATTTGTATGCATATAGGCCAGTGACAAAATTTGTTGTTTGTCCAGCCCCTGTGACCACTGTCACACTGGCATTGGTATTACACCCACCATCTCTTACTGCAGTGAGGAAGGTGCTGTTATAGAGTTTAAATCCCCAGGGCTTAGCAACTTCTCCCATAAAAAAATAAGGTGAAACATGAACAATAACCACACATCAGAAAATCCTTATTAGCTAATGATTAACTCCTGTTCTAGGTAAAAGGTTTTGGTTAGGTTACAAATTTTTAAAAAATAATTTACAAAAGACAAAATGAAGCAGCAACCTTATTACATTGCCAATAATAATTCTTTATTGGAGAAAGCCAAATTAAAATGAGTAAGATTTTTAAATGACAATTCACTCTGTAAAAAACATCTGTAGTGAATACGAAATAAAAATAACTTTTTTCTTCACTGTTTTCAAATTTTCAAGCCTGTGCAAAATTTATTTTGACCAATAGAAAAAGTGATTGGCTCTAGGCTGAAAAAAAGATGAAGACAAAGTTTCGTGAGCCCGAGTGAAAATTTACTCAGACCAATGAAAAGGGGAGCTGCTTATAAAGTGAGAAAAAGTAACGAGCCGATATCAAATCTCTTTTTGATATATATAAGCAGAGAAAGTTGAATCAAGAAAGAAAAGAAGAAAGAGAGAAAGGTAGAATCCATGTGTTTGAATAACACTGGTATCAAATTATACGTTGATACATTATCAGCCTCGAATGAGAACTGGAGAATTTCAAAGAACTCTATTCAACTCCTAAGTACCTTAAAATATATCTTTTTCTTCATATTGAATACAACCATATAACTTTTGTGTAAGAAATGAACTCTGTTAATTTGTTTTAAGCATTTCGGAATATTACTTCATGTCCGATGATTTAACATAAGCGTTTTCTCTTCTTGACAATTCATCAAAACTACGGACCTTTTAATGTTTGCATATGTCTTGAAACAAGCTACTAAAGCTTCAAATGTATAACTTTGTAAATAAATCCCTTATCTTGTTTTGTTTTTGTTAAGAATAACATGTGTGTTTCCTTGTCATTATCCTTAAATACTTCACATCCATAAGAATCAGATAAGAGATAGAGTTTGATATTCTTTTAGGATAATTATAATTCTTGTAAAACTTTGATAGTCATGTTTGTTGACATTATAAAACTTAAAAACAGGATGTGCAGGTGGTGTAATTTTCAGTGGCTCAAAATGAGAAATCAGCAAGCTGAGTTCAAGTTGCAGTTGAGTTTGCTGTGTCCATTAAAAATAACTAAATAAAGATCAATTACGCTATCACAAATAATTATAATAAAATAATTATAATAATTATAATTATCATCAATTTGTTATGATTCAAGCTTTCTAAGCCAATGAGAATCAACCCCACACTTCTCTAACACACACAAACATGTGACACTCACTAATGGACAAGCAGCCAACACAAGATTTGACCAAAATTTCAACTCCATTCCATTCCAGGATACAATGATATCGTTCGTCCCTTCTTAACACTCATAACCAAATGTTAAATTATTTTCTAACTAATAAAATCCTTGTATTCAAAAAGTTCATACCTCTATGTGAAATTAGATTTTAGATCCCCTTTCCAGATATAAAACAATGAATACTCTTCATGAATACATTAGGCTGCCTATCATAAAGTAAATCTTTCCTCACCACACTATGAACACATAATTACTTTATAAAAACTATTTTACTGCAGGGAAAATTGAACATTTTATTGTTATTATATATTTCTGAGAAGAATATATAAATGTTATTTCGATTGGTTTTCTGCTTTTACTTTTAATTCAGTGAGTAACATTTTTTTATTTCATTTAAAAAATGTTGTGCAGTACCCCTCACAGACAAGAAACCTTCATTAATTCATTTTGTATAAACTCACAAATCATTGGACCTCACCCACCATAATAAAAATTTGTTAAAAAAAAACAAAACAGAAAATCATGATTTTCATTGTCTTGCTATTTTATAACTTAACAAATATTGTAATTCTTGATTTATTTAAGAGTACAAATGTTCATTCTACGGCTTTCTTTTCTCCATTCTTTTCACTCTTACGTAGCCCCCTGATCTTCAGTGGTGTTACTGCCTTGCTCGGGGTGATATGATTAAAAAAAAAAAAAAAATATAAAATACTATTTGCTTAGTATAAAACAATTTACAAATTGGAGTCTAGCGACAATTTACTTTTTGCTTGATTTTCAGTAATCAAATTTTGTGCACTTTTGGTAGAAAGAGACTCCAACTAGCTTTCTTTATTTTTCTACAAACTTGCAATTTGATTGGTCTATTTTCTCCACAAAATTGTGACATCATGAGACACAATTTTCTTGCTTAGCTCAGTTGATCCACACTGAACAGTACTTAAATACTGCCTTGCGTCTCCTTAATCAGTGAGTTTTCAACTGCTACGGAAATCCATGACAGTCCAAACTTCACCAAGCTAAACATACCAACTCACTCACTGAGACTGCCAAGTTGAAATCTAAAGACCTTTACCTTCATTCACACACACAATATTATTTCTCAACAAACTTTTCTTCATATAGAATATTTTCTTACAAACTCTTTATCATCTAAGACATTCATTCAACAAAATAATTCAATCACACCTGGAACAAGAAATAATCTTTTTAAAACAATTTCTTTTCAGTTGAAACTTTACAGTCTAAGTGAGACAACTCCTTAATTTACATTGTACATTTTTTTTACCGTGACACAAACCTGAACTTTTCAATTCACTAATATTAATCTCACCTTACTTTACCAACCATTGAGCTATTCTTCATTATCTGTATGTCTTTGTTGAATACAATATTAAGTTGATATTATTATCGTTTGTTTCATGAACTGTTTTTGATATATAAATTATTTGTTTTATAAAATATGTGTGGTGAAATATGCATTAAATGTAATTCCTCTATAATGTATTGTTGTTAAATGTCTGTAATCCCAACACTCACATAATAACAGAACCTGGGTAAATGGATCCCAACAATATAGAAAACATGCAAGAAAATCGATGTTCAATTTACTGTAATCTGTATTACTGTCTTTTGTGTCTTTAAAAACAACATAACAATCACTGTCGAGCAGATAATGAATAATAGTTGTTTTGTTGTTTCCATGACTTGCTACCTCTCATTTCTAGAAGTACTTGTTGCGTTTATAAATGTTAGAGGCATTATTTAAAATGTTCAGAATGTTGTCCCCATCTTTAATGCAACATTCACAACATTTTGACTGTTTTTACACACCAGACTTCTTCAAGTGATTGGAATTTCAAACCAAACCCTTTATTTTGATCACTGGGGTATATTGTTCTCATTCCATGAGCCATACCACTTCCAGATGTTTTAGTTATTTTCCTTTAACTCTCTAAGTTATTTGTTCACCACTGTTGTATCTAGGTATTGAACTCACAACTCTTTGGGTCAAGTCAGTGGATCTAACCAACACTTTTATCCATTGAGCCATGTGTCCTTGAGGACACCTTGAAATGTCATGAATATGGTAATAAAGATGAGGACAACAGTTCGAACAATGTAAATACTACCTCATCTTAGAATCCAAATAAATGGCAGAGGATTTATAATAATTTCCAAGTTTATTACATTCATTTTCTTCCAAATACCTTTCGGAAAAGTATGACTCTATTTCCTCTTTGTTTAGCTGTAGGTTAAACAGTAGAACAGACTGGGATATTTAGCCTTGGCTGGAAACCAATCTAGGAGAAGAAGAACTTTGAATTTAAAACCTGTCACTTCTAGATTAGTCTTGCCTATTTAGTGATTATCCTTGACTAAAAAAATCCAACTTATCAAGTATTTTTGTTGCTTTTTTTTTGCTTCTAGTCAGAATATTCTATCTTTATTTGAATTCATTTTTCTGAATTATTGGCATGAAAAACATACCAATTAGCATATAAATGACAAGAAGGTTTAAAGTATTGAATTTAATCAAAATCTTATTTGTGTGTGTGTGTGTGTGTGTGTGTGTGAGTACACATGTATTCATCTGTTCTTGAGAAATCTATATGTGATCAGCCATTTCTAATAACACTTGTGTATATATATATTACTACATATTTAAATTAAGTATATGGTGTTGCTGACTGAATTTTATATACAAGAGGGCTGAAACTATATTGTCCGCACGCATCATTTTCCGATGTATTGCTACTTTTGTGAATACTATGTCTGATCATACTGTGGCTACTACAATTAATATTTTGTTTATTTCTTCATGTTTCAATCTGACCAATTAAGAAAGTGTCTGTAAATTTAACAGGAAGACAATTTGGAGCCTATCAAATACTTGATATCCATAGAAATCCACATGAGGAATTAACGAGCCAACTCCAAAGTACAGTTGGGTTTATTACATTCACTTCCATGCAAATACTTTGAAGAAAGTTATAAATCTATATTTTCTTTTCTCTTTTCCCTAAAGGTTAAATAGTAAGGCTCTTTAGCCTTGATTAGCAACCAGTTTAGGAGAAGAAAAACTCAATTCAAAACCTGATCACTACCACACTAGGCATGCCTATTAGTGACCATCCTCCAATCACAAAAAAAGGAGTCTATCCTATTTTCTTTATATCCTCACAATTGTCATACCAATAGTTTTTCTTTAAACTGGAAATCAATAGCTCACAATTACAATGAGAATTTAGCTTACAACCAAATAGCTTAGAATCCTAAATTAATCTTTAAATTAATTTGGAAACTTAAATTCTGATTAAATAGTACTGCAGATTCACCAATTTAGCCTTGCTTAGCAACTGGTCTAGGACAAAGATAATTCAGAACCCAAAACCGGTTGGAGGTTTACTTTTAGAAAGACATGAATTCATCTCTACCAAAACTAGGATTAATAGGTGGCAAAAAACCCACTAAAGCAGTTGGAAAAAAAACTACCAAATAAGCTGGAAAATCTAACAATATACTGGAAAATCTACAAAAGAAACTTAAAAAGAAACTGAAGAAGAAAAATCCATTAAATAAATTGGAAAATCTACCAAACAAGCTTGAAAACCTACTAAAGAAGATAAAAAAGTTAGCAAAGAAGCTGAAAAAATCTAACAAAGAAGATAGAAAATCCACAAAAGAAGCTGAAAAATCTACAAACGAGCTTGAAAATCTAATAAAGAAAAATCAAAAATCAAAAAAAGAAGCTTGAAAATATTTTCAATTAAAATCTTCTTTGACACAACTAGGGTTAATAACAGACAGAGAACCCACAAAAAAGGCTTCTTTGGTAGATTTTTTCAGCTCTTTGTGTATTTTCTAGCTTTTTCTATAGATTTTCTAACTTCTTTAGTAGATTTATGAGATTTTTTAGTGGATTCTGCGACTTTTATAAAAACATTTCTAGCCTCTTTGGTAGACTTTCCAGTTTATTGGTGGATTTTCCAGGTTCACTGGTAGATTTTCCAGTTTCCATGGGGGATTTTCTAGCTAAACAAGCTGGAACATCTATAAAAGATGAACAACCAATCAAAGAACCTTGGAAATCTACTAAAAAAATGGAAAATCTATAAAAGCTGGAAAATTGACCAAAGAAGCTGGAAAATCTGCAAAAGTAGAAGGAAAATGAATGTAAGAACCCAGAAAACTACAAAAGCTGCTAGAAAATGCAACAAAAACCATCTGGAATATTTACCAAAAGAGACGGAATTTCTATCAAAGAAGCCAGAAAATCTGCCAAAGAAGCAAGAAAATACACTGAAAAAAGCTGAAAGATACACCAAAAAGCTGAAAAATTCACAAAAGAAGCCAGAAAATCTGCCAAAGGAACTGTTAAAATCAACCAAAGAATTTGATAATAACAAATGAATACACAAACAAGCACATTCTTATAGCGAGTTTTTAAGGTCTTTTCCTTTGATTTCAACTGTGTACACATGCAATTCCTTTTGTTAATAAGATGCATTATTATTTGCATCAAATTCTATCTTTTGTTAACTTATTTTTACCCGGACTCATGTGAATGCGCCAAATATTGTTTGAGGAACAAATGTTTCAGGAGTTGTAAATATTTATCGAACAGCATTCACACCTTGCGACAACAGTTGTAACACCTACTACAGATCTGATATGTGGCATGCCAAGCAATTTCCGATGGCACTATTTGTTGAATTAAGGAAGTCTCTGGAAAACGAAAATTTAGAAAAGGCTGCTGCTATTCTCAACTCTTGGACATCCCTCCCAAGACCTTCCATTTGTTTGAAGAAAATTGCTTTTTCAGTTCTTTTGGCTTTTGGTTCAACTTATTCCTGTGAGCAAATTTTCTTTCACATGAAAGTTGTCTAACACTTGAACATTTAGAAAATTGTAAAAAGCTCAAAGTAACAAAGTATTTGTCTATACTTCTGAGATGAGGTAGTATTTACAGTGTAAAAAGTGGTGAACACAGACAACTGGAGTGGGGTAAAAGAGGATTTATTACACACGTGCATACAGTTCGCGCTCTTACGTTCGAAAGTACCCTGTACACCGTTTTTGGTGGTAAAACTAACTCCCCTTTTGTGAAGAGTGTCCAAGGGAGACAACTTGGTAAAGTTAACAATTCTTCCCCCTTTTTCTTATCTTTTAGATGGCGACTGAAAAAGAAAGAAAAAAATATTGTTTTAAATATCAGTTTCTTTAGGTTCAGATACAAACTCAAGTATCTTAAATGAAGGGACTCCCTTCTTGGTTAAACAGTCAGCTACTTGTTTATTTGTGGGTACCCAAGAGAACTCTGCTACTTCTTTTCTTTCCAGCATTTCTCTTAGAATAGCCATCTCGATGCGAAGCCTTTTGTCTAATATTTGTGTGGAGGAATGTACAGAGTCATAGAGGCAGGAATTATCTGTTTTGCAGATTATTTTGATGTTTTCAGGTTCATCCTTCAACTGGAGTACTTCCAATAGTAGTTTCCTATAAAATAGACAGGCCTCCGACATGTCAACCATGGCTAGGGTTTCAGCAGCAAGTGTACTTTTGACCACTCTTCTGATGCGTTTGGACTGCCATGTTATGGGCGTATATTTGTGGTTATCCCCAACCAAAAAGATTATATAACCACCTTGAGATCCTCCATCTGTCAGGTTAGCGAATGAAGCATCACTATAGGCAACAATCTTGAGATGGTTAAGATTTCCTAAGTCAGGAATGTCTATCTGGGATTTTTCTTTCTTGGCTTTCTTAACAACTCTATTGGCATGTTTTATACATTCCACATTGCTTCGTTTGAGGATAGAACTTAATGCACTGACATCGTAGCTGAGATCAGGTCTGGTCTGGGTAGCCAGCCAGTTAAGTTGGCCGATAACTTGCCTGATTTCAGTAATTTCTGCTGTTGATATTTTGTCGTTAATATTCCTGCCTGTTTCCACTGGGATATATTTCAATTTCTTTACATACTCATTTTGTCTGAGTTTGATATTTTTACCATTCTGTTTGATGTCTAACCCTATGTACTGAAACTCTGCAATTTCTTCAGATTTAACTGCAAATACTTGACGGATTTCTTGATAACTTTTCTGTGAAAAATTTCTGACCCTGCAAAGCAAAAATCATCCACATGGGTAGCAATTATACCTTGCAGTTTGTTTTCGAAATGCCATGTAAATATAGCCTGATCATATTTTGAAGCTATTGCTCCTGACTTCATTAATTCCTCCCTGAGTGTTAGATACCAGGACCTAGAGGCATCGGTCAAGCCATATACACATTTGGAGAGTTTCCAAATATAGCCCTGGAGTACATTGGCTTCTTTGGGAGGATCCAGATATACTAGTCGATCCAATTTCTTGCTTTGTAGAAATGCTGTTTTAATATCCATGGATTTACATACCCAATGGTTAGATGCCATTATGGCTAATGCTAGGCGTAAACCTTCTTTGGAGCATGTGGGAGAATCATTTCTTAGGTTCTCAGCATCTTTATCTTGAAAACCTCGGGCAACGAGTCTGGCCTTGTATGTTTGCTTGTCATCGGAATTTTTGTTTGTGTAAATCTATCTGGTGGAAATTTTTGCTTGGCCTTGATCAGGTACTTGGATATAAACTTTATTTTTAATCCAGCTCTGAAGTTCCTTTTTTCTTGCTTCCTCTAGTTCCAGGTTATCATTGGCAGAGGTGATCATTACTTTTTCTTCGTTACAAGAATTGTGGTCCTCTTTGTTTTCTTCTGCCTCATTGGTTTGCCATTCGGATACCCCATGTTCAAAGTCCAACCAAAAAGGTTCACCCTGTTCCATAACTACATTCATCAAATGTTTATTTTTACCAGTGGCTTTGCCTGCTCTACTTATGACATTTAACTTCCTCCAGTCTGATTCTGTGTCATTGGCAAGCTTGCATTTGATGATTTGTCCAGGTTTGGAAGTGCTTATTTGTTATGTCTTGAGTTTCCACAGTGTAGCGTTGTTTGGCGTTGATGTCTGGGACTTCCAAATCTTCATCTAAAATATTCTCTTCGACGTTTGACATCCTTGAAAATTCTTCAGACTCTTCTTGTGGGATGCCCGATTCCTTGTTGTTACCCTCATTGTGATTCTGGTAAGTTCCAGGGTAGGAAACTAAACGAGACGGATGTACTCTTACATAGGTGCCACCGTGTTTAACAAGCACTTGTTTGTTCTCCCATCCTATGACAGTTCCAGGCCCAAGCCATCTATCACACAAATTTCTTTTGTAGAGAACAGCATCTCCATTTTTATAAGATTGTGTGATACCTGTTCTAACTTGGTGGCGAAATGCTCGTCTTAGCTTCTCTGAAGATTCACTTGCTATGAAGTGTTTCCTGGCAGCATGCATAGCGTTGAGGTTATTTGCAACGATTTCACTGGTGGAAATACCTTCTAGTGCAGGGAGTTTGTCATTGAGAAAACCAGGTAGGTTAGGATTTCTGCCGAAAACGAGTTGATTGGGACTATATCCATGGACACTCTGAAGTGTATTCTTGGCACTTACTGCCCATGCGAGGGCCACCTCAAAACTGCAATTGGTTTCTTCAAGGGTTTTCTTCACCATTTCCCCTAATATCCCATTGTGTCTTTCATTTAGCCCATTACTCCATGGGCTTTCAGCAGCGGTAGTACGAACCACAATGTTTATATTTTGTGCCATGTCTCTAAACGACTGGTTGTTGAATTCTCTGCCATTGTCAGTGAGGATAAATCCAGGAGTACCAAAATAAGTAATCCAATTTTTAAAAATAGCACTAATAATATCGGAGCTCTCTTTACCAGGAATTTTTACTGTAGCACTGTATCTAGTACCATGGTCAATAAGGTGTAGTACCTTGTTTCCATTAATTTCTTTAATGTCCATAGCAATGCTTTCATTAAAGTACGTTCCCAGTGAAAACCCCACGACAGGTTTGGGTTCAACCCTTTTGTACCTCAAGCAAATTTCACAAGAATTGGGAATTTCCTTGAGTATTTTAACGAATTGCGAGTCTTTCACTCCGGTGCTCCTGACTAAGTCACATAGCTTTTTGCCACTAGGATGACTGAATTGCCTATGAAGTTTGGTGGCGATTTTTATTTTTTCTTGCCTATTTTTGTGGAAAATTTCTTTGGTAAACAAAATGTGTTTGAACTTACCTCGATCTGGTGGAGGTCTTGTTATGGGAATATGATAGTGACCTGAAGAAGTACACTGCAGTGGGATTTTTTTTCCAAACATGGTGACACTGTCATTCTCAAAATTGAGGCATGTGCTGGCTCTTTTCATTGACTTTTTGCTTAGCAAAAGCGGTATGTCAGCGTCCACAACGTCAGTGACGATACCGATTTCAATGCCAGCAATGACACATGGTAAAGTTGCTGTGTGGGTGGATTTAATGGTGTTCCCATCTCCAAACTTGTAGCTCTTTCCTCCATCTCGAATTTTTATTTTTTGTTTTTCTGGTAGGGTTTCCAGAAAACACTCGTACCATTTTTTTCCACAAACTGTCCCAGACGCGCCGCTATCCAAGACAGCGGATCCGAGTGTCTCTCCCAAAAAAGTGCTGGTGCCGCCATATTGTTCTCGCTCGTTCATGAGAACGAGGTTTTAGACGAGTAAATGGCCTCCCTTTTCACTGTTGTCAGTTTCGTCATACGGACAGTCGCGAATCCAGTGGTATTTACATCCACACTTGAAACAACTCCTGCTGTTGTCACTTTCAAACTTAGGTTTTGAATTTCTTTTGGTGTTGTAGCGTGTTGAGTTCTGGTTACAACCCCGTCCGCCAGTACCTTGACTGGTGAGACTAGAATTTTTATCACCGTGGCGTCGACCACGACTGGTGTAGTAGGTTTCCTCACTCGTAGTGAAAATAATGTCAGATTCGGTTTTTACCGCAACCGGAGAAGTTTTTGGTGAGGAATGAGCTTGAAAGTCATTGAGTATTTTTTTAATTGTTTAGACATTTCTCCAAGTGTCAGTTCTCGAACAGTAGCTTCTATTAACCGTTCGTTTTCTGGGGTGAGGTTTGCGCTTTTAAGAGCTCTGTACGCCAGGACCGGCCCGGGCAGAATTATATTGAATTCTTTTAATTTAGCAATATGACGTTCGAATTCAATTAAAAAGGTATCTATCGCCATGCCGCTTTGTCTTCTGTGACTTTCGAACGCCTCGTAAGCCTTAAATGCTACCTGGTTTGCGTCTTCTAAAAAGAGGGTATCCAGTTTTTGGTATATCATCTCCATTCCATTTTCGGCATTTAGTGAGGTAATATCCAATTCCAGCAGCGCCTCTCTCGCTTTTCCTTCCAAGGACAAAAGTACGACAGGGGCCCGTTTTCTTTCATCTAAACTTGTGGCTAATTCCCAAATTCGCATTTCCTTTTTCCAGGAATTGTATTTGTCCGTGTTTAACGTTGGTGGGGCAATGTATCTAGAAACCATTGTTTTTTTTTACTTTTTTTTTTTTTTTGGCTCTGCTACCAATGTAAAAGGTGGTGAACACAGACAACTGGAGTGGGGTAAAAGAGGATTTATTACACACGTGCGTACAGTTCGCGCTCTTACGTTCGAAAGTACCCTGTACACCGTTTTTGGTGGTAAAACTAACTAACCTTTTGTGAAGAGTGTCCAAGGGAGACAACTTGGTAAAGTTAACATACAGTATTTACATTATTCAGACTATTGTTCTCATCTTTGTTACCATTTGTACAACGTTTCGGCCGTTGTTTGCTCCAGCATTCTTCAGGTGCTAGGAATTTTGAACTGAACCCTTTATTACAATCACTGGGGTATATCATCCTCATTCCTTGTATAAAGCCTTGATTGGAAGTCATGAGTTATCTCCTTCTAACCCTGCAAGTTACTTGTTCACCACTGCTGTAGCCTAGTATTGAACTCACAACTCTAAGAGTCAAGTCAGGAACTAAGCAACGTCTATATTCACATACAATGGCTGAAACGTTGTACAAATGGCAACAAAGATGAGGACAATAGTTTGAATAATGTAAATACTGTAACAAAGTATGTTTCCGATATTAAGCAATTGGCTAAGGCCATGCAAGAGTAAGGCTTCCATTAATAACAATTTATTATTTTTATTAATAATAAAACTTAAAAAACTTAAAAAAAAATTTATTTCTGTTAATGTGGTTTACATATTATTGTATATATTACAATATAAAATGTATTGTGGAACAGATATATTGACCTTGATTTTTATAGAACTATATATGCTGTTGTCACACTGAATGTCTTTAAAACACTAAGTCGGCACATAGTTAGCAAATGGTTGCTCACCCCTCCCCCATTGTTGATTACAAACTATATCAGAAAAATTATTTCCTTTTTTTTTCTCCCCAGTCCACCAAATTTGAAGGGAGTTATTAGTATATCATACTCACTACATCTCTTCCAATATAGGATTACATTACAACAAAAAAACAACTGGTTTTTGTTTTTTTTATATTTATTATGGATTTTCCAAAAATTAAAAGGCAAGTATTACATAAAAATGTTTACCATATTATTCCTTTCACTTTTAATATGAGTGAAAAAAAAACCTTTAAAAACAGTTTATTTCTATTAATATGGTTTAAATATTTTTGTATGTATAACTATATAAAATATATTGTGGAACAGATATATTGACTCTCACTTGTATAAAAATACATATGCTGTTGGCACATTGAATGATTTTAAAACTTTAAGTCGGCACATAGTTAGAAAAAGGTTGCCGACCCCATCATAGATGAATTATATCAGTCCACAAAATCATACATGTCTGATGAGGTCCCCAATGCCAAAACGTTTCAAATCTCATCAGGAGTAGAACACGGAGGAAATGAAAGCCTGATCCATTTAATCTCTTCCTTTGCAAGTTGCAAAAAAACTTAAACATTGACCTAAGAACTTAATGCTTTTAAATTGCTTTGTCATATCGAGACTTTTATATGGATGCCATGCGTGTAAAATAATTAATTACAGTGTAAATGCTTTTGGAATTCTATCAAGGCATGAAAGTGAGGAGAAAGCATTTCCAGCCTATATATGCCACAAGTACCTCATTTACAGCCATAAGTACCTCATTTACAGCCAGAAGTACCTCATTTACAGCCCTAATCTGGATCTTGTAAAACTAGTGGTTGGCAGGAGGAGTCAGGTATTTCAGTCAGTTAAGTACCATACATGATACACACTTGGGCGATCATGTCTTGAAAGTGACTGGGGAGATGATTTTCCTGCAGTAGGTTGCCATTACTTTCTGTGGTAGACTGGTTACTAACCAAGGTTATAGAACCCACTCTGTCCTGCTATTTAACCCATAGCTGAAGGGAGAAGTGACAGATTAATACCTTTCCCAATGGTATTTGTGTGTAAGTGAATGCAATGAATTCAACTGGAATTTGAACATGGCTTTCCAATTTCTTGTTCCCAGCCGATAACTAGAGGGATACAGGAAAATGACCATCTTTCCAGCATCTTTAACAATGGATTGTATGAATGAGTTCTGCTTAAGATCTGGAAGGAGCATAAGTCCCAATAGGTGATCGGGGCAATGGAACAGGGAAAAGAAAATTCTTTATTACTGTTCTGGAGGAATATTGTTGTAGAGGAATATCCTGGTCCTACCCCGGAATGAGTATGGCCCGGGTCATAAAAGACCTAGATGAGAATGAACTACAGAGAACACTCGAAAGAGGTCGAGTGTGTTCGTGACTATACTAGAGGCTTTGTCATTACACGAGAGTGATCAAGATTATTCGTCATTATACGAGAGTCGACAACCATCAGCCTTAGACGAGAGTTAAACGACACTAGACAGAAGTCTACTTCTAAAGACGGACATATACAGAGACCTATACAGAGACATTGCCTTCTTGTTTGTTATTCATGTTAACTGTTCATGGGTGTACTGGTATTTGGTTTATTGTACTAACGTATAATAAATCTCTGTTTATATATCCTCAGTGTTAAGAGTTATTTCTTGCACTATTCTTTCTCTGTTTATTCCCTCCCGGGACACAACAATTACACATTTCAACCTCTCGGATTTCATCAGGTTAATGTTTTTCTTGATAGCATTATATGTGATAGAATACCAGCAGTACAAATCAAGAAATTGGTATTCATGTTTAAAAATAATTATCTTTCACCATATATAACTAAGAATTAAAAAAAAATATAATTTTATATTTTATATGTTTTATTAAACTTAGTAGATTTATAAATTTTTTTTTATACATTTAGAAATAGTTCATTTTTTAGTCAAATAATAGTTTGGAGTTTTATTGATTATTTTTATTTTTTAATTATTTTCTTGCATATCTATGGGGAGCTTGATCATGTTCATTAAATTAGCTTTGTGCAAAACATAACTGAACTCCCCACAAGTTAAAATATCATCAGAAGGTTGGGAAGAATAAAGTGTTTTGTTTGTATGTTTAAGTGAAAATTTATTTACAGAACAGAATAACATCAATTTGTAGGAAGTGAAATTATTAACTGTGGAGATGTTCTATTAGAAATATTAATAAGGAGTTAAATGAATCTAGAGTTTGTTGTAGCAGTAAGGTCTACGTTCCTTTTTTTGTTTTAGTAGCTGGTGAGTAAGTGAAAAGGAAAAGAAAGCAATGAAGGAAAATTGTACTTATTGATGTTAATTTTTAGGAATCATTTCAAGTGTCTTATTTGGTTGTTGTCTTTTTTTCTTGTTGATGGTGTGTGAGAAAAGACGAAGAAGAGATAAAGGAAAATAGGAAAGAGAGGAAGAACAAATGTATGTTGACAAGACATGTCCAGTTCAGTGTCTTGAAAATTCTCTCTTACATTGTGGCAGTGTCTTATCTAGTCTCTGCTCTCATCTGACTGATTTAACGTTATTTATATCAAAGAATATTTTTACACAGTCTTGTTAGTTTCTCTCAGTTTTGTAAATCATTCCCTTTTCATTGGTTAGAAAATAATCCACACTGGATTGTGAATTTGGCTTCTGACGTGAAGTGAAGTTTAGCACCAATCAGTCACCAACCGTCTCCTTGTTGTCTTTCATCTTTTTACTTCACACACTGGCAGAAAAACATTGAATCCATTCATTTTCAAAATCTGGATCTTCGAGAAACAAATGGGATCCTATCGGCAACGCCATTTATGTGAAGTTTAGCACCAATCTGTTGCCAACCTTCTTCTTGTTGTCTTTCATCTTTTTACTTCTCACACTGGCAGAAAAACAGCAAATCCATGCATTTTCAAAATCTGGATCTTCTAGAAACAAATGGGATCCTATCGGCAACGCCATTTATGTGAAGTTTAGCACCAATCAGTCGCCAACCTTCTCCTTGTTGTCTTTCATCTTTTTACTTCTCACACTGGCAGAAAAACAATGAATCCATGCATCTACAAAATCTGGATCTTCTAGAGACAAATGGGATCCTATCGGCAATGCTATTGATGTGGAGTGAAGCTTAGTGACTGATTAGTGCTAAACTTCACTTTACATCAGCTTCATCTTTTTTTTTCAGTATGGAGTCAATTTTTTTTCCTATTGGTGAAAATTAGATTTCACTGTTAATTGCAAAATTTAAAAACATTGAAGAGAAGAGAGTTACTAATCATATAGTAAGGGGGAAAAGAAGTATTTGAAC
Organism: Ascarosepion bandense; assembly: GCA_037127315.1. Lineage (NCBI taxonomy): Eukaryota > Metazoa > Mollusca > Cephalopoda > Sepiida > Sepiidae > Ascarosepion > Ascarosepion bandense. The sequence continues at coordinate 362,460 of JBBBDQ010001010.1, forward strand.
ATTTGCTAAATATTTATTCCATAGATTTCTATAGATGTCTATATTTATTTAAATTTACACAGGTGATATATTTTGACAGAAAATCGACAGTTACTAAGAAACTATGGGGGAACTTGATCATATTTATTAAATTGGCCTTGTGCCAAACATAGCCCCCCCCCCCCATGTTATAATTATCACCAGAAGGTTGTAAAGAATAAAAGTGTTTCATTTGTATGTTTAAGTGGAAATTTATTTACAAATCGGAATAACATCAGTTTGTAGGAAGTGAAATTATTAACTGTGGGAATGTTCTAAGAGAAATTGTAGTAAAGAGTTAAATGCATCCAGAGTTTGTTGTAGCCTGGAGAGTAAGTGAAGCAGAAGAAAAAAGCAATAAAGGAAAATTGTACTTATCAACATTAATTATTAGGAGTCAGTTGAAGTGTTCTATTGTTGTCTTTTCTTTGCTAACAGCGAATAGGCAAAGACAAAGAAGAAGAGATAAAAGAAAATACTATTGAGAGGAAGAATGAATGTATGTTGACAAGACATGTCTGGTTCAGCAGCTTGAAATTTCTCCCTTATATTGGGGCAGTGTCTTATATAATCTCTGCTCCCATCTGACTGATTCCATTTTCTTTCTCTATTTATATCAAAGAACCTTTTCACACTGGCTCATTACTTTCTCTCCATTTTGTAAATCGCTCCCTTTTCGTTGGTTAGAAAATAATTCATAATGAATTGTGAATTCGGTTTCATTTTTTCCTTCAGTACAGAGTCAATCCCTTTTCCTATTAGTCAAAAAGATTTTCGCACTGATTTGTGAAATTTAAAAACATTAAAAAGAAGAGAGTTACTTTTATTTCATATTCACCACATATTTCTATTCCAACAGTTTCTTTCCTCGCACTTCCCGACTGTGGAATTCCCTTCCACACGATTGCTTCCCCAATGGCTACAATCTTCAGGAGTTTAAATGTAAGGTCAATAGACACCTCCTAACACACTAACCTGCTCCCATTCTATCAAACACTCTTCCCATCTGCCCAACCCTCATCCTCGGTATCCTTACTCATCTGTCACCTTCCTCCTGACATTCCCTATGTCTAACCACTCCTTCTCTTTACCTTCCCCTATGTAGCCCCATGCACAATAGTGGCAGTGGAATGCCTTGCTTGGGGTGAAATGATTAAAAAAAAAAAAAAATTCATACCATAAATAATTAACTGCACCCACTGATTTAAAAAAAGTTCTGAATTTAAGAAAGTGTATTAGAATAACAGAGTTGCTATTAACAAAAAAATTAACAAAATTGATAAATTGATTAAAAATTAATGTTAATTGATTTTGTTTATTTTGAGTTCTTTCTTAATTATTCATTGATACCTTTATTTTTATTTTGTTGCTAAAATTAATATATATAAAGCCAATAGTTCAAGAATACAACATTTTATTTTATATGCTTTTTATGAAACTTAGTAGAATGATCAAAGGTGATAAATGAGAATTATTTCCCTTTTTTATATCCATAGAAAAAATAATCTAACAGTTGCTAAAAGGAAAAAATAAAATAAAATTCATTTAAAATGGTCCCACTAAAAATGGCATTAAAGTTGACCTTTTTGACTCTTCAAGCATGTATTTATTTAATGAAATAAACTCTTGTAATGAACAGTAACAGGAATTTCAAATTTGCACTGAAAAATTACATGTAAAATATAAATGTAATTTTATTGTAAAATCAGTATGAAATATAAATATTTTTTCTGTCCATTCTGAAAGAAAATGTGTTTTATTAAATTACCCAAGCATCAGTTCTCAAAAAAGAAAAGAAAAAAAGAATTTTATTAATTTTTTTTGGATGAATTTACAGTAAGTTCACATATGACCTCAAGTGGAATGACTATATAGAATCCATAGCTAAATCCGCTGCTAAGAAGGTCGGTTCACTGTGTAGGGCCAGGAAGTTTTTCCCCTCTGAAAAAAATCCTGCACATATACAAATCTACCATCTGCCCATGCATTGAATACTGCTGCCATATCTGGTCAGGTGCTCCTGTTGTTCACCTAGAGGTCTTGAGAAAATCCAATGGAGAATTTGTAATGTGGTCAATACCGACTTGGTAGCTTGGATACAGTCACTTTCTCACCAATGCAATATGGCTTCCATGTGTCTCTTCTATAAATTCTTTTATGGCTTCTGCTCCGATGAACTTAGCTCACTGGTACTCCCTATACATTAATTTACTCAAGCCACAAGATTAGCAATTAGGTCCCACCCTTTTACTGTGAAATCAATAAATTGCAAACGCAAATTCTATTCCAGCAGCTTCTTCTCTCGCACTTCCCACCTGTGGAATTCCCTTCCATTTACTTGCTTCCCTGACAGCTACAATCTTCAAACATTCAAATGTAAAGTCAATATTCATCTCCTATCTCACTAATCTGCATCCTCTCTCTCATGCTCCTTTCTCCATCCACTCTACTCTCATCAGTATTCTCATCCTTCTCTTACCCACTTCATGACACCCCCTATAACCTGTCACTCTTTCTCATAACTTTCCTCCTATATAAACCCCTGCTCAATGGTGGCAGTAAAATGCCTTGCTTGGGGCGACACAATTATAAAAAAAAAATACTGATTATAAATATATATATATAACAATAGATTTTTACTTTAAATCAGACAGTTTTTATGATTTAAAATGTTAAAATGTTATTTTTATTGGATACCCATGTTTGAGTAGATATCTTATTTTTTTTCTGTACATTCTAGAAAACTTAATAAAGAAAATGTGCTTTATAGCTGGGTTTGAACCTGTACACACCCCGTGGAAGAAACAACTGTAGTACAGTATTTGTCCATACTTCTGACACATACCCCAGTGCATATAGACGTTGGTTAGTTCCAATGATGACCCAAAGAGTTGTGAGTTCAATACCAGCAGTGGTGAGCAAGTAACTTAGAGAGTTAGGTTAAAGAAAAATAACTAATGACTACCAGAAGTGGCTTCACACAAGGAATGAGAACAATATACCCCAGTAATTGTAATAAAGGGTTCGGTTTTAAATTCCTAGCACCTGAAGAAGTTCGGAGTGTACAATGGTCGAAACGTTGTAAAAATGACAACAAAGATGAGGACAATTGTCCAAATAATGTAAATAGTTTAAATTGTAGTACACTAGATAAAATTGTGGTTTCTTCTACAAAGGTGGATAAAGGTTCTAAACCTAATGAAATTTTCTCATCTACCAAAAAAACTGGGCATCTACTAAAACACAGGTATCCACAAATAATAACATTTGAAATGATGAAAATATATGTAAATCTGTGTCCATAATAAAAAGAGTTTTCTACTTTTATTTATTATTTCTGAAGGCTTTCTCTTTTACAGAAAAATATATATGAGAAAATGAAAATATGAAAATATTTCCACAAAAATATATTAAAAACTGAAAGTTGCTTAAAAAATGTCTTAGTAAACTTCAACTTCAATATAAAAGTATTTCACAATAGGTACTTCGACAAAGTTTAATACTTAGCAAGTTTGTCTCGCTTGATCAATCTGCGACTGAGTATTGACCTTGATTGAAACTGAGTACTTAATACTTTCGGCATTGTACCATCTTTAAGTTACACTTCATAAATCACTAAAAGTAAAATATTTTAAAAAATCGAATGAATTGACTATTATGCAAGGGAGATAACTCTTAAAATTGTTTCGCAACATTACAAGGGAGACAACCTAATGTAATTAAAAAATTAAATTTGGTGATGAATTTGGTTTGGTTATAAACAATCTAACAAATAAACATTTTTTGTGTAAATTTTCAAGAACAAAAAATATATAAATTAACTTTCATCATATGTTTAGGTTTTATTACAATTTTAATTATTGCTTTTTAAAACAATAAACATTGCAATGGATTGAAGGCAGTTAAAATAAAATAAAAGCAATGTCAAAGGGAAAACTGTTCTCGTATTTTTTTTTTTTTTTTTTGGTTTACAGGCACGTAGGTCCATGTTTGCCGAAAAAAAATTGCAGATTACCATTTATTAGACCTTCTTCATACCAGGAGCCTTGTCAAAAACGAAAAATATTGTCGTTTTATCGATTTAGAAGTGGAGATTTGAAACTGTGATTACACCATTGATATTGGCATATTTTTCAAAATGCTTTTATTAATTTATGCAAGGTTTTGTTCTTTAATTAGAAATGCATATAGCCATTTGTCCTTTAATAAAAAGGAATCTTAAAAAAAAAAGCATCAAAAATTAAAAAAGTTGCACTTGACATATAATTGACTGATTAAGATATGTTTTTTTCTTATTTTCTAATTCAAAATCTATACATGTGTTTGTTCTTTAATTACAGAAACAGTTTTGTAAAAATATGGAAAAAATCGATTTTACAAGACAAACACTTGCTATTACTTGTTTACAATATTTGAAAATAACACACACATGCATACACACACATGTATACATTAATGTATACTTGGGCAGCAACTTTTCTTTTAAACATCTTTCATTAAATATGGCTGACAAGGAAGAGTTAATTATTTTCTGTATTTGTTTTTTCAGCATCTTTACATTTTTCCGTTTCATTAGAGTAAGGAAGCACAGGGAGTTTCCATAATTTTCATTTCATTGTCCCATCAAAGAAAAAACTCCCTTGAAAATGGCTAAAGTAGTGGGTGAAAGCACTCAAGATAATGAAAATTATGGAACATTTCTGTATTCCCTTACACCTATAAGACAGAAAAAATACTGAAAAAAACAAACAAAAATTAATTAAATCTTCCTTGTCTGCTGTATCTATCTATCTATCTATCTATCTATCTATCTATCTATCTATCTATCTATCTATCTATCTATGTTTGGTTTTGTTTAAAATAAATCCTTTTGTAAAAAATGTCTGTTTTCGAATATAAATATCAATGACATAAGCATTGTTTAAAACTTGATATTTTTTAATAAAAGCTAAACTTGGATAACTGCTTAAAAATGATTTTGTATTATATTGATATTATGAAAAGGACTGCCTTCTAAAATGATAACAAATATTTTTTTCATTTCTGAGAAATGTACCTTGAAAAAGGTCAAAGGAAGGCTAATCTATAAAAATGATTTCCATGATTATTTTCCTTATTTTTAATGAGTGGACCAGTCTGCTTAAGTAATGCTGTAACAACTGTTATGGGTCAGATGCAGTTTTATTTTTTTTTCTGAATTAATAGATAAAAAGGAAGTTTGTTCAGTCTGTCTTTTAGCTGTTTAAGGTACGTTATCAGCCATAATTATTAAACCACCACAGTCTTTTAAAAGAAATGATTCATACCATTTTTTAGTATTTATTGCCAAGTGGATAATTTTAAATGAAAATTAGAATGGTTCTTTTTTAATACTGCACAATAACATGTGCATGAAATGAACTGTTCTGGTGACCAGTTTTTGTGATCTCTTCTCCATGCTTGTCTCTTCTTATTATTGGCTGGCTGAAGCAAAGGCTTCCTGACTGCCTTGTAAAATTTTGCAAAGTAATAATAACAAAAGAACCATTCTATTTTCATTTAGAATTATCCACTTGCCAATAAATACTAAAAATACTATGAAATACATCATTTTAAAAAAAATGATGGCCTATTAATTATGTCCGGTAATGTACATATTTTTTTTAATAAAAATTGTGATCTGAGATAAATGTTGGTGCTTATGTAAAATAGCTGTGGTTTTCATTACTGATTTTCAGATCTAACAGAACGACTCTCCCTATCTGAAAGATTGTCACAACACAATCTTTTTATCTTTGCTAACCCTAATCTGGCTTTGTGCTATACTAAGAAAAGTTTAGTCATCATCGATAAAGGATTCATGTTTGAATGGAATCATAAACCTATTTCCCAACATTTGGTACTTAGAATGTTTATCTATACAACTTGAAAAAGTACTTTTGTTATGTGCCTTGTCACTTCAGGTCATAGGCAATCATGGCCCTCTACATTTTTCTACCCCTTGTTGCTCTTAATATACACTACCAGCCATAATTATTAGACCACACCAGTTTTTTTAAAAGAAATTATGTATTTCATACTATTTTTAGTATTTATTGCCAAATGAAAATAGAATGGTTCTTTTGTTATTATTTCATTGCAAAATTTTACAAGGCAATAAAGCAATGATGAACTCATCTGAATCACCCTACATTTTCTTCATTCTTTCATTTATGAAACTGCAATATAGATAATTATTAAATATTTATAAAGTCATTTGATGCACATGGTATTGTACAGTATTAACAAAAGAACCATTCTATTTTCATTTACAATTATTCACTTGGTAATAAATACTAAAAAATAGTATGAAATTCATCAATATTTTAAAAAACTGAGGTGGCCTAATAATTATGGCCGGTAGTGTATGCTGGTCTGTTATTTCTCTCAAACCTTACTCTGTCATCCATCTATTTAAGCCCATCAAGTATGTCACGCACTGTTTTCCCTTGTCTCTCTTTCCCTCTATTTGCCCTGTGAGTATCAGATTTTCTAAGCTCTCTTTCCTCATTACGTGTACCCAAAACCTTTAGCTATCTCTTCCTGATGTTATTTATCACTTTCCTTTTTGTTTTCGTTCTCTCCAAAACCTCGTCGTTGCTCACATTTTCAGTTCATGTTTTCCTCAGCATTCTTCTGTAGAAGCATATATCAGTTACTTACACTCTTTCCTTCATCTTTGAGGAAATTGTCCAGCATTCGTTGTTATATAGGAGAAAATATATCACATTTTTTTGTTCCCAATGAAATTTTCCTGCTTTTCAATATTCTACTACTGGGCACCTTGGTGTGGTGTAATGGTTAGCAAGCTCATCTTGCTAGAATCATTATAACTGAGTAGTGAGTTCGATCCTCACTAGGTACCCCCTACTTTCGGCCGTGTGTCATGTCTAAGCTATGCTTAGAAAATCACCTTCCTCCATGTTTGGCTATGTCAATACAACTTTGGATCTCAGTGTTGCACTTTTCATCCTCTGTCAGAAACACTACCCAGGTATTTAAACTTCTTTACCTGCTTGATTTTAGTATCCCTGGCATGTAATTAGCATTTTAGATCCTATTTTTTGCTGATGACCAGGAGTTCAGTTTTGTAAGTAAGGGTGAAGGAACATTAAACGATTGTAGTACAAGATAGATATTGAAATCAGTCACAATTGATTATATATGGAGGAAAAAAGTAGAGCCATCAATGCAATGAGATGAATCATTGCACGTGTTAGGCTTTGACAATCTCTTCAGTAGACTATCACGAAGGCAAACACCATCTGGGAGTTCCCCAGTTTTCTGTCAAAGAACGTGTAATGGCTTTTAAATGATACCACCAATTCAGTATATAAGATGCAAGAGTCAAATTTCCTTTACCCTTTTTTTCTACGGGGATAGCTTAAAGATAAGACGTGTCTTGTTTCTCTCTGAGGTCCCTTTGATCTTCATCGAACCTAATGTCACATTGACCATGACACAAAATAGTACACATCATACAATACTCAAAAACTATGGGAATACTAGGTGCTGTAAGCTTTGATGTACGAGTGGTGTAATGGATAATGGCTCAAGATTGTTAATCGGAGATCCAAGTTCCAATTCCATTTGGGTTCGTCATATCCACTGATGTGCATTAAGTTGGTTGGTTGGTTTGTTTTTATGGCAAATCAACCCCGGCAGGTCATTTATTGCCAACTAAACTTTATCCATTTATTGCTGGTAATACCTTTTTCTTTCAACAATTTATTGTTGTTTATATAAGTTTTGTGTTTAGTAATACATTTTTCTTTTTCGAATATCAAGATTCATTGGGATTTGTTTTTTTTTTGTTTTTTTAAGGGTAGGGTCCCCAAGTCCTGCCCTTGTTATTTAACCCATAACTGGAGGGAAGGGACGGATTACTACCTTTCCCAAGGGTACCAGTGCTTAAGTGAATGCAGGGTATTCAACTGGAATTCGAACTCAGCTCACCGATTTCTCCTTCCGAGCTGACATCCACTGCACCACAATGCAAATCCGTCACTATACAGCATCTGGTATTCCCAAGTGGTTACCCATCTAAGTACTGACCAGGCTCAACGTTGCTTAACTTCGGTGATCGAGCGAGAACCGGTGCATTTAATTTGATAGGCCGTAAGCCACTGATGTGCAAATATCCTTGGGAAAGGTAGAAATCAACCTCTTCTCCTCATATCTTCACATTATCAACGCCAAGGTGGTTCAGCATCTCACAGCACACAGGCTCCTCTCGGACAAGCAATATGGTTTCCACTTCACCAGGTCTACTGCGGATATGCTAACCACCATCACCGAGTACATATACTAGGCACTCGACAGGAATGGTGAAGCCCGAACCGTTGCATTAGATATATCTAAGGCGTTCGACAGAGTTTGGCATGCTGGCCTTCTATGTAAACTGCGGAGCTATGGTATAACTGGACATTTGTTTGAACTAATCCAGTCATTCCTCTCTAACCGCACAATGAAGGTGGTATTAAATGGACATGCCTCTCAGAACTACCATACAAACGCAGGTGTCCCCTAAGGCTCCATCTTAGGTCCTACACTCTTCCTGATATACATTAATGATCTCCCTGATTCCATAAGAGCCCAAATAGGTTTATACGCCGACGACACCACAGTTTATTCTCGCCTCCTACAAAAATCTGGTGTAGGCGTCAAAGCTAACCTCGCAGCCGAGATTGAAAAAGACCTCCAATCCATATTGGACTGGGGTAAGAAATGGTTAGTAAATTTTAATGCTTCTAAAACGAAGCTACTCTCAATTAACCATCATCGACAATCTCACCTACCTCCCATTAGCATGGACCAGGCTTGCCTCTCAGAGAGTAAAACACTGCACCTCCTTGGTCTCACACTTTCAGCGGACCTCAAATGGAATGACTATATCGAATCCATTGCTAAATCCGCTGCTATGAAAGTCAGTTCTCTGTGTAGGGCCCGGAAGTTTTTTCCATCTGAATCTATCCTGCACATTTATAAATCTACCATCCACCCGTGCATTGAATACTGCTGCCATATCTGGTCGGGTGCCCCTGCTGTTCTCCTCGGGCTTCTCGATAAGGTTCAGAGGGGGGTCTGTAATGTGATAGATACTGACTTGGCAGACCGCCTGCAGTCTCTCTCCCACCGGCGCGACGTGGCTTCCCTGTGTCTCTTCTATAAATACTTTCACGGCTTCTGCTCCGATGAACTAAGATCACTAGTGCCCCCTAAATATGTATTTGATCGAGATACTAGATTAACAACTAGATCCCACCCTTTTACAGTGAAACCGATAAAATGCAGCCGTAACTTCTACTCCAACAGTTTCTTTCCTTGCACTTCCCAACTGTGGAATTCTCTTCCAAACGATTGCTTCCCCGACGGCTACAATCTCCAGGAGTTTAAATGTAAGGTCAATAGACACCTTCTAACACACTAACCTGCTCCCATTCTATCAAACACTCTTCCCATCTACCCAACCCTCATCCTCAGTATCCTTACTCATCTGTCACCTTCCTCCTGACATTCCCTATGTCTAACCACTCCTTCTCTTTACCTTCCCCTATGTAGCCCCATGCGCAATAGTGGCAGTGGAATGCCTTGCTTGGGGTGAGATGATTAAAAAAAAAAAATATATGTGTTAATTAGTAAGAATTGTCTAACTGAAACTTCTATTATCTTCAAAACAGAATTGCATTCAAAATAGATTTGGTCCTAAAATGACCCATAGAGGTTGATATGTCTCTAAACAAAACAAACAAACAAAAAAAAGCTAACAAGCAAACAATACTCTAAACATACTTGATGACACACAGACACATCTAAGGATTCTACTAAACCAACAGATAAATAACACTTTTTAAATGCAAGTCACTCACATTTTTTCATAAGAATTTCACACACAAATACACATAAAAAAGGATATCTCTACATATACACCTTCACTCTTTTTTGTACGCTTTCTATTTAGTTGGCTAAGGCAATAAAACATGTTAATTGTTCGCAACTGTTTATATATTGATTCTATGTCCCTTGTTTTAGAAATCCCTAATATAACTGGAGTAGATAGACTAAACTATCGTCCGGTTCACACTTCACCCACGTCTATTGAACAGGTGAAGAGGCTCATCCCTTGTTTCCTGGTTAGGATGTGGTTTCCGGCTTTTTCTTTTCCAATCTTTTTACTATTACGTAGCCCCCTGCGCATCAGTGGCGTTACCGCCTTGCTCAGGGTGATATGATTAAAAAAAAATATCCACAGTATTATTCTACAAGAAATGATAGCCTCAGCAAAAATATGCAAATATTTTACCTTCTGAGTATAGATATTATTATTATTACAATTACATTACTGGATTGTCAAGGAGGAATATGGATAATGAGTTTTTTTTTTATAATCATATTGCCACAAGCAAGGCATTTTACTGCTACTGTTTTGCAGGGGGTTACATAGGAGGAAAGTTATGAGGAAAAAGTGACAGGTTATAGGGGGTGTCAGGAAGTCGGTAAGAGAAGGATGAGAAAGCTGATGAGAGTGGAGTGGACGGAGAAAGGAGCATGAGAGAGAGAATGCAGGTTTGTGAGATAGGAGATGACTATTGACTTTACATTTAAATTCTTGGAGATTGTAGCTGTCGGGGAAGCAAGTAAATGGAAGGGAATTCCATGGGTGGGAAGTTAGAGAAAAGAAGCTGCTGGAGAAGAATTTGCGTTTACATTTTATTGGTTTCACAGTAAAAGGGTGGGACCTAGTTGCTAATCTTGTGGCTCGAGTAAATTCATATATAGGGGGCACCAGTGAGCTAAGTTCATCGGAGAGAAAGTGACTGTATCTGAGCTGCTAAGTTGGGATCGATCACATTACAGATTCTCTGTTGGATTTTGTCAAGGACACCTAGGTGGATAGCAGGAGAACCGTACCAGATATGGCAGCATTTAGAATTAAAGAATTTCCTGCTTTCTGGCAGCTGTGAGTTCAATCAGACGGCCAAGCAGAGGTGAAAAGTCATTTACTTTGGTTCAGTGGAAGGAGCGAAAGTGAATACAATGGATTCAACTGGAATTCGAACTCGGCTCCCCGGTTTCTCGTTCCGAGCCGATATCCACTGTACTACAACGCACATCCAAAGGCTAATAATATATTGGCGTAAAATGGACATCGGTGAAGCGTAATCTCTGTTTTCTTTCTCTCTGATGCCGACTGACTTTCTTGTCGTGATTATTAAATTCGGTGAAATAAATTCTGTTAGCGTCGCATAGCGAAAGAGGTGGACGGTTGTTGTTACATTGCATTGCGGATGTACACAGGCGTCTGCTTCCGAGCGGAACTGAAATCGTCGATGGATTGTCTTCGTCAAATAGTAGCAGAAGTGGCTCAAATCGTCTCGGCGGGAAAATCGCGTCACGTGCAGAAATATATTTGTGAAGTGAATTAGCCAATCAGATTTCGAGTTTTATAAAAACTAAGAAAACTGGCTGGAGGCGGCTTTTAAGAAAAGTGCACAAAATTTAACTAGTAAAAATAAAGTGATAAATAAATTGTCACCAAGCTGCGATCAGTACATTGTTTTATGATAGCTAAGTAGTATTTTTTATCCAATGACATTGTTTGCAAATCGTTGGGAAAAGAAAGTTAGTTCTATTTCGTATTCACCACATAAACATTAATCGACCTAATGTAAAAAAAAAAAAAAAAAAAAAAAAAATTAAGCTTTCATTTTTCTTTCAGATATATTTATTGGGAGCATTAAAATATCAGTTTCGAATTCAACACAGAAAATAAAACTGTTTATCCTGCTAGTGGGACTAGATGACAACAACAGCAACTTGGAGATAGACGGTCAAGGTGGTCAAGATTAGCAACGAGATGGACGTGACGTGTTATCCTTGGTGAAGAGAAATAAACAAAGATTTTTAGGGAGTGCTCATTTTCTCATACAACGTTCTAGTAAATCGATCCCCCAAAACGGTCTTTTTCATTAATTTTCTACAAGCTTAAAAAAAAGGACAACAATTCGTCATTGACTTTTACTCGACTCCAAAGAGAGTGTTTCCAATATGGGGGATCGATTTACTAGATCGTTGTATGAGAAACTGAGCACCCCCAAAGTCTGTAAATATTGAATTTTTTCCAATATTTTTTGCTAATCTGAAAATTAAGTGTCTAATCGATAAGAATGCACTGAAAAAAGTAAAAAAAACAAACAAACAAAAATGAAAAACAAAAAAAAAAAATCCAGTGGGGTGCCGGTCGTACAGCTCCGCCAAACATTTTAACTGGCCAGTCTCTGGAAGCACGGTCTGATTCGTCCGTCAGATTTTGGATAGCGTCATCTACGACCCCCACAAGTTGATGAAGGCAACAAGCAAGCGAGTCAAGGTGGTAGAGTCTACTATGAAATGTGTGGTGCAAGTAGACAACGGATATATCACCACACATGATAAAGAGAAAGGTAGTTAATAAGCGACGAGAATTGAGAGACCCGGATGATTCAATCAAAACATTTGCTGAGCAAGCTCAGGACGCTTCGCAGTGAGGTAATGGTTAATGAGAAAGTCTTGTAGATCATTGTAGTGTGGCTGATTGTTACTAGGTGATCGTCCGGTTCACACTCCACCCACGTCTACTGAACGGGTGAAGAGGCTCATCCCTTGTTTCCTGTTTAGGATGTGGTTTCCGGCTTTCTCTTTTCCAATCTTTTCACTCTTACGTAGCCCCCTGCACATCAGTGGCGTTACCGCTTTGCTCGAGGTGATATGATTAAAAAAAATCTGTGCTCGTATGCCAAAATTAGGCTACAATTAGAATTTTCTCGGGTGTATCAGTATGGCGTAATGGCTTGCGAATTAATCTAGTTGACCATAATCATGAGTAGTGAGTTCAACCCGTACTATGCACCATACTATTGGCTTTTTTAAAATAATTGTTTCACCTCAAGCATGGTAGTACTGCCACTGATGCGCAGGGGTTTACATAAGAGGAGAGCGAAGAGAAAGAGGAACAGGTCAAAGGGGTGTCAAAGAATGGGTAAGAGAATGATGGGAACAGTGGTGTGAAGAGAGCTACGCGAGAGTAGATTCGAATGGGAGAAGAACAAGATACAAGGGTGTCGGGGAAAGGGTGAGAATCAAGGAGATAAGAGATGGCAATTGACATTGCATTTAAACTCTTGGGGATTGTAGCTGTCAGGAAAGCAAGTATACTGAAGGGAGTTTCGCAGGCGGGAAGTGCGAGAAAAGAAGCTAATAGAGTAGAAGAAGTTACATTTTATTGGTTTCACTGTAAAAGCGTGGGACCTAGTTGCCAATCTAGTATCTTGAGTAAATTCATGCAGATTGGACACCCAGGTGCTAAGCTTGTCGGAGCAAAAGCCGTAAAAGTATTTGTAGAAGAGAACAGAGGGAAGCCACATCACTTCGGTGAGAAAGTGACTGAATTCGAGATCGACCACATTGTAGATTCTCCTCCAGATGTTGTCAAGAACCCCAAGATGAATAGCAGTAGCACCTGACTAGATGTGACAGTAATATTCAATGCACGGGCGGATGGTAGATTTGTATATGTGCAAGATGGATTCAAACGAGAAAAACTTCCTGGCCCTACACAGTGAACTGACCTTCCTTGAAGTAGTTATTGATTCAATGTAGTCGTTCCACTTGAAGTCTGCTGAGAGAGTTAGGCCTAGAGGCGCAGTGTATTGCTTTCAGGGAGACTAGCCTGATCCATGTAGGAAAGATTGTCTGTGGTAGTTAAAGGACAGCGGCTTCGTTTTGGAAGCATTAACATTTATGAGCCATTTTTTTAATCCAGACCACCACAGACTAGACCAGAGGTCCTTTTCAAGATCTGCAGTGAGGTTTGCTTTGTCAGCCTTGGCAGATTTCTTATTGAGACGGTAGTAAAAGGTGGCGTCGTCAGCGTAGATGCTTAATTGTGTTAAACTAAGCTAAGCTTAGTGTCATACGTGATACACGCTTTAGGCGATCATGTCTCAAAAGAGACATGAATGACTGAGCAGGAGATTTTCCCGTAGTAGATTGCCATTAATTTCTACGGTAGACTGGTTGCCAACCAAGACTATAGAACTTATTCTGTTCTGCTATTTAAATCATTGCTGGAGGGAGAAGGGATGGATTAATACATTTCCCAAGGGTATTTGCGCGTGAGTGAATGCAACGAATTCGACTGGAATTCGAACTCGGCTCTTTGATTTTTCGTTGTGAGCCGATATCCACTGCTCCACAACGCACAAAATAGTCTGTCGCAAACTTTTGATAACCTAATTTTAGTTCAAATGACGTCTACTGGATTTGTTAATATTTATAAAAAATGTGAACTCACGTGACTTATAAATTTGCATATTGCAACACTTAGTAAATAACACGAAGTGTGGACGGTGTAATGGATGGCAACTGGGAAAGAAAAAATCGGAGAGCCAAGTTCGAATTCCAGTCAGGTTCATTACATTGACTTACGTGCAAATACGGTTGCCAAAGGTATGGACCCATTTTCTCCTCCCTTTAGATATAAATCACTTTGTAGGACTTTTATGTGAAAAATCATTGTTATTTTATTTATTCATTTTTTTCAAATAATCATATCGCCCTAAGCAAGGCATTTTACTGTCACTGTTTTGCAGAGGGTTACATAGGAGGAAAGTTATGAGAAAGAATGACAGGTTACAGGGGGTGTCAGGAAGTGGGTAAAAGAAGGATGAGAATACTGATGAGAGTGGAGTGGACGGAGAAAGGAGCATGTGAGAGAGGATGCAAATCAGTGAGATAGGAGATGACTATTGACTTTACATTTGAATTCTTGGAGATTGTAGCTGTCAGTAAAGCAAGTAAATGGAAGTGAATTTCACAGGCGGGAAGTGCGAGAAAAGAAGCTGATGGAGTAGAATTTGTGTTTACATTTTATTAGTTTCACAGTAAAAGGGTGGGACGTAGTTGCTACTCTTCTGGCTCGAGTAAATTTATATACAGGGGGCACCAGTGAGCTAAGTTCATCGGAGTTATTCTCAAAAAATATTAATGCAATATTCCTTCGCAAAAAAAAAAAAAAAAAAAAAAAACGAAATAAAAAGAAAAAAAGAAAAACAAATAATTCTTATATTCCAAAGAGAAGTTTCGAATTGGAGATGTCAGGATCAACTAACTACAGAAATACCTATGTAGTGTAGTAACAATGAAATATATATTTTTTTAAATAATTTCACCCCAAGCAAGATGATAAACCCCTGATGATCAAGCGATTACTAAGAGTGTAAACATCTCTGAATTAATGTTATTGAGGAGAAAGGAAATTAAAAGAGCAGGATACAAAATGGTGCATGGCGACGATTAACGTTGTTTTTACATTTTTGAAGATCGTTTTTTATAAGAAAGCCTAAAGTCGAAGGTCCTGGGTATGATGGCAAACTGCATCCGGCAACAGGGTCTCTGATTGGGAGGTTGTGAGGAGAATGTAACCACCTCTTAATTGCTGTTGTTCCCAGGTCCACTCTGACCTGGAGTGGTAGCACCTGTTAGGGTCCCAGCTATGAGTAAGTAGTTAACTCCCAAACCGTGGTCAAAACACTATGAAAGTATAAAAATAGACTTTTATAGAAATATATACATAAAAATACACTTTTATAGAAAAATATACATTTTTGAAGGAAGATATTATTAACAATATATTTTTGAAGGGAAAAATATTACCATAACACATTTTTAAAGGAAAAAATGATTGCCATAATACGTTTTTGAAGGAAAAAAATATTGTCAGCAATGCATGATTTTGCTTTGATTTAATTTTAATTTTTTGTTGTGGCTAATTTTAAAAATTTCATAGTTATTTGAACGAGTGCTTTTTTGTCTTGTATTTTTTTCAAAGAAATTTATTTACTGGAGGATATTTTTTTGTTTCGTTTTAAAATTCCTCTGTTAAATTCCTTGGTCGTCTTCTTTGCTCGGCCATTGTACAGTTAGTTGACTCCCACCCCACCCCGCATACACAGCACGTAGCATCCAAAAAGATAAAATAATTCTTTTATCAACTGGTTTAAGCACGTGTTTTTTTGGGGTTGGGAACAACTTTAATAGTAAGTCATGATTTTGCTTTGATTTCATTTTAATTTTTTGTTGTGGCTAATTGTAAAAGAAATTTATTTACTGGATTTTAAGTAAGTTAAAATTTAGTTAACTCAACGCCCCTACTTTTTCTTTTCTTATTTTTCAATTGGAGTTGATAGACTAAACTATCGCCCGGTTCACACTCCACCCACGTCTATTGTACAGGTGTAGAGGCTCATCCCTTGTTCCCTGTTTAGGATGTGGTTTCCGGCTTTCTCTTCTCCAATCTTTTCACTTTTCTTTTTCTTATTTTTTTCTTTTTCTTTTTTTTTTAATTGGAGTAGATAGACTAAACTGTCGCCCGGTTCACACTCCACCCACGTCTACAGGTGTAGAGGCTCATCCCTTGTTCCCTGTTTAGGATGTGGTTTCCGGCTTTCTCTTCTCTAAATCTTTTCACTCTTGCGTAGCCCCCTGCACATCAGTGGTGTTACCGCCTTGCTCGAGGTGATATTATTAAAAAAAAAATACATTTATTAATACAAAACCAGAAGACATTTTCAGTTTTCTAAAATAAATAAAAAAAAATCATCAAAATCTGACTAAATCAGTCTTCTTACTATAGCCAAACATTAAAAAATACCTTAAAAACCCATCTTTTTTGGTATTAAATAATCCACAGAGGCTGATATGCCGTTAAACAAAACTCAAACTCAAATTCAAGAAGTCGAAAGTGAGTTTCACATGCGAGAAATGCGAGAGAAGAAACTGTTAGAATAGAACTTACGGTTGCAATTTCAACAGTGAAATTATAAAATATAGCTACCAATCTAAGGCTAGGCTTAAATTCATGAAGTTGAGGCATTAAAAGAGAAAGCTATACAGAAAAACTGCCATGATAATATTTATAGAAACGGCACAGGGAAGATACATTATGGCAGTGAGAAAATTATTAAAATCAAGATGTCAGATCAAGACCGATAACATTGCAGATTCTTATTTCAATTTTTTAAAAGAATCTCTAGAAAACAGGAGGCGCATAGGAATAGGAAAAAGGCCTTTCAGAAACTAAGCAAATTATTAAGAGATCGGAAAATTTCGTTGTAAGCAAAGATAAAGATGTTGAACTACTACTATCTTTCTGCAAAGCAATGAATTCTGAATAACTTCTTTACAGAGGGAAAAGGACACCCAAACATGGATGTCATTTTGTATAGACGGACGCTGAAGGTATCATGGGATGGAGACCTGAGAAACGAGAAAGTTTTAAAGAAAATTGATAGAGAAAAATATACTTTTATTTAAAATCTAGAAGAAACTGTTGAATTTTCTAACAAGTATTATGAGAAAAAGTGCTTGGAAAATGTAACACCCACAAGGCATAATAAAAGAGAATGGGACAGAGGATTGTTTGGTTAATTTCGTTTTGCTTTTTGGGTTATTTAATGCTGAAATCTATATATTTTGAATGCAGTTGCATGTCTTCAACTACAGAAGACATGTAGTTTTGGTCATTTTGCTTTAAGTATGTATTGTTTGTAATTTTACAATAAATAGGTATTGTTGGTTGGTTGATTTTGTTTAGGGACTTGTCAACCTCTATGGGTCATTTAATTCAGAAATCTGAATATTTTATGCATAAGTTTACGCTTTCAATTTAAAATATTTTGCACTTGATTTTATTCTTTCAGGGTTAAAGTATGACTTTTAGATAAGCGAGTCTCCCCGAAAGCAATACTCCTCGGCCTTACCCTTTCTTCTGATCTCAAGTAGAACCACTACATTGAGTCAATAGTTAAATCCACTGCTAGGAAGGTTGGGTCACTGTGTCGGGCCAGGAAGTTTTTCCCACCTGAAACCATCCTGCATATATACAAATCAACCATTCGTCCGTGTATGGAGTACTGTTGCCATATATGGTCGGGTGCCCCCGCTGCTCATCTCCGTGTTCTTGACAAACTTCAAAGGAGAATCAGTAATGTGATAAGTACTGATTTGGCGGCTCGACTACAGCCACTTTCCCACCGACGGGATGTGGCTTCCCTTTGTCTATTCTATAAATACTTACATGGCTTCTGCTCCAACGAGCTTGAGTCACTGGTGCCTCCGCAACAGGTGTTTACTCGTGCAACCAGACTGGCAACTGAGTCTCACCCATTCACAGTTAGATCAACCAAATGCAGACGACAATTCTACTCCTTCAGCTTCTTTTCCCGCACTTCCCGCCTGTGGAACTCGCTTAATTATTCTTGCTTTCCTGACGGTTACAACCTCCAGGAACTTAAATGCAAGGTCAATACTCATCTCTTAACTACTTGACCCTACTTCTTTCCACACTGTCCTGTAGATCCTTTCCTTTCTCTCCATCTTCGCAACTGACATCACACCTGTATTCCCATCCTTCTCTTGCTCCTTTCTAACTGGTTCGTTCTTCTCCTCACTCTCCTCTAATCCTTTTGCTATTATGTAGCCCCTGCACATCAGTGGCGTTACCGCCTTGCTCAGGGTGATATATATATATATATATATATATATATATATATATATATATATATATATAAAATATATCAACATGCCCTGTGGACAGAAGAATCCAAAGGAGTATCCTTTACATATAATGGTAGGATAACTCCCTACGAGAGCTCTAAACATATATGCATATAAATACATATAGAGAAAATATAAGAAAAATTAAGACAGACGCGTTATTTCATGGTAATATATATATATATATATATATATATATATATATATATATATATATATATATATTGGAACCTGTCGTATGCGACCACCTCATGCTGCCATAAAACCGGTTGTATACGGCAGGTGATCGCTCACTAAAGGCACATAGTCATGACCTATTTACGCCAGGAACGTATATTCCAATGATCAGAATGTACATATTAGAATTTTACCATGTAATCTGGTAATAAATAAATGAGAACATAAGAAGATGGCCTAACTTTAAAGAAATTTATTCAACATAATTCATTTAAAAATTTAAAAAAAAAACGTATTTTCAACAAGAGAACAAAATATTTCTTCACAAAAATATTTAAGTAGACTTAAAAAAAGTATGCAGTTTCAGTTTTTATTAGAAGTGAGTGATAGCAAAAGAGAATCTCCGATAAAACATGAAAAAACAAAAACCAAAGAAAACATACAAAAAACTGACAGCGATCGTGGGTGGGGGTAGAGAAACAGAGAGATAGAGATAGATATACCCAGATAGAAATAGAGTAGATGATATACAACAAAATAAAGGAACAAAAGAGATAGGCATTTGAGAAAGGGACATCATTGTGATTTTCCCAATCCCTGAATTTATCTAAGTCAGTACAGAGACTGCTATAAATCCCTTGAACATGTCAAATGCAATACATGTTGTACAAAACAGCCGATGTTTGACCGTGAGGTGAACTCAGGCAATGTACATTTCAACAAGAAATAACAGTTTGATACAACACCACAATAACAAAACAATGAGGAAGTGTTTCTGGCTTAGATCAAATCAAAATGAAATAGATTACTCATTTAGTTTCTCCTAATTTAAAAGTTCGCAGTGTACGACCAAAATAGATCTATTTTTAAAGAGGTCGCTTGATCGGTGATTTTCACTCGTTGATGTTAGTCGCTGATCGCGTTCTTAAGGTGGTCGCTCACTAAAGGTCAATTAACATTAGGAAATAGCTTGTGTATAGAAAAACGGTCGTTAACAACAGGTGGTCGCTGACAAAGAAGGTCGCATACGGCAGGTTCCACTGTAGTTTTTAGATAATGTTTGTAATATTACTATAAAAATGTATCTTTATATTTTGTCAGCGTTGCATTGATTGTCATTTTGCTATAAAAATGTATCGTTGGTCATTTTATTATAAAAATGTACTGTTGATTTTTGTTCGAGGGTTCACTATTTGTTGAGACCCTAACAAGAGCTTCCACCTCGGGTCAGGTTGAACCTCGGAACAACAACAGCTAAGAAGTGTTTCCACGCTCTTCTAAACCTCCCGATCAGAAGCCTTACTGCCGGATGTAGTTTATCGTCATACCCAGGACGAGAGACAGAGAGGAAGAGCATGTAACATATTTTATGAATTTGGCTGAATAGAGGCAAACTATAAACAAAGAGAGCTGTTTAAGGAAAGTAAGTCGTGCAGAGTCTTAATCGAAGGGATATTGTGCATAAAAGGACAATATCAGTAATACAGGAAAACATAAAAAAATATATTTTTATTATTAATATCAAATTAGGCTGATAAGTAACATTTAATTAGTTTGACTGAATAGACGCAAACTAGGAACAAAGAGAGTTGTTAAAGGAAAGGAAGTTGTGGAGAGTAATGAGTTTGGCTGAATAGACACAGACTAGGAACAAAGAGAGTTGTTAAAGGAAAGGAAGTTGTGGAGAGTAATGAGTTTGGCTGAATAGACACAGACTAGGAACAAAGAATTGTTAAAGGAAAGGAAGTTGTGGAGTAATGAGTTTGGCTGCATAAACACAGACTAGGAACAAAAAATCGTTAAAGGAAAGGAAGTTGTGGAGAGTAATGAGTTTGGCTGAATAGACACAGACTAGGAACAAAGAATTGTTAAAGGAAAGGAAGTTGTGGAGAGTAATGAGCTTGGCTGAATTGACACAGACTAGAAACAAAGAGAGTTGTTGAAGGAAAGGAAGTTGTGAAGAGCCTTAATCACTGGGATATTGTGCATAAAAGGACAATATTAGTAATACGGAAAAAACAAATAAAAATAAAAATAGGTATTTTTAATATTAATATCAAATTAGGCTGATAAGGTTTTTAGAGTAGACTTTTTCGAAAGGAAATACCAGTTGACCCGGTTTTTGTCGATAAAAAAAGCAACATGATTGCACGAAATTCCCTTATCATATTATTTTTTTACTATAATTAAAGCACTAATTATTTACATACGTCCTATGAGAAATATTCTTGCAAATTTTGATTTCTAACCACACATTCGTGAAAAGATAAAAAATAGAGAGAGAGAGAGATAGATAGATAGATAGATAGATAGATAGAGAGAGAGAGAGAGAGAGAGAGAGAGAGAGAGAGAGAGAGAGAGAGGTAATAATATTAGAAGGCCCGAATAAGCACTCTCATTTAAAATAATGATAAAAAACTTACAATATCTTAATAATAAAACAATCTCTTCCTTGGCACGACGAAAAACTACATCCGGCAGCAAGATCGGGAGATTGGGGATTTTGAGGAGCGTAGAACCACCTTTTTATTGCTGTTGTTGCCAGGTTCAACCTGACCCGAGCTATGGGCAAACAGGGAACACCCAAACAAAAATCAACGATACATTTTTATAATAAAATGACCAACATTACATTTTTTATAGCAAAATGACAATCGATGCAACACTAAAATATACAAATATATTTTATTGTAAAATTACTAACAATCCTTTTTATAATCTATAAACTATATATCTAAAAACTACCTTTAACCTGAAAGTATACAATTATGTACAAAATATT
Source organism: Ascarosepion bandense (assembly GCA_037127315.1). Taxonomy (NCBI): domain Eukaryota; kingdom Metazoa; phylum Mollusca; class Cephalopoda; order Sepiida; family Sepiidae; genus Ascarosepion; species Ascarosepion bandense. The sequence continues at coordinate 384,049 of JBBBDQ010001010.1, forward strand.
TAGATTTCGTCATTAAATATCCCATAAAGGTGTTGATACGCCACTAAACAAAATCAATCAACCAACCAACCAACCAACCAATTGATAAAAACATCAAGGACATTTTGATTTCTATATCAAAGTCAGCTCGAACATAATACAAAGCCCAGGAGCCACTTAAGGTAGAGGGTTACTAAATGAAGTAGTTTTATGGACGTAGAAGGAAAATATGGATTATGAAGATATGTAACGGTATCTAAATTTTTTTTTTTTATCATTTCATATCAAACAAGAGAATAAAGCCACTGGGATGGAAGAGGTTACTGAATGTTCGAGAATATGAGAGAATATGAGAAAAAACTACTATTAAGGACAGAAGACAATAAAAGAACAAGAATTAAGAAGACAGAAGATCCCGATTGATACTGCATTTAAATCTTTGAAGATGAAAATTGATTGGGTAAAAAGAAACCGGAAGTGGGTTTCACAAGCGTGAAGTGCTATAGAAGAAACTGTTCGCATAGAATTTAAATTTACATATAGCCATTTCAATTTAAAATTGATCGCACCTTGTTGCCAATCTAGTCAGTCAGTTAAATGCCATATGTGATGTACGCTTGGGCGATCATGTCTCGAAAGAGATATGATTGGCTGGGCAGAAGATTATCCCGCAGTAGATTACCATTGCTTTCTGCAGTAGACTGGTTGCCAGTCAAGGCTATAGAACCCAATATGTCCTGTTATTTAATCTATAAATAGAGGGAAGAGACGGATTAATATCTTTCCCAAAGGTATTTGTGCGTAAGTGAATGCAAGGAATTCAACTGGAATTTGAACTCGGCTCCCCGATTTAAGCCAATCTAATATTGCGCTTAAATTAATAATACCATAGAGAAAAGTTCATCAGCACAATTGCCATGAAAATATATATAGAAAAGGCACAGGTAAGGCAGAAAATGAACTGAAACCGAGATGCCAGGTCCGGACCAATAACATAACAAATTCTTCTTTATATTTTACCAAGAATCTCAAAATATATAATGCATACATAGGTTAAGATTAAAATGTTCAGGGAAGCATCTTCTAGGGAGTATTTTCCACAAAGTAGCATGTCTTTGGAATCAGTTTTGCGAATGGAACTTCCTTTTTTCAATGGAATACAAACAGAATGACGATGGTTCAAATTAGTCTATGGCTGCGTTTAGCTGTAAGTCGGAACTGATGGAACTAGAGAATGAAGCTATATTAATTCTGACACTTCTTCTTTCACCTGTTTTATGTGCCATGTCCTTTTAGGACGTAGGCGATTATAGCCTTCCACATCTCCCTATCCCTATTGGCTCATAGCACGCTTTCTCGTGTTACCCCACCCAAAACCCTGCTCAATCCTGTCAAGTATATTACGTGTTATCTTTCCCTGTTCCTCTTTCTTTCTATCTGACATGTGAGTATCAGGTTCTCTAATCCCCACTTCCTCATTACATGTCCCAGGAACTTTAGCTGTACTTTTCCTGATGTTAAGTATTACTTTCCATTTCGTTTCCATCCTCTCCAAAACATCACATGTTCGGTTCACGGTATCCTCAGCATCATTCTGTAGAATCACATTTCGGTTGTTTCAAGTTTTCCTTCATCTTTGATCACATAGGAGTCCAATACTCTCTTCTTTGATTTCAGCGAAATTTTCCTGTCTCTCAGTACTCGGCTTCTGGAATATATCCCTGGCCATGCCAATTCACCTTCGGATCTCAGTGTCGCACTTTCCATCTTCTGTTAGAATACTTCCCAGGTATCTGAATTTCTGCACCTGCTTGATTCTAGTATCCCCTGCCTGTAGTTGGCATTTGGGCTCCTCTTTTTACTGATAACCATGCATTCAGTTTTATTGTAGTTTATATGTCGTCCTTTATTTTCGCTTTCTTTAACTACTTCCTGTAGGTCTTGTAGTTTCCTTTCCGTGTTTTCTTTGATTTCAGTATTCCCGGCCTGTAGTTGGCATTTTGGTCTCCTCTTTTTACTGATGACCATGCATTCAGTTTTATTGTAGTTTATATGTCGTCCTTTATTTTCGCTTTCTTTAACTACTTCCTGTAGGTCTTGTAGTTTCCTTTCCGTGTTTTCTTTGATTTCAGTATTCCCGGCCTGTAGTTGGCATTTGGGCTCCTCTTTTTACTGATGACCATGCATTCAGTTTTATTGTAGTTTATATCTAAGCTTTCCACTTTTTTTAACTACATTCTGTAGGAGCTCTTGTAGTTTCCTTTCCGTGTCTGTTGTCAGAAGTTTATCATCTGCGTATCCTATATTGTTCAGATTGTGACCGCTAATAATGAATCCTGGCATTACTTCTAGGGCCTCTCAGTATCGTCGGTCCACTGAATACTGAAAATCAAGCAGGTACAGAAATTTAAATACATAGAAAGCGTTCTAATAGACGACGGAAAGTGCGACGTAGTTCTGAAGGCCAAGGATACATTCCAGAAGCTAACTAGAGTATTGAGAGACAAGAAAATTTAGTTGTAAACCAAAAGGAGAGTACTGGATTGTTATGCGATGTCTGTCTTTCAATATGGCAGCGAATATTGGGCAATCATTGGGCTTATCATCAAAGATGAAAGAAAAACTTGAAGCAATCGATATATTGTTGTACAGAAAGATGCTGAGGATATCATGAACCAAACATGTAAGCAACAACAAAGGAAACAAAAAGTAAACTTATACTTAACACAAGGAAAGTGCAGCAGAAATTTCTGGGATATATAATGAGGAGAGAGGGTTTGGAGAATCTAATACCCACAGGACAGATGGAGGGAAAGAGAGATAGAGGAAAGCAAAGCGTAAAATGTTTGATAGCAGAGCAGAGTTTGAAAGGGGTAACAAGAGAAAGAGCTTTAAGGATTACAAGGGATAGGGAGATGTTCGAGGCCATTTTTGCGTACGTCCTGAAGGGACACGGCACATAAAAGAAGTAGTTTTACTTGTAAAAAGAATTAAAATATATACTGCGTATATTTTACCGGTTGATTTGAGATGGTGCAAGAAGATAGAGCTCTTAACAACCCGGATAACATATATAAAAGTTTTCCTACGACATCCACCTGAATTTAATTCGAAACTAGTCTAAGTTGTGATTGGCAAACGCTTAAAATAATCGAAGAATTAATATTTTAATTGATGTGAACGGATGTCAAAATTAACCTTTTGACAGGTTTCAAATATCCGGAGTGTATTTACTCAAGCTGGTTAAGACGTACGTAATAAAAACATTTTTTGATTTTTATTTAATCCTAACTCGGTTTGCATTTCTATAAGTCAAATCTTTTTGATTTAAATTTATTCTTTTCTGCTTTTTAGATCTGTGTGAAAATTTTCGTTGGCTCGTCCTGGTTTTAGCTCAATAAATATTAGATTTCTATGTTTGCACTGGGTATGTGTTAACTTCTATAAATATAACGTAACATTGCTTCTTAAATAAGGATAAAAATATGTCTAGGCAGCCAGTAATAGACAGTATGCAAGTATAAGAAGAAAATAATTTATGATATGCATATTTGAAAATATAGCTTAAGAAGAAAACAAATAAAAATCCAAACTTAGAGGTTTGACTTTCCATCCAGATAACCCGACGAAATGCAGTTTTAATCTTGTTATCATATATTTATTCCGTTTTCTCAATTCACTGCAAGGCCAGATAAATAAAAAATGTTTTCGTTCTAGAGGTTCTTTGTATGCATATAATTATCTTTCTTTTAGAAGACGATGAACAGATGTTGTTCACAGAAAAGAAAAGAAAAAAAACGGTACTTAAATTTTGAATATATTATGACAGTCAACTTTTGCTGAAGGCGATGCAAAGTCTCATAAAAATGTATGTTCTTGTAAATATTTGTTTTACCACCATATATATATATATATATCCCGAAAAGGAATACAGTATAAAATGATCAGTTGAAGAATAGAACTCCACACCAAGAATAAGAAATACAGATTTATTGTACTAAGGTAGAGTTAACAATAATACACATATAGGCAAGCCACGGGTTGGAGCGGAATCGACTATGGAATAGTGAATGCCTTCACCTAAGACCTTTCTGTATTTACTAGCCTTCCCATGCAAGGCCAGATGTGACACATGGTCATTTTATAGTCGGTTTTCCCGGCCATATAGCCGGGCCAAAAAATGTCTGTCTATTTTTTCCCCAGTCGTGGTTCTACCCTTCGGCGGAACCACGACTGGGTTTGTGCTCTCTGCTCGGAAGCAGAGAGCGCCCTCCACCCGAAGGCTGAGAGCTGGCAGTGTCATAGAGCAGTCAGGCGAATGCCTAAGACCTTTCTGTATTTACTAGCCTTCCCACACAAGGCCAGATGTGACACATGGTCATTTTATAGTGGTTTTTCCCGGCCATATAGCCGGGCCAAAAAATGTCTATTTTTTCCCCAGTCGTGGTTCTACCCTTCGGCGGAACCACGACTGGGTTTGTGCTCTCTGCTTGGAAGCAGAGAGCGCCCTCTACCCGAAGTCTGAGAGCTGACAGTGTCATAGAGCAGTCAGGCGAATGCCTAAGACCTTTCCATCTTCGTACCGCTCGTTACCGTCTTTTATAAAGTAGAACATTCTATTCTCGGGGGATGGCAGGATGTTCCACTATAGCACCATCTCCCGAGCTAAATTCTTCCTAGAATTTTGCTCTTAATATTTTTATCTCTTAGGATCTGAACGTAGCTTTTTAGTCCTTTTCCTTTTTCTGTTACTTCTTCTTTTGTCAGTCCCTGTGTCTTCATTTTAGGAGAATCAGTCGTTCTTTGTGTAGGTGTTACTTCCATAGGTACTCCATTGTTAGTGGGTGGTTTAATCTGGAATGTGTCATATATTACCTCTATTGGTATCTCTTGGTCATTTGTAACGGCTTTGATGTATCGGTGTCTCAGTTGGTTTATGTGTCTTTTACAGTCACACCTCTCTCCTTTAATTATATAAATAACTCTCCCGAGTCTTCTATTTACTAAACCGTCTTCCCAAAAGTACTTTCCAGTCCGATAGTTCTTAAAGAAGACCTTGTCTCTTTCTTTGAAAGATTTAACATCAGAGTTTCGTTTTATAAAACTTCTTTTTCTTTGGCAACAGCCTATCAAATATTGATTGAATCTTTCTCGCGTACATGACCTCAGTAGGCGACAACTTTTCATTAATGTTCTGATTCGACGTAATTCTATAAATCATCAGAAATGTTTGGATATTCTTGTCTTCGGTGTCGATCCCATTAGCTTTTCTCATAGCTCTTTTAAACGTATCGACAAACCTTTCTGCCTGTCCATTCGATCTCGGATTATACGTAGGCGTTGTTATGTGTTTGATTGCTAAGGAATCACAATAGCGTTTAAATTCAGCTCCCGTAAACATAGTTCCGTTGTCACTTACAATTGTGTTTGGCATCCACAGACGGCTAAATACTTCATTTAACGCCTTTATCGTATTTGCCGCTGTCGGGTGTTTATATCTATACACTTCAGGCTATTTAGAATAACTATCAACAATAATTAGGCAATAGTCCCCCTTTTAATGGTCCTGCATAGTCAACATGTATCCGTGACCACGGCACATCTGTTTTTGGTCATGGCTGAGTTTTTATAGGTGGTGATTTTGCTGCTAACTGACAGCCTTTACAATGCTTCACCAAATCTTCAATGTCCTGGTCCATCCTAGGCCAGTATGTATAGCTCCTCATTAACGATTTCATTCTGGATATACCCGGATGACCCAAATGAAATTCCTTCAATATCCTCCTACGTAGAACACGTGGAATTACCACTCTTTGAGCAGACATTAGTGTTTCATTGCAACTTGAAAATGGTGATAATTTATATCCTTTGTTTTTGTAATTCCCTTTCACTTGTTTAATCATTTTTGAAATGTAATCATCCGTTTTCGCCATTTTGCTAATTTCCTCCAGGGTTACCGGTAATTCACTAACGGTGTTCACCGTTAGTGACTTACCGCAAGTAATTCCGCAAGTTCTTTCTCTTCTTTTAACGCTGCTATCACCGTTTCTTCCAACCACTCAGGGGTTTTCGGGGTCAGTCTCGAAAGACAATCCGCGTGGGCGATTTCCTTAGACGGAATAAATTGCATCTTAAAATTGTAATTTAATAAAATTACACTCCATCTTTGCAACCTGTTTGCGGAAGGAGTAGGTACTCCTTTTTCCGACCCAAAAATCGACAGAAACGGTTTATGGTCGGTTTGTAGCACGTACGATCTCCCATAAATGAATCTGTGAAATTTCTTCACAACATAAATTATAGCTAGCGCTTCCTTCTCTATCTGACTATAATTTCTTTCCGCTGGAAGCAACGCTCTCGAGGCGTGAGCGATAGGTTTCGTTATGCCGTCCTCGAATTTGTGTAAAAGAACAGCTCCTATGCCATATTCACTCGCATCCGTCGCTACAATTAATTCTAAACTATTTAGCTATTGTCTTTCTGCTTCCTGCTTCCCTGCATACTGGAAATTCTCTTCAGTCGTTCCTGTCTTTAAAAATTGTGGTGAACCCTCGGACCCATCCAACTATCGCCCTATCAGTCTTCTACCGATATTCGGGAAAGTATTCGAGGCTATAATCAATGCTGAAATAGTTCATCATCTCACCGCCCACAAACTGTTCTCCGACAGGCAATATGGATTCCGCTTTGACAGGTCCACGGCCGACCTGCTAACAACCGTGACGGAGTACAGCATTGATGAGTCTGACGAGGCTCGCGCGGTTGCTCTGGACATCTCCAAGGCTTTCGACAGGGTTTGGCACTCTGGCCTCCTATGCAAACTACGCAGTTATGGCATTACCAGTCGCCTGCTTGACCTAATCCAATCTTTCTTAAATAACCGCAAAATGAAGGTCGTTCTGAATGGGCGTGCCTCTTTGTCCTACAGCACGAATGCTGGCGTCCCGCAGGGCTCTATCCTTGGCCCGACGCTCTTCCTTATTTTCATCAACGACCTCCCAGATGAGATCAAGTCCCAAGTAGGCATCTACGCAGATGACACTACAATATACTCCCGCTCCAGTAAGAAACCTGTCGTGGCGGACAGACATAATCTCGCTGCTGACCTTGAGCGGGATCTACACTCTGTGGTGAACTGGGGCAAGAAGTGGCTTGTCAACTTCAATTCATCTAAGACCAAGCTGTTGTCTGTCAACCATTACAGGCAACCTCTTCTGCCCCCCATAAGCATGGACCAAGTGATTCTCCCTGAGAGTAATATACTACGCCTCCTCGGACTTACCCTGTCCTCAGACCTCAAATGGAACCACTATATTGAATCCATAGCAAAATCTACTGTTAAGAAGATTGGGTCACTATGTCGATCCAGGATGTTTTTTTCCACCTGAATCCATCCTGCATATATACAAGTCAACCATCCGTCCATGCATGGAGTACTGCTGCCATTTATGGTCAGGTGTCTCTGCCGTTCTCCTCAGTGTTCTTGACAAGCTTCATAGGAGAGTCTGTAATGTGATAGGTACTGATCTGGCGACTCGACTGCAGCCACTTCCCCATCGTCGAAATGTGGCCTCCCTTTGTCTCTTCTATAAATACTTTCATGGCTTCTGCTCGGATGAGCTTAAGTCACTGATGCCTCCTCAACAGGTGTTTACTCGTGCAACCAGACTGGCAAACTGGGTCCCACCCATTCACAGTCAGGTTAGCCAAATGCAGACGACAATTCTACTCCTGCAGCTTCTTCTCTCGCACTTCCCGTCTGTGGAACTCACTCCCGCATTCTTGCTTTCCTGACGGCTATGTGAAATGATTAAAAAAAAGAAAAGAAAAGTGCACTAAAGCTAAATCCGACAATAAGCACGTTTTAATTTTTTTAAACGCTTCGTCGCATTCCCTTGTCCAACACCATTTTTTATTTTTTTAAATAATTTGTTTAATGGTGCTCTTAAATCATGCATATTAGGAATACATAATACATATTACATTGTAGTAATTTGCAAGGCCCAGAAATGACTGTAACTTAGTCGCGTTATCCGGAGTAGGCATATTTTTTATCGCTTCAATTCTGTTTGGGTTAGGTTTTCTTCTCTTGTGATCAATTATTTGGCCCAAATATTCGATCTTATCCATACAGAACTCGCACTTTTCAAGTCCTACCTTGAATCCATAAGATTTAATTCTTTTAAAAACTTCACGGACATGAATTTTATGTACTTCCACATTTTCGCTTTTTATCAATATGTCGTCCAAGTATGCCATTGCATAATCTAGTCCCGACAACATTGTATCCATAATTTGTTGAAATACGCTCGGTGTTACCTTTAAATCGAACGGTAAACGCTTCAACCTATATAATCCTCTATGAGTGTTGATGATTAAATATTTCGAACATTTCTCCTCGACCTTGACTTGTAGATAAGATTCTGACAAATCAGTTTTCGAAAAGATTTTGCCCCCATTCAACCTTGAAAATATCTCCTCCGGTGTGGGATGTGGATACATGTGATCTTTTAAACATTCATTCAGTCCGGTTGAGAAATCCGCGCAAACTTGTTTATTTTTTTCAATTGGAGTAGATAGACTGAACTATCGCCCGGTTCACACTGCACCCACGTCTATTGAACAGGTGTAGAGGCTCATCCCTTGTTCCCTGTTTAGGATGTGGTTTCCGGCTTTCTCTTTTCCAATCTTTTCACTTTTCTTTTTTGTTTGTTTTTTTCAATTGGAGTAGATAGACTGAACTATCGCCCGGTTCGCACTCCACCCACGTCTATTGAACAGGTGTAGAGGCTCCTCCCTTGTTCCCAGTTTAGGATGTGGTTTCCGGTTGTCTCCTTTTCAATCTTTTCACTTTTCATTTTTGTTTATTTTTTTTTCAATTGGAGTAGATAGACTAAACTATCGTCCGGTTCACACTCCACCCACATCTATTGAACAGGTGTAGAGGCTCCTCCCTTGTTCCCTGTTTAGGATGTGGTTTCCGGTTGTCTCTTTTCCAATCTTTTCACTTTTCTTTTTTGTTTATTTTTTTTCAATTGGAGTAGATAGACTAAACTATCGTCCGGTTCACACTCCACCCACATCTATTGAACAAGTGTAGAGGCTCCTCCCTTGTTCCCTGTTTAGGACGTGGTTTCCGGCCTCCCCTTTTCCAATGTATTCACTCTTACGTAACCCCCTGCGCGCCAGTGGCCTTACCGCCTTGCTCGGGGTGTTATGATAAAAAGAAAACAAAAACAAAAAAAAACTCTTATTTTATTATTTTTCATTTTTACGTAGATTGTAGGTGATGCCCACTCAGAGTCATCTACCTTCTTAATTACTCCGTTATCCTTCACTCTCTGTAACTCTTTATCTATCGTCTCTAATGATGCAAAGGGAACTTTTCTTTTCGGTTTGAATACTGGTTTTATGTTATCTTTTAGTTCAAATTTCACTTCTGTCTGCGTACAACAACCAAGTTCATCCGAAATGACTTCAGTAAATTCATTATTCAAATCTTTCATAAATTTTTCTGTCTGTTTAGACTTTCCTGTATTCGACGCATTTATTTTCCTACAAAACGTATTCATGGGTTTCTCCCATAAATTAAATAATACAATTAAATCAATGCCAAATAAATTTGCATTTTTTCCCGAAATCACATAGATTTTAGTTTTGTGGATTTTGCCGTCGAATGCTACCTTTGCGAAAAATTCACCCTTGAATTTCAACTTGTTACCAGAAACGCCTCTCGCAATTTTCTTAGTGTTCTACAACTCTGGTCGGCCTATTTTTCTCCAGGTATTTTCGTCAATTGTGGAAATGTCACTCCCGGTATCTAGCAAACAAGTGATATTTCGCCCATTTAACTTAATGTCTACGTACTTTCTTTCGTAACTTTTTTTTAGATAAAACAGTATTTATCCTTTTAGGCTTTCGATAATTTTTCTTTTTACACATTACTACTTTGTGCCCCTTTTGCGCACATTCAAAACACATTTTATTTCTAAAATAGCACTTGTAGCATGGTTAGTGTTGCCACATGATTTGCAGTATGGTCTTTCTTCTTTGTAGACACGTTTTACTTTATGTATTCGGGCAATACTCTTTTCTTCAATACATAAATTATCTCGTTTAATATTAACCAATTTTTGGCATTCCTCCGATACTTTCTGTAAAGTTATGTCCGTATCATGCTCCAACATTGCTAAAATCTTTGAACGAACTTCCTTGTCCTTAGGCGCCGTTAAACCTTGCAGAAAAATTAGGCATTTAAGCATATCTTCCTTGATTCCTTTAATTTTGAAACGTTCACACTGGAAATTAACTTTCCCAGCGTGCGCAACAAAGTCTTCATCCTCTTCTTTCACAATATTTAAGTATTTATACCATGTATGAAATTTTTTTATATATATAAAGACTTTTTTTCGTAACTTATCTAGGCGTCTTTGAACTTATTCATTTATTTATTTATTTTTTGGTGTCGTGTTTATTTTGTTTTTCAACACAAGTGTACACGTGCGTCCGGGCTGGTTTGAGGTGGTAGAGAAACGGCCACTGGGTTTCAACGTGTCTTTCCTGAGATAAAAAAAGACAGCGTGGGCAGGGAAGTTCATCGTTGTGATAGACGTGTTGAAGACCAGCGACTGTGACGAGGCCATCGTCACGATTTGTGACCCGAGAGGAAGGAAAAACCCGTCATAAGTGGTGCCGTTTCGATAATATCAACCCACTCAGGTTCCGGTCATCATCATCACAACAGGTTCCGGACCAAGAAGCAGCGAGCCAGCCGGAGGCAGAGCGTCACAGGTATATATAAATGTACTGCTTAATTATAGAAAAACAGACTATCCACTCAAATACGAGTATCCATTAAAAATAATTCATCTCGAGGTTCTCGACAAAATAAGGATCTTCAATGACTTGGCATCTCGACTTCAGTCACTTTCTCACCGACGTGAGCTTATTTCACTGGTGCCCCGTCCACGTGAATTGAAGCGTGCTACTAGATTGTCATCTAGGTCCCAGCCTTTTACTGCTGAAATAGCACTTCTATTCCAATTGTTTCTTTTCTCGCACTTACCGCCAGTTGAACTCCCTTCAATTTACTCTCTTCCCTGAGAGCTACAATCTTTAAAAAAATAAATGCAACGTCAATTGTCATCTTCTGTCTTCTTGAATCCCGTTCCTATTTTACTCGTTCCTCAATACCCACTGTACCCATTTTTTCATCTCACTATAACCTCCTGCGCACTAGTGCCGGTCTCGCTTGGGGTGAAATGATTAAAAAAAAAACAATAAAAAAAACCCAAACAATTTCGACAACAAGAACTTATTTAAACAAGTTTTATTAAATTCAGTCGACAACGTCTTTAATTTATATTGTATCCTTCCAAATTTTGCATAATATTTCGTATATTGGCGTCAACATTATGAACAAACTGTCCCAAGATCATATTTTTGCTCGAGTATTTTCGACTGTTTACAAAAATAAAATCTACAACACTAAACACCTCGTACGAATCTTTTTAAACGTGAGTCCGAAAAGTATTTTTGCTTGTGGATATCGATTTCTTCCCAAGTCAGTAGTTATGGAATGTTAATATTGGAATAGTCAGTATGTTGGTTTGGCGAGCTCAATCAGAACTTGAGTTCGCCAAATCAACATGTTATTGATTGATTGATTGATTTGTGGTTTACGGCTTACCAACCCTTTCTGAGTTATTTGAAGTTGAATCTTTGAATTATAGGAATATTTTTTTTTGTTTTTGCATTAACAATCTTTTGAGAATAACAATGGTTTTTCCGATACATTCGAAAAATGCTGCATCGCAAATGCATTGTAGGGTAATGAAGATGGCATACATTTTGAGGAAGTAGGACATGATGGCCCTGTGAACGATGATAAATTGGACATCTACTACGCTAACAATATAGATGAGACTGTCATAACGTCTATTTCTGATACGGGCTGCAATGAATCAAGTTGAAATGTTAATAATAATGTGTTAATTTTTTTTACATGATCAGCGTTGAATTAGTGGTCTATAACTTACTTTTGGGGCACATTAACGTAGTGTAATAGCAAGATCGTCTCACTAGAATCATTACAATTAAATAGTGATTTCGATCTCAACTGGGTGCCCCATAGTTTCTGTTCTTGTGCCACATCTAAGCTGCGCTTAGAAAGTTGCCATATAAATTACTTTTGGTCATGTAGTTCCAAAAGAGACAGAGGAAGGCAGCGGATAACATATTTGCAGGGCCTGATCAGGTGGATGATGGAACGGGGTTTGTGAGGTATAACAGGAGCAAACATACTAAGAGCCACAAGGGACACGGAGACGTGGAGAACCATGATCGCCTACGTCCTGAAAGGACAGGGCACAGAGAAGAAGAAGAAGAAGAAGAAGAAGAAGAAGAAGAAGAAGAAGTTCCAAAACGGTAGCGCATTTGGCTGGAAAAATTATTTAAGTATCATGCATAATACAGCTCATTTCGACAGTGTAAATTTACTTACATTTTCTCTTTCAGACCATTGAAAAATCTCTGGATAATATTTATTGGCCTCTCTATTTTTATCTAATTAAAAATTTCTATTAATTAGATAAAATCTTTTGGATTATCCTCTCCGTTTTTACGAGTCCGCCATTCTCTATATGCCGTTCTTTATCTGCCTCGATCATGCTTCATAGATGAGTTCGTTGTATGCTTTGGATCATAATCAGGTCTTTTTTGTCTATATTTCCGAGACGAGGTAGTATTTACAGTATTTACATTACTCGGGCTATTGTCCTCATCTTTGTTGCCATTTGTACGACGTTTCGGCCGTTGTACTCTCCGGCCTTCTTCAAGTGATAGGAATTTCGAACCGAGCCCTTTATTACAATCACTGGGGTATATGAACTCCATTCCTTGCGTGAAGCCTCGATTGGAAATCATGAGTCATCTCCCTCTAACCCTGCAAGTTACTTGTTCACTACCTGGTATTTAAGAGTCAAGTCAGGAACTAACCAACGTTCATATCCACTGGGCCATGTATGCTTAAGGACAAGATCAACTAAATTTTTTGGGACCTTCCAGTCCTGAACTGTTGTCGCTTATCTCTCTAACTCCTTGCAAAATCCAATCTGGCCTTCCGATTGTTACTGCTGATGAATGGATTGCATCTTGCGGTATGGCCGCTATATTTCTGATTTTGAAGTTTTCTTCGAACGGTGAACTGTGAAACTTTAACCCCTGGACATTTGACGATGTCACAGATTGTTGTTTTTGTGTTTTTTCTCACAGCTGTTACAATATTTCTAACATCAAGGGCTGTTATTTTCCTTGGTCGACCTGTTCTATGTCTGTTACATAATACACCCGTAGTTTCTTTTTCAGGACATTCCAAATTGTTGTGTTTGACAAAATTATGTTTAATGTTTGAACAATGGCTTTAATTGATTTCAGTCTTCATTATGGTTTATCATTTTTAACAAGAAATGTTTCTTTACAAGTAAAACTGTACACAGATTGAAGTAACACAATTTTGTCAACGTTCTAAAATGAAAGAAAATGACGTAGATAAGAGCCTGTATAACTTTTCAAATAATGACAGTATTTCTTCGTAAAATCCAGAAAAAAAAACAAAACAAAAAAAAAAAAACGAAAAAAAAACAAAAAAAAAAAACAAAATAAACGACTACATATAGATATGGTGATTTTCTAAGTGGTAATTGATCTAGCGAGACAAGCTTGTTAACCATTGCACCACATTAAAATGCCCAATATGATTTTCTAAGCATAGCTTAGATGTAGGCTAAGGCCGAAAGTAAGCAGAACTCAGTGAGGATCGAATGTTTTACTCAGTATTACCGGAACTAACGAAACAAGTTTCTAACCTTTATAACACGTCGAAATTCCAACAAATATGTCGGTGATATGTTCCAGGAGAGGCGACTTAAATCTCAAAACGACAAATCAAATTTACTTGTCTCCGAATGTACTCATTAATAGACTTAACCACAAATAATCATTCCCAGCTCTGTATTTTATTTATAAATGCATCTTTAATAATATATGGTCAATAAGAATCTATTTTAAGCTTACAAACACATTTTATTTTTTAGTATGGTATAGTATAGAAAAAAGTAATATAAATTTACAAATACATATCCGTACATACTTGTAAATATAGATGTTTACAATTTGACGATCTTTACAGTACATCGCGGACTCTTTATTTGTGAATGTGGTTCATGATAAAATAAAATGATTTTGTAAGGTTAAATAACACGTACAGTTCTTAAAATCATTTTGTGATAGTACACAATAAACTAATTTATGTTAAATTTACCAATATTTACATTCAATTTGTTTATTTATATCGCGGACGTCGATGTCTGTGGATCGTCAGCATGAATAGGACAGTAACATGATTTTATGTGCTTTTGACGCTTTTGTTGTGTTATTACGACTTCAATATTTGTGGCGGACAGATGTAAAGTCAAAGAAAATGACTTAAACTTGATTTTATTTTTCCATACATTTTTTTGACAAATGACGTATAATCGCGAACGACTTAACTCAAAACAACGTAACCCATAGGAATATGAGGCTAAAAAAATAATGGAATAGCAACAGTATATCTTCAGGGATTTTAGACAAAACTAAGGATGCTAGAATTTTGAACAGATGTAGACTGGATAATTCGTAAAATTTGAATATAAGTTTCACACATAATTTGTAGCGCATAAGAAATTAACTAAAATCAACTCTCTTCTTCACTTTTACAAAAATTCACAACGACGTGTGAAATCCTGGTTTTTCCCAAACTAAAAAAATGTTGACCATGTGCTTGAAACCAAATTTCGCAAGTAGGTGTTAAAATGATTTTTGACCAATGGGAGCGACTTGCAAAACTTGAGGACTTAGCCATCCAGTACTGAATTCAAAAAGACTATATAAATGACCTTGGCGTCAGTCAAGAGAGTCAGATGGGAGCTTCGAGACGAAATATCTAAAATGTAACTTCAACTTCAAGCGACTCGGGCATTGTCCTCTTTCTCTTTCTCCTTATCTCTTTCAACAATTACTACTACAAACATTTTGTATGAACTCTTGATACCCTTAACTTTCTCATTGAACGTTAATTTCTACGAATTCTTGTTATTCCCCCGTTTAATAAATTTCTATTTGAACATTCAAAATGTATATTTTATTATTCCACTTTTCTACATTAATTTACGCATTCCAACTGACAGCTATCCTTCTGATAATTCTGATGATGATAATTCTGGATAAAACTTGTAAGCTGTAGGGAGTTCGGTTAAGTCTGACACAAGGCCGAATCAAAGAAACATTAACCAGCTCCTCATAGCTTCAAGATGACGCTTGGTAGTTGTAGTGCTGAATCCAAAATGCAGGTTAAGCCTCGTCTGGAAAATTAATTGGAATATTAACAGAGTCTCCTCTCAAATATTTATATAACACTGGGAAACTTGGAATATTGAATACAACAAAGTTGTATTTACTACTCTAAATAATCAATATAATAACAACACTTAATTTCAGAACTTTAGACAACTTGGATGTGCGTTGTGGCGCAGTGGATATCGGCTCGGAACAAGAAATGGAGGAACCGAGTTCGAATTCCAGTTGAATTCCTTGCATTCACTTCCGCGCAAATACCCTTGGGAAAGGTATTAATCCGTCTCTTCCTTCCAGTTATGGGTTAAATAGCAGGACAGATTGGGTTCTATAGCCTTGGTCGGCAACCAGTCTACCGCAGAAAGCAATGGCAACCTACTGCGGGATAATCTTCTGCCCAGTCAGTCATGTCTCTTTCGAGACATGATCGCCCAAAGCGTGTATCGCGCATGGCACTTAACTGACTGAGGAAGGTTTAAATATTGAATACAAAAAGAAATATTCGGATAATTCATCAGAATATTAAGAGCCATTCATCACAGATATTTCGACAGCACTAGAGAGGCTTATGTGATCCATATTTAAAAAATGTGAATATTAATCTGAATAAATCTCTGAATATTAAAAATTCACCCACAGGAATCTTCAGATATCTGTAGATAGTTTGCATTCATTATTGCAGCCTAAGATGTGAATACGTTTGAATAATTAATGGAATGATAAAAGCATCTTCTTTTATATGTTGTGTCCTTTCAGGATGTAGGCGATCATGGACCTCTACATCTTCTTATCCCTTGTAGCGCAATATATTTTCTCTTGTTATTTCTTCCAAACGCTGATCTACCATCCGTTTGCTTAAGCCCCTCAAGTATGCTGCTTTCCTCTGTCCCCTTTCTCTCCATCTGTCCTGTGAGTATCAGATTTTCTAAGCCCTTCTTTCTCATTATGCGCCCTAGAAATTTCAACAGCCTCTTCTTGATGTTAAGTATAAGCTACATTTTTGTTTCCATTCTCTTCAAAACCTTGTCGTTGCTCACATGTTCGACCCATGGTATCCTCATTATCCTTCTGTAGAACCACATTTCTGTTGCTTCGAGTCTCTCCTTCATTTTTAAAAAGATTGTCATATAGGATGACAGATATCACGTAACAGCTCTGTACTCTTTTCTTTGTTTTTAATGAAATTTTCTTGTCTCTTAATACTCTGCTTAGCTTTTAGAATGCGTCTTAGCAATCCCAATACGCCTTCGGATCTCAGTGTCGCACTTTCCTTCATCTGTTATAACACTCCCCAGGGGTTTAAATATATGTTCGTGCATTGGATATTGTTACCTTATATGGTTCACTAACGTGGTTTACCTCTATCGATTTTACAAATATTTTAATGGGAATTTTTCTGATGAGCTTTACTCCTTTGTGACTTGATTGCGTGAATTTAAACGCATTACTTAATTGGTAACTAGGTCTCACCGTTTTACTTTTGAAATAGCTAGGTGTAACCGTATGTTCTATTCTAATAGTTTCTTTTACTGTTGAAATAGCTAGGTGTAACCGCATGTTCTATTCTAATAGTTTCTTTTACTGTTGAAATAGCTAGGTATAACCGCATGTTCTATTCTAATAGTTTCTTTTACTGTTGAAATAGCTAGGTATAACCGCATGTTCTATTCTAATAGTTTCTTTTACTGTTGAAATAGCTAGGTATAACCGCATGTTCTATTCTAATAGTTTCTTTTACTGTTGAAATAGCTAGGTGTAACCGCATGTTCTATTCTAATAGTTTCTTTTACTGTTGAAATAGCTAGGTATAACCGCATGTTCTATTCTAATAGTTTCTTTTACTGTTGAAATAGCTAGGTATAACCGCATGTTCTATTCTAATAGTTTCTTTTACTGTTGAAATAGCTAGGTATAACCGCATGTTCTATTCTAATAGTTTCTTTTACTGTTGAAATAGCTAGGTATAACCGCATGTTCTATTCTAATAGTTTCTTTTACTGTTGAAATAGCTAGGTATAACCGCATGTTCTATTCTAATAGTTTCTTTTACTGTTGAAATAGCTAGGTGTAACCGCATGTTCTATTCTAATAGTTGATTTGCTTGCACTTTCCGCCTGTGGGAATCTCTCCTGAATTCTTGTTTCCCTGTCACCTACAATCGTAAAAAAAAAAAAAAAAAAAAACTAAAATTGTTTGTGTTTTTGTTTCTTACTTCCCGTTTTGTTGTTGAACATACGCCGGTTCTTTCACTGTTTTTATTGACATCGATATAAATGGCTATCGAAATAAATCGTATGGTGTGAAAGATTGCTCGAAGGCCGTAAGGGTATAACAATTTCATAACACAAACTTCCCATCTTTTTGTACTGTAAATGGGTTATCGACCCGGTCTTGATCCAGGTCAGCACTACCCACTAAAGATGCTTGATGTCGGCCTCCATATTGAGTCAGAGGCCATGTGGGAAGATGAACGGAGGCATAATTTCGCCATTACTAGTGATAAGTCCAAACACCATCGTAATCACCATTAAACTCACCCAGCTCTTTTCAAATCCTCTGCACTATCTTTAGATTGACACCTAAACACTTTGAAATGTTTGTATGCGATTTTCCGGCGTGAATTCCAAGCAGTACAGCATCAGTCAGGTGCCATACGTAATGCACGAAAAAGACATGACTGACTTTACAGAAGGCTATCCCGCAGTAGATTGCCATTGCTTTCTGCGGTAGACTGGTTGCCAACTAAGGCTATAGAACCCAATCTGTCCTATTATTTAACCCATAACTGCAGAGAAGAGACGGATTAATACCTTTCCCAAGGGTATTTGTGCGTAAGTGAATGTAAGGAATTCAACTAGAATTCGAACTCGGCTCCCCGTGTTTTCGCTCCGAGTCGATATCCACTGCACCATAACGCACATACCATTTCCAAATTTCTGGCGGAGTGACTTGCGTCACTTTTTCTCAATATAACCGAAAATGGGAAAACTCAATAAAATATAATTTTTGACGGGTTAACTATGAATTACTAATATAAGTTTCTACTAGAGACTAAATGAGAGGTCTGTTTTCTATTATATTAAGTAGTAAAGAGATTCCCCAGAATTACTGTATTTTAATAATTGCAAAGATTATAGAAAAGTTCTAATTGTGTTATAACTCAAAATAATAGGGAAGTGCTTCGCCATAAGGTAATGGCTAGTAAGTCTAATCTGATTGAACATTACTACTAAATATTGAGTTTGATTCTCACTAGGTGCCATATAAAAATTCGATATAGAAACGTAACGAGTGATGCCATCCAAATTTAACGAATCTGACTTAAGTGAAACAAATATCAGGCCATCCCATAAATCCTGTCCGATTTTTGAATAAAAAACAACAAGTGACCAAAATGTCGTAGTTAATCAAAATTTAATCATCAGTGTACATTCCTTGATTTTCTATGACTTTCTTACATCTATTTTTAAGTTGATTAATCCCATTATGGTAAAACTCTTTTGGTTTTGAAGTGAAGAACTCTACAATGTCAGTTTCGATCTCCTGGCTAGTGAAAGTTTTTTTCCTTCAAATGATTGTGTAAACTACGAAACAAATGGTAGTCTGAAGATGAAAGGTCGGGAGAGTAAGGTGGATGAGGAATTTTTCCCCAGCCAAGCTCTTCGATCTTCTGTGATGTGACTTTTGCAATGTGATGTCGTGCATTGTCCTGATGAAACATCACTCATTTTCGATTCACTAAAGCGGCTTTTTTTTTTCAAAGCTTGGTTCAAACGCTGTTATTGCTGACAGTAGACTTGAGCATTGATTGATGGATTAGGTGATAACAATTCAAAATGAATTACTCATTTGCAATTTCACCAGATAGAGAAAAGAACATTTTTCTCATGAAGTTTCTTTCTCGGTTGTGGTTGGGCCTTTTCGCGTTTACCAAGCCACTGTTTACAATGTTTAACATTACGATAGAAGATTCATTTTTCATCACCAGTTACAAGTCTATCCAAAACGGCTGAAATGAGTTCTCGATAATGAAGCGAAAAGCAAATGTCAACTCGGGATTTGTGGTTGCTTTCAGACAATTCATGAGGGACCCATTTTCAAAGTTTAGGGGCCTTTCCAAGTTGATGAAGATAACGATGAACAGTTTTATGGTTTGAACTAAGCTTTATTGCCAAATCCAACGGAGAATCTGTAATGTGATCGATCCCGACTTGACAGCTAGGATACAGTCTCTTTCTCACCCACCGACACAATGTGGCTTCCCTGTGTCTCTTCTCCAAATACTTTCACGGCTTCTGCTCCAATGAACTTAGCTCGAGCCACAAGATTAGCAACTAAATCCCACCCTTTTACTGTGAAACCGATAAATTGTAAACGCAAATTCTACTCCAGTAGCTTCTTTTCTTGCACTTTCCGTCTGTGGAATTCCCTTCCATTTACTTGCTTCCCCGACAGCTACAATCTTCAAGAATTTAAATGTAAAGTCAATAGTCATCTGCTATCTCACTGACTTGCATCTTCTCTCTCATGTTCCTTTCTCTGTCCACTTCACTCTCATCAGTATTCTCATCTTTCTCTTACCCACTTCCTGACACTCCCTGTAACCTGTCACTTTTTCTCATAACTTTCCTCCGATGTAACCTCCTGCAAAACAGTGGCAGTAAAATGCTTTGCTTTGGGGCGATGTGATTATAAAAAAAAATTCTACACTATTATAATGTGATTATAAAGTGGGGGATCAATTCTACATTAAAACTCATATAAAAATTGATCCATCACTTTATAGCCACATTCATCCTTCTCTCATGCTCCTTTCTCCGTCTACTCTACTCTCATCAGTATTCTCATCCTTCTCTTACCCACTTCCTGACACCCCCTGTAACCTGTCACTCTTTCTCATAACTTTCCTCCGATGTAACCCCCCTGCACAACAGTGGCAGTAAAATGCCTTGCTTGGGGCGACACGATTTTAAAAAATTCTTCAACTGATAATACAGGATTTTCTTTAAGTGCTGCCTCAAGACGCTTGTCATCGAACTCAACTGGATGACCTGTTCGATCTCCATCTTCAAGGCTTAGATCTCCACTTTTGAATTTTGCGAACCATCGTCTGCAAGTTCTTTCATACAAGCGCTCATTTCCATAAGATGAGTGAAGGTTTCGAGTCGCTTCTGTTGCAGAGTTTCCTTTTCTGTATTCATAAAGAATTACGTGACTTAAATGCTCCTTGGATAACTCCATGTTAGAAAGGCTTTAATAAAAGTATTTCTATTAATCTATTAATCTATTAAAAAAAAAATTAGTTAATTTAAATTTATCCAAATACATAAATACATAAAAACGGTTTTTAATTTCATTTGACATTCTAAAATATTAAATTTTATTTAGATTTAATGAAGTTAAATTCGGACAAAACTTATGGGATGACCTGATATTTTATAAAATTTGCCGTGCTTTTTAATGACATGGTTGAATTCGTCTAAATTTCTACTGGACATAAAGTGGGGTATCTGATTTCTATTACATCAAGGAATAAAATCAATACCTCCACCAATTCGTAAACATTTATATTTTGAAAATATATCTAGAAGTTCTTATAGGAATAGCTTCTAATAATAAGACTTCGCTTCGGTGTCGGGTGATAGCGAGCCTAGTTTGGTTGAATATCCCTGTTAAGTACTAACACATCACTCAATAACTAATAAAACAACAACTTTTAGGCTAAATTCGACTTTATTCATCAACCTAGTCTCCTTCTAGAGTGATACACTGATTCCAACACTTCTCTAACAATTCGATGCCTTTTTTGTAGAACGATTTGTTTTTGGCATCAAAATACGCCTCAGTTTTCGATATCACTTCATTATTGGAGCCAAAACTCTTTCTCTGAAGCTTTTTTTTAGGTCTGCAAACAGCCAGTAGTCGTTTGGGGCCAGATCTGGAGAATTGGGTGGAGACGGAAGCAATTCGAAATGCAATTCATGTAGTTTTGACATCGTTGCGATCGACTTGTGACACGATGCATTGTCTTGGTGAAAAAACATTTTTTCTTCTTCCTTTGTGGCTGTTTTTTAGTGATTTCTTCTTTCAAACGCAACAATAATGCTATGTAATATTCGCTATTGATGATTCTTTCTTTCTCAAGGTGATCAATGAACAAAATATCTTGCGCATCCCAAAATACTACTATCAAAGAGCAGACTGGGATTCGTTCCGAGACTTCCTCTGTGACATCCCTTGGAACAACGTCTTTAGTCTTCCCATCGAAGAATGTGCATCCGAGGTCTCCTCCTGGGTTAAGGCTGGCATCGATGCCTTCATCCCTGCTAGGAAATTCCAGCTTAAATCTCATTCGTCTCCATGGTTCTCACCCGCTTGCTCGGCTGCCATTGCCCACCGGAATCATTTCTTCCGACTCTATCGTAACTATGCGCCGGAACAAAACAGGCGCCTTTTCACTTCAGCTCGTAATAAGTGTAAAAGGATACTTAACGAAGCTAAGATGTTGTTTGCTGCCAGAATGAAGCAACGCATAGCATGCTCTAAATTCGGCTCTAAAGACTACTGGCGACTCTGTAAAAGAGTACTTAACAAGAGCAAGTCCACAATACCCCCGCTAATCAACAAATTTGAGGTCCTCACCTCCCCAGCAGATAAGGCTGAATGTTTTGCCCGCAGATTCTCGAACAATTCGAGTCTGGACTCATCTGGAGTTTTTACACCCGACTTCTCACCTAGAACCGAGGCACAACTGAATGATGTCCACATTACACCTTCGCTTGTCTCTAAGATAATCTTAAAACTTGACCCTCACAAAGCGAGCGGTGGTGACGGAATCCCAACCACAGTCTTAAAGAAATGTGCCCCTGAACTCTCCTCTATCCTTTCTAAGCTCTACAACCTCTGCCTATCTGCTTCTTGCTTTCCTGCCTGTTGGAAATCTTCCTCTATAGTTCCTATATTTAAAAACACTGGAGAACCCTCTGACCCTGCAAATTACCGCCCTATCAGCCTTCTTCCGATCTTTGGCAAAGTGTTCGAAGCCATTATCAACGCCGAGGTGGTTCAGCATCTCACAGCACACAGGCTCCTCTCGGACAAGCAATATGGTTTCCGCTTCACCAGGTCTACTGCTGATATGCTAACGACCATCACCGAGTACATATACCAGGCACTCGACAGGAATGGCGAAGCTCGAACCGTTGCATTGGATATATCTAAGGCGTTCGACAGAGTTTGGCATGCTGGCCTTCTATGTAAACTGCGGAGCTATGGTATAACTGGACATTTGTTTGAACTAATCCAGTCATTCCTCTCTAACCGCACAATGAAAGTGGTATTAAACGGACATGCCTCTCAGAACTACCATACAAACGCAGGTGTCCCCCAAGGCTCCATCTTAGGTCCTACACTCTTCTTGATATATATTAATGATCTCCCTGATTCCATAAGAACCCAAATAGGTTTGTACGCCGATGACACCACAGTTTACTCTCGCCTCCAACAAAAATCTGGTGTAGGCGTCAAAGCTAAACTCGCAGCCGAGATTGAAAAAAACCTCCAATCCATATTGGACTGGGGTAAGAAATGGCTAGTAAATTTTAATGCTTCTAAAACGAAGCTACTGTCAATTAACCATCATCGACAATCTCACCTACCTCCCATTAGCATGGACCAGGCTTGCCTCCTAGAGAGTAAAACATTACGCCTCCTTGGTCTCACACTTTCAGCGGACCTCAAATGGAATGACTATATCGAATCCATTGCTAAATCCGCTGCTATGAAAGTCGGTTCTCTGTGTAGGGCCCGGAAGTTTTTTCCGTCTAAATCTATCCTGCACATTTACAAATCTACCATCCGCCCATGCATGGAGTACTGCTGCCATTTATGGTCAGGTGCCCCTGCCGTTCTCCTCAGTGTTCTTGACAAGCTCCATAGGAGAGTCTGTAATGTGATAGGTACTGATCTGGCGACTCGACTGCAGCCACTTTCCCATCGTCGAAATGTGGCTTCCCTTTGTCTCTTCTATAAATACTTTCATGGCTTCTGCTCCGATGAACTAAGATCACTGGTGCCCCCTAAATACGAATTTGCACGAGATACTAGATTAGCAACTAGATCCCACCCTTTTACAGTGAAACCGATAAAATGCAACTGTAACTTCTACTCCAACAGTTTCTTTCCTCGCACTTTCCGACTGTGGAATTCTCTTCCAAACGATTGCTTCCCCGACGGCTACAATCTCCAGGAGTTTAAATGTAAGGTCAATACACACCTCCTAACACACTAACCTGCTCCCATTCTATCAAGCACTCTTCCCATCTGCCCGACCCTCATCCTCGCTATCCTTACTCATCTGTCACCTTTCTCCTGACATTCCCTATGTCTATCCACTCCTTCTCTTTACCTTCCCCTATGTAGCCCCATGCGCAATAGTGGCAGTGGAATGCCTTGCTTGGGGTGAGATGATTAAAAAAAAATACAAAGGCCAAAAGTTTGCCTGTTGATGCTTGCGTTTTTGGTCGCTTTGGACGGCTTCCATCTGCTGCTGTCCACTCAGCTGACAGCCGATTTGACTACGGAGTGTAGTTGTCAATCCATGTTTCATCCATTGTCACATATTTACGCAAAAACTCATTCTTGTAACAGTTGCAAATAACGCTATGAATCGTCGACACGTTGTTGTTTTTGATCGACTGTGAGCAAATGCGACATCCACTTGGAACACTGCTTTCTCATTGACAAATGTTCATGCAAAATAGTGAATTCAATACCTTCTGATATGTTCAACTCCTCTCCTATCTTACGCAACTTCAATTTATGACCAGCCAAAACGAGGTGTTTATCGGGACAACTGCCGATTTTGCGCGATCTGAGCGTTTAGCAAAATTTATGTCTGTACGACCGCGTTTAAAGTCTGCATATCACCTCATAACCGTTGTTTCCGACGGAACAGAGTCCGAATAATACTTATGAAGCAATTGCTTTGCTTAAACAGTATTTTTCCCATCAGAATGCAATGCTTTATTAACACACGAAATTCAGATTCTTATATTGTTTTAAAAATTTGCCATAGTAGCTTCACTTAACTGTAATTTGTAAACTAATTATCCGATTGGGCTCAAATGTTGTCAAGTTCCATTTGAAGGTTAGTGCTTCATCAAAATCATATTGACTTTTTTTTATTAGTGTCGCAATCTAAATGTCAGGCTTATTGATTCGTTATGTTTGGTCCACACTGGATTCTCTGTACAAGATTCGGCACTTAATAACCCAACAAGTTTTGACATGCCGTAAAATCAACCAAACTTTCAATATTAAGAAGTTGCTCCGTTGTCAAATAATAGCGAGGCTAGAATGCTTGAATATTACTATTGAAGAGTATGTTCGTCCTCACTCGTTTTTCCATACAAGTTTCGGTAACCAGCAAGTTTTGACATGTTATAAAATCAATCAACCTAGCTTCTAATAATGAGAAGTGGCTTCGGTACCGAGTAATAGTGAGAGTAGTCCACTTGAACTTTACTGTTGGGGAAGATATTCCGTCCTCACTGGATTCTCAATCCAAGATTCGGCGCTCAATAATCCAACAAGATTTGACATGTTGTAAAATTATCGAAGCTTCCAATAAAACGAGGTGGCATCGGTGTCGGTTAATAGCAAGTCTAGTCTTGTTGAACATTTTTGTTGAGTAGTATGATCAGTCCTCACTGGATTTCCAATACAAGATCTGACGATCAATGACCCAACAATGGTTTGAAATGATGTAAAATCAACAAACCTAGCTTCTAATATTAAGAATTTGCTTCAGTGTCGAGTAATAGTGAGGCTAGTCTGGTTGAACATCACTATTGATTAGTATGTTCGGTCTTCATTTGTTTCTCCATACTGTTAAGTGTTGAAAGTTGTAACAAAAGAAAAGAAAATGATTGACTAAACTCACAAGCAAATATTTAATTTTCTAAAAAACACAAAATAAAATATATACAAAGATACAACTGAGGCACTCAAAATAGAAAACGTAAAGGTTTAGGCTTTACTCGGTCTAATGGCGAAGTGTTACGAAGGAGAAGGTAAGGTGAGGGTCAAGTATTTTTAACACGTTAGAGCTAGCAAAGTGATGTAAGTGCTATTACCGAAAATCCACAAATATGGGTATATATATAGAATAATCTTTAGTTTGGTCAATGAAAATATTCAAAAACTCTATTTACCAATTTAGTTTCAGGAGGTCCTCTTTTGGGTTTCTGTTGGTCGGTAATTTTCATAGAGATTCTTTCGGCTGGATATAATAATCCACGAATCAAAAGCCGGAGTTGATAATGCCAGAAATTCCCCTATTACAACAGACAACTCTCTTGTAAAAACTTTTTTTAATGGGGCTAGCACCAAATTAGCACATTTCTCGAATCATCTAGATTTTTCTCGAATGTACTAGAATGATCTAGAATCTTCCGAACGTTCTATTTCTAATTTCTCTATTTTACAACTAGTTCATAAATGAAAACTT
Source organism: Ascarosepion bandense (assembly GCA_037127315.1). Taxonomy (NCBI): domain Eukaryota; kingdom Metazoa; phylum Mollusca; class Cephalopoda; order Sepiida; family Sepiidae; genus Ascarosepion; species Ascarosepion bandense. Next base: position 409,931 of record JBBBDQ010001010.1, read on the forward strand.
TTTTGTATTAACAAATAGGACTCAGTAGAATCCATTACTATAAATTTTAACCTTTTTTGTTGACTTAACTAATATTTTTTGTATATAGAAATACATCCTCGTGACAATACAAGATTCAGCACTTAAAAAGCACTAAGGTTTGACATGTTGTAAAATCAACCAAACTAGCTTCTGATAATAAGTTGCTTTGGTGTCAAGTAATAGCGATGATAGTCTAGTGGAAGATTAGTGTTGAGTAGTATGTTCGGTTCTCACTTGATTCTCCATACAAGTTTCTGCACTCAGTAACCCACCAAAGTTTGACATGTTGTAAAATCAACAACCCTAGCTTGACTAACGTTGCTATACATTTTATATTGAATCAAGATTATCAAAGAAGACTTTTCATAAAATACAATAAAAAGAGCAAGTTATCGATGAACTGAAAAATATGTCCTCTTTCTTTGTAAACGATGTTTGGTTTTTTCGACAGTAGTTGAATTGAATAATTGGATTAAGTTAAAAGTATTTGATCAGGACGCACACAGAATCAACACATACAAGTATACAAAAGCGAACGAGCGAGCAACATGAATAAGTAAGTGAATAAGCAATATAAAAATAACAACGAAAAATAATATTCCAGTGTTATTCAACGCACCGAGCAATTACTTGTGTAATATTAATATTATCCGTTTCCTTTATAAGGAAACATTTAGCGTTGATTCAGTTAAGTGCCATACGTGATACACACTTGGGCGATCATGTCTCGAAAGAGACATGACTGACTGGGCAGAAGATTATCAAGCAGTAGTTTGCCATTGCTTTCTGCGGTAGACTGGTTGCCGACCAAGGCTACAGAACCCAATCTGTCCTATTATTTAACCCATAACTGGAAGGAAGAAACGGATTAATACCTTTCCTAAGGGTATTTGCGCGTAAGTGAATGCTAGGAATTCGACTGGAATTCGAACTCGGCTTCCCGATTTCTCGTTTCGAGCCGATATCCACTGCACCACGACGCCCATCCCATTTTTCAGATTAGGTGCCATTATTGCTTTCATTCTTATTCTAGGTCATTGTTTCTCTCTCGGGAAAGTGTAAGATTTAAAAAAAGTTATATTCACTTAAAGAATAAAGATTTGATAACATGTTCTTAGGTCACTAGGAACTTCTTAATATTCTAGAAGAGAGTGCACAAAAATATCAATTTGTAACATTATGAATTTTTGATGATTTCCCTTGATACGAGAACATTTTTTGTTTTTAAATTTGAAAATAAATTCGATCTCTGAACATATATTTCGACAATTAAATATAAAAATAATTAATTAAAATTTGCGCACACAACGAAATAATTTAAAATGATTATCTTTTAAAGTGGCCCTAACTTTTCTTTTTAATGAGGTCAATATAATTTTAAAATTAAGCAGGATGTGATTTTTAGTAAGGAATATGGTTTTTCATTGATTCTTTAAATCGGCATATTAGGTTAGTAGGAGCGTTGATTGATTGATTGATTGATTGATTATAAAACATATTTTAGATCAGACAGGATAATGAAAGTGGTATCAAAAGGAGAGAACTTCATTTTTCTTCAAAATTGCAAGGGGTCAATTTATGCAACTGTGCGGATGTGCGTTGTGGTGCAGTGAATATCAGCTTGGAACGAGAAATCGGGGAGCTCAGTTCAAATTCCAGTTGAATTCATTGCATTCACTTACGCGCAAATACTCTTGGGAAAAGTATTAATCCGTCTCTTCCTTCCAGTTATGGGTTAAATAACAGGACAGATTAGGTTCTATAGCCTTGGCTGGCAACCAATCTACCACAGAAAGCAATGGCAACCTACTGTTGGCTAATCTTCTGCCCAGTCAGTCATGTATAACTTATGGCACTTAACTGACTGACTGAATATAATAGTTAGAAACGTGATTATGGCTTCTACTGGGCATAAAGTGTGGGTCAGTTTTATATTGTTATGAAGTAATAAACTGATCCCTCACTAATTACTACTTAATAATATAATACATCTCTTCCCCCTTTAGCTAGGAGTCAAATAACAGGACAGATTGGGTTCTATAGCCTTGGTTGGCAATCAGTCTACTGCAGAAAGCAATGGCAACCTACTGCGGGATAATCTTCTGCCCAGTCAGTCATGTCTCTTTCGAGACATGATCGCCCAAGCGTGTTTCACGTATGGCACTTAACTGACTGACTGACTAGCAAATTGGGTTCCAACGGTAGAATAAGGGGATTTCGGAACTTCATGGAATTGGCTTTAAACTGCAAACTATTACTCTACCAGCTTATAGAGATTGTTGAGCAACGGTTCATATATATAGATTCATGAATTTCTGGTGATTGACCGACCTGCAATATTATCAAATAAAATAAACACCTTACCAGCTTTGAAATGCTCACGTCATTAAAAATAAAAAAAAACGGTTCCACCTCAAAAATGTTTTTCAAAAAGCTGATGAATCCTCACGGGTTTTTCGATGGCAGATTTGGCAGGCTTCACGCAAAAACTTTTTAGGCTCGTCGCTCGATTTTGTTATCCGCCTTAAAATTGTAGTGACATTTCAATTGAACGTTAGAAAAACTTTTGTAATAATTGAATACATCACGAAATTTATTGGCAAGTTGAATCATTAGACCGGACATCAATCAGCGTTATCTTTGCGAACATATTTTTTTTTTTTAATCATTTCACCCCGAGCAAGGCGGAAACGCCACTGATGTGCAGGGGGTTACATAAATGTAAAAAGATTAATTAGAAAAGAGTGAGGAGTACAAGCTAGTTAGAAAGGAACAATAGAAAGCTGAGAAAGAAGGTGCGATGACAGATACATAGGTGGAGAGAAAGGGAAGGTTATACAGGGGAGGGGAGAGAGCTAGAGGCCAGTGGTTAGTAGATGAGTATTGACTTTGCATTTAAATTTCTGGAGGTTGTAGCCGTCAGGAAAGCAAGAATACGGGAGTGAGTTCCACAGGCGGGAAGTGCGAGAGAGGAAGCTGCAGGAGTAGAATTGTCGTCTGCATTTGGCTAACCTGACTGTGAATGGGTGGGACCCAGTTGCCAGTCTGGTTGCACGGGTAAATACCTGTTGAGGAGGCATCAGTGACTTAAGCTCATCCGAGTAGAAGCCATGAAAATATTTATAGAAGAGACAGAGGGAGGCCACATTTCGACGATGGGAAAGTGGCTGCAGTCGAGTCGCCAGATCAGTACCTATCACATTACAGACTCTCCTTTGGAGCTTGTCAAGAACACTGAGGAGAACGGCAGGGGCACCTGACCATAAATGGCAGCAGTACTCCATGCACGGACGGATATCCATTAAATGCTACAGTCACGCCACGTACAGTCTGGAAAACTAATGATATCACCTCACAATACCGTACATAAAAAAATGCCAAAGAAAAATTAAACAATAATTGGATTGAATAGATAGCAAGGACCCTAATGATGGACCCACTCAGTAGGCTGAGGGACAGTGTATCAATGACGTCATGCTCTCTTATTGCTGCTGAATAAGAGAATCACAGTATCTACAGTCCGGTAAATTCTGGTTGCAACATCGTAATTCCGTAGATAAAATAATAACAAAATAAATCTTAAACAAAAATTGAACTAGAATGGATAGCAAGTAGCTTATTAGTAGACTGACTCAGTAGGTTTGGAAGCCAATGAAGTTGTAGTGGACTGGACAACTCGGGTACAATTTGTTATGGTTCGAACGTCGTGGTAGTAATTTTAACAGTGGAAAGTAGGTTGGTTGCCCAAACCACTACATTTATAAATAAAATAACTCAAAGCACAATGTAACAAATATAACAACATTGTATTAAGTAAGGTTACAGAATTGATGCAAGATGTCGTGAAGAAAGTTCTTAGATAGATATTAAAGAAATTGCCTCAATATTCATGCTAGAAGAGTTCCTGAAAAAGGAAATAAAATGTTTGTACTGAATAGTAGTCAATATAATTTTACATGTATTAAAATATACTTATAAGATAGAAAGAAACATTATTTGATGTAGATAATTGCTGAATGCAATTAGCGCAGTATGTGAGTTGGAAAGACTGTATGCTCTGAAAAGCAGCTTTCAACTGGGTAAGCACGTGTGGAAACCAGTTTATATATTTCTTAATAAAGCGCGGGAAAAAAGAAAGTTTCACGTGCGGTCCTCACGTAAGAGTATGTGGGTATATGTGTATGAACGTGTGTGCATGGCGATATGTATGTAGGTATGTACGTGCATGTAGAAGTGATTCTACATAGTCATTTTCTTCAATTCCTGTTGAATGACGCAATCATAGTACGGTAAATTTTTGTTACAATTCGATAATACAGTAGATAAAAGACTTGCCAAAGAAAACATAACCTGAATGGTAAGAAAAAAGCCTATTGGTAGACTTACTCAGTAGGCTGGGAGGCTGCCTATCAATGAACCTATGTTCTGTCATTCCTTTTTGAATGTTACAATCACAGTAAGTACAGACCGGGAAATTTCTAATACCACATCGTAATTGTGTAGATGAAAAAAACACCGAAACGAATTTAAACAGTAACTGAACCCGAAGGGATAGCATGAAACCTATTGTTAGATTCAGAATGTTGAGAGGTTTGCTATCAATGAAGTTAAGCTCACTTATTTCTGTTGAATGATACAGTCACAGTACGTACAGACCGGGAAATTATTAATGCAACCTCGTAATTCTGCAGATAAAAATAAATACAATAGAATACTTAAACAATAATCACCCCGGAATGGATAACACAAAACCTATTATTAGAATGACTCAGTACGTTGGGTGGGTGTTTATCAATGAACACGCGTTCTCTCATTTCTGTTGAATCATATAATCACTCTACGTACAATCTGGGAAATTATTGATACCACCTCCCAATACAGTAGGTAAAAGAATTACCAAAAACAACAACAAAAAAAAAAAACTAAACAAAAAACAAAACAAAAACAACAAAAAAACGAAGAACAAAAAAAAAAAAAAACAAACAAAAAAACAAACAAACAAACTTAAAGTTTAATTGAACCCAAATAGTTAGAAAGAAACCTATTGGTAGATTGGCTGGGAGGCTGGCTATCAATGAACTTATGCCCTGTCATTCCTTTTGAATGACACGATCAAAATACGTACAGTCTGGGAATTTTTTGTTAATATCTCTCAATTCCGTTGATAAAAGAATTACCAAAGCAAACTTAAACAGTAATTGAACCCGAATGGATAGCATGAATCCTATTGTTCGACTGAATCAGAAGGTTTGATATGTGTGCATTTTCTTTGAATGTTGCAATCGCAGCACGTACAGTCCGGGAACTTCCTGAGAACACCTCATATATCAGTAGACAAAAGAATTATCGGAGAGAACATAAATAATATACACGAATTGATAGCATGAAGTCTTTTGGCAGACTGAGTCAGTAGATATGGTACCAATGAGCGTTAGCTGCAAGCATATTTCCGTTGACTGGTAAAATCAGAGAATGTAGATCCGGAAACTTTCCAATACCAATACTGATGTTGACTTGATAATTATTCCATAAATCTATCAAGTGTGACATCCATTTCGAGATTCTTAGTTAAGAATCTATTTTTCAAAGCTTAAAAACATTTCTTCAGGCGACATTTTCGATAGTGACATGCTAATAAAATTCTCTGTCATCATTTTCTCTCGGTGAGTTGTCATGACAACATTGCAATTTAGCAATACATCATTTACAATTAAAAGAAACAGCAAGTTTAGCTTGAGCAATGCACATATTTTAACCCGCTTTTACTCAAACAGTTCAAATTTTATGAAAAATATCCCTTGGTAGCTTTCCCCATAAACGAGGACCCAGGTTAAAAATTTTATGAAAAAAATATCCCTTGGTAGGTTTTCCCATAGATGAGGACCCAGGTTCGAAAATTTTATGAAAAAAATATCCTTGGTGGTTTTTCTCAGAGACGAGGGCCCAGGTTCGAAATATGCGGGAAATAACCTTTTTTAAAGAAAGAAATCGTTAGTCCAATGAAAGCAACATACACTCTTAATAGGTTGATAAATCTCTCATTATTAATCTCATCTATCTCTACTTATATATATATATATATATATATATATATATATGTTAAAACAAATCGCCCGACGAAACCGGAAAGTACGAAACCATGGTAGTGTAACCGGTTGATCTTTCCTACCTATATATCTGAACGTTCTACATGTCGAATCTTCATCTTCCTTCAAACATGTATTGAGCACTTTCTATTACAACTGATTTCTGGTTTAATTTAATTTAAATTTGATCTCTAACAATTTAGTATACATATATATATATGGTAGCAGTATAGCCCGGCGTTGCTCGGGTGTCATGAAAGCTTTAAAACTAATCCATGGTCCTAGAACTCAGACTCAGCCTAAGGAATATTTGTGTGAAGTTTGGTGAGAATCTGATAAAAATTGTAAATTCGTATAAAGGACATACAGACAGATAAACAGACACACACACAAACATCTTGCCTTATATATATATATATATATATCGATTTTCTGCATTATTGTAAGAACTGCAACCTTGAAACTTCTGAATATCGTTTCTTTTGTCTTTGTCTATGTGTGTATCAAATTTGAACGTCATCGTTCATCATCAGGGACTATATTACAGTTTAAAAATCAAATATTGCCCTGTAGCAGGAAAAATGTTCCAAGATTTTAAAAGAAAATAAATAAACGTTCTGAAGAATTTTTAAATTCAAAGGCAGTAATAATGTAAGCAACATGCACACGTGAAGATATGTGCTCACGTAGATGAATGAATTATATGGAATACTTGGTTGTTAAAATCATTTAAAATCGTTAAAATTTGATTTTTAAACTGTAATATAATCCCTGATGATGAACGATGACGTTCGTAAGTACTAGGACAACATTTGGACAATTTGTAAACAAATATAATTCTGAAATAAAAAGTCTAATCAGAAAATATGAAAATTTCAAAAGAAAACATATACGACTATCTTTGTCTCTATCGTTTAACACAACTGGTTTAAAAGTATTGGTAATATACAAATTTCTAAGAAAGAATTGTTTCAGCTTCTTAATATGAGTGTAGTTGAAAATGAGCTGGCTTTTTTTTACACTAAAATAATTGCTAAAATTTCTTCCGAAACGAGGCTAAAGGTTGTGACTTTGAAAGTGAATATGTCTTAAGGCGGTTTTAAATTTCTAGAAGCAGTGTTCAAACCACCCGAAAGACGTATTTTACTACTGGAAATATTTTAAGTTCAAAACAATCCGGAAAAAAGTTAGACAAGAGAGATAAAAGAAATATTATAAGAATTTCAGTCAGCAATCCCCAATGAACAGCCAGACAAATAAGGAGTGAATGTAGTCTTAATAGTGAGGTTTCGGTTGATACAATACGAAGGATATTCAGAAAAAAGCAAACAGAATGGGTATGTAGCAGCTTAACATACTAATGCAAAATAGAGTTGAATTCTAATATAAGATATCCTGTAAGAAGAACAGTGGAAGATAGAAACAATGCAAACTCCATCACAAAGACACTTCATGGCGTACACGTAATGGTCAGTACAAAGTCATCATCTCAATATAATTTAATCATTGTGGTGGGAAATGAAGAAACAAGTGCTCCAACGAAAGCCACAAAATCTCCAAGAAATTTGGTATTACTTCTAAGTTTAATAGGGACAAATTCCCAAAGAGAAAATCAAGATTTGCTCTGCACAGTACCACATCGAATTAGAACATGAATTCGATCTAAAGGCAGAATCACTAATTCTTCTCCTTTCATGTACCGTGTCTCTTCAGGACGTAGGCAATCATGACACTTCACATCTTTCCCCTTGTGTGCTCTTAATATATTTTGTCTTGTTATTTCTTCCGAATTTTGTGATCTATTTGCTTAAGCCCATCAAGTACATCACACGCTGTTTTTCCCAGTCTCTCTTTCCCTCTATCCGCCCTGTGGGTATCATATTCTTTAAACCCTCCTTCTTTATTACGTTTCCCAAAATATTCAACTGCCTGTTCCTGATGTTAAGTACAAATTTCCTTTTTGTTTCCCTTCTCCCCAAAATCTTGTCGTTGCCCACATGTTCAGTCCATGGTAATCTCAGCATCCTTCTGCAGAACCTCATTTTTGTTGCACCAGATATCCTTCATCTTTGAGGAGATTGTCCATTCAGCATTTGTTGCCATACAGAAGGATGGTTACCACGTAACAGTTCAGCAGTCTTTTGTTCGTTTCTAACGAAATTTTTCTATCTCTCAAACATAGGCACCGACTTAGCGGCTCGACTACAGCCACTTCCCCACCGACGAGATGTGGCCTCCCTTTGACTGTTCTATAAATACTTTCATGGCTTCTGCTCCAACGAACTTAAGTCACTGGTGCCTCTGCAACAGGTGTTTACTCGTGCAACCAGATTGGCAACTGGGTCCCACCCATTCACAGTTAGATTAACCAAATGCAGATGACAATTCTACTCTTGCAGCTTCTTCTCTCGCACTTCCCGCCTGTGGAACTCGCTTCCATATTCTTGTTTTCCTGACGGCTATAACCTCCAGGAATTTAAATGCAATGTCAATACTCATCTCTTAACCACTTGACTCTAGTTCTTTCACCACCCCGTATATCCTTTCCTTTCTCTCCACCTTTGCAACTGTCATCACACCTGTATTCCCATCCTTGTCTTGCTCCTTTCTAACTGGATCGTCTTTCTCTTCACTCTCTTCTAATTAATGTTTTTACTCTTATGTAGCCCCCTGCACATCAGTGGCGTTACAGTCTTGCTCGGGGTCATACGATTAAAAAAATCTGTTTACTTTGTGGAATTACTAGCACCATACTTTGAAGTTTTGTACTTTCTGTAATAATAAAAATCACCTTTTTCAAAAAATTCCTTTTTTAACGTAAGAAAAGTGTAAGTTTCGCTGGTGTCCCAGTATTTTTGTATGGCCTTTTCTCAGCTTCACTACACTTAAGATGCTCTATTGTCCACCCTACAATATTAACGAAAATACCGTGGTTTGTATTCTGACCTTAAAAGATCATAAAATATACTAAGGAAAACACACTGTTATCCGTTTTGGTTGGTTCATTTAACCAGCATATCCACCTTCATGAGGTCATTTAATGCTGAAAATCGTTTTTGATTTGTTTTAAAGGGCAGGGTCCCCAAGTTTTACTCTGTTATTTAACCCATAACCTGGAGGGAAGGAACGGATTAATACCTTTCCCAAGGGTACCAGTGCTTAAGTGAATGCAGGGTATTCAACTGGAATTCGAACTCGGCTCACCGATTTCTCTTTCCGAGCCGATATCCACCGCACCACAACGCACATCCGTCCATAAACGCTTACAACACCTGGTATTCCCAAACTGTTACCCATCTAAGTACTGACCAGGCACGACATTGCTTAATTGCAGTGATGGGGAGAGAACCGGTGTATTCAACGTGATAGGCCGTAAGCCTCAGTTTTGGGCAAAAATTAATTAATTTAATAAAGTGCACCAAAAGTTTTGCTCGCTAGTTTATGTAAAAGGAAAGAACGAAATACAACAAGCGGTAACGATTCTACATTAAGGACAATTGTTAGGATTTTTGCATTTTGTAATTCGATTACCCACTATTAGTCCGATATATAAAATTGTATATCCTATTATCCTATGTATATTATCTTCATAAAATCCCATATCATTTACCAACATTGCAATAACAAAGAAACTTATTCGAAGAAACTTATTCGAGAGATAATTGTAAAAAAAAAACTAAACAAAACAAAAGAATATTATGCAAGATTAAATTCAAGTAAAAAGATTACAAATATTCGAAGCAATAATTATTAAAAAAATAATACCTAATAAACAAAATATCATTTAACATATTTTAAATATTTTTTTAACAAAGCGAAACATTTTTTACTCCTTTGAGAAATTATTCGAACGTCTGATGATAAAAATTCAAACTAAAAATATGATGTCGCAACAGAAATCAAATTCAGAACAGAACGCTAAAAAATACGAAAATAAAACGCTTGTAGAAGCAAAGACTTATTCCGATTGAAGACAAATTTTAACCGTAAAAATAACGCAAATAAGTCAAAGTGTTTGAAGAAACAATATCGCCAAATACTTTGACTTATCAATAAAAAACACTAATAAGAAAACAAGAAAAAATACTTTCAAAAATTCCTATTTTCGTCTTCTATCGGGAAAAAAAAGATTTCTTTTTACATTTTGTATATATATATATATATATATATATATATATATATATATATACAAAATGTAAAAAGAAATCTTTTTTTCCAACATATGTTTAGAAATATATATATATATTAATGCAGGTTTCATTGAATAATATAGACAAGTTTTGTCTATTTATTTCGATATATATATATATATATATATATAAATTGTGTGTATTTTGGCAACATTTTTTCATTAATGCAGGTTTCATTGAATAATATAGACAAGTTTTGTCTATTAATTTTGTGTAGGATCCGTTCATATCGTCTGATATACTTGATGGTGATATCGTTGAAAGACAACAAAAAATCACAGTAATTGTTGATTTTTTTATCGGGTCTAAGCTTTCGGCTCACATAAACCATTATCAAAGAGTAAATATTAACACACAGTAGACATAATTTAAATGTTCTATGTTTACTGTGTGTTAATATTTACTCTTTGATAATGGCTTATGTGAGCCGAAAGCTTAGACCCGATAAAAAAATCAACAATTACTGTGTTTTTTGGTTGTCTTTCAACGATATCACCATCAAGTATATCAGACGGTATGAACGGATCCTACACAAAATTAATAGACAAAACTTGTCTATATTATTCAATGAAACCTGCATTAATATATATATATATATATATATATATATATATTTCTAAACATATGTTGTTAAATATAACAGACAATGAATGTCTATTATGTTTAATCATGAGCCGTAATTTGGCTTTAATTTCAGGTGAAAATAGACAAAAATTGTCCACCATTTGGATATTTTTTTATTATGCTGGTTCTAAGCTTTCGGCTCACACGAGCCATCTTCAGAGATGTTTTATCAATGTTTTATGCCAACACAAGAGAAAATCATCTTTGATGTCTTTATGTTAACGTCCCTGTAACTTCTCTGATCCATCTTGGTGTCAAATAAAACCCACAGGGATGCTAAAAAGATGCTCACCTAAAGAAAAAAATATTTAGAAAATATGAGCCTTTAATTTTGTCTCTCTTTTTGTGAATCACCATATATATACAATGAACATTCCCGTCGGATTCAACGTATGAGGATCTGACAGCCCATGAAACCTAGGTAAACCGTCAGAAGACCCATACAAGTGATTTGATTAAACTGGTGAAGGCTTGTGCAGAACCATTCACACTTTTCGGAACTATTGATACACTCAGCCGGTGCATAAATGCCACAACTGCTACTACCTGCTGCGGTAAATTGGCTGTCAGCCAAGGACAAGAACCCAATCTGTCCTGTTATTTAACCCATAACTGGCGGGAAGGGGCGGATTAATACCTTTCCCAAGCACTTGGTATTCCCAAGCGTTCACCCATCTTAGTACTGACCAGGCTCAATGTTGCTTAACTTCGGTGATCGGTGGAGAACCGGTGTATTCAACCCCCCCCCCCCCCACACACTTTCGTTTATTCGCTATGTAATCGACATACACTTCATTATATGCGGGTTCGTTTATGTTGTGGATTCCGGGTGAGGAACCGCACAAAATAATGAACACCAAAACAGATATGGAGATAGAAAAGTAGGTTATATTGAACGTAATATACAGACTTGAACGCAGGTTAGTAAATATAGGAATACTATTAGTAAGAAATAAATATATAAAAGTCTTGAAGTGAAGTCGATGGAAATAGTATATCCGTGTATATTATTCTAGCTGAGTGGAGATCAGAGCTAGTCTGACTACTGATGCAGTAGTCTCTGGGTGACTTCGGTATCTCTCGGTAACTTACGTATCAGTTTCGGTACTATCCGATAACTTACACGGGTCTCAACGATTACTCTCTACTGCCACTGCAATGGCATTTAGTCACCTTCCCACTTAAGGAGAAATGTGACACAAGGTCTTTTTAATGTGGGTCTTCCCGGCTATATAGCCAGGCGAAAAATATTTGTCTATCTTTCCCCAGTCTACCAGTTTCTACCCTTCGGCAAAACCACGACTGGGTTAGTGCTCTCTGCTCAAAAGCAGAGAGTTCTCTCAAAACCGAAGGTAGAAAGCTGACAGTGTCAATAGTAGCAGAGGCAAATGCCAACTGCGACTACTGTTCTCTGTATGCCAGGAGTATATGTACACTCACCCGAGTCGATTATCATATACAAAAAGGGGAGATCCCACAACAGTTTATTCGCTATTTAATCCACATACAATTCATTATATGCGTTTTTTTTAAATCATTCTGTCGAATGCTTTAGAGATATCCAAGGCGACGGTTCGGGCTTCGCCATTTCTGTCGAGTGCCTGGTATATATATCCGGTGATGGTCGTTAGCATATCGGCAGTAGAACTGGTGAAGCGGAAACCGTTCTGCTTGTCCGAGAGGAACCTGTGTGCTGTGAGGTGCTGAACCACCTCGGCGTTGATAATGGCCTCGAACACTTTGCTAAAGATCGGAAGAAGGCTGATAGGGCGGTAATTTGCGGGGTCCGAGGGTTCTCCGGTGTTTTTGAATATAGGAACAACAGAGGAAGATTTCCAACAGGCAGGAAAGCAGGAAGCAGAGAGGCAGAAGTTGTAGAGCTTAGAAAGGACAGAGGAGAGTTCAGGGGCACATTTCTTTAAGACTATGATTGGGATTCCGTCCCCTCCGCTCGCTTTGTGAGGGTCAAGTTTTAAGATCATCTTAGAGACAAGTGAAGGTGTAATGTGGACGTCATTCATTTGGTGTTTTATGTCATTACAGAAAAGTATTCATTTTAAAAGAGTTCTTTCTGACTAACATATGCAAAATGAAACATCTTGACCTCTGCGCGTACGCACTAAAACGCACTTAAACACACACACACACACACACACACACACACACACACACACACACACACACACACACACACACACATTTCATTTTTACACAAGCATATTCAAGAAGACAGAGTGAGGAAGATAGTGAGAGTGTGAAAAAGACAGAGATAGACAGTGAGGAAGATTAAAAGATAAAGAAAAGAAAGTGAGGGAGTGAAGAATAGATGACGAGAGAGAGAGAGAGAGATAGTGCGAGAGGGAAGAAAACAAAGAGAGAAGGAATGATGAGGAGAAAGAGAGAGAAAGTAGCAGAGTGTGGAATAGAAAAAGAAACAGTGAGAGAGAATTATATAGATAGAGTGAGTAAGAGAAAGTTTGAGTGAGGTTGAGACAGCGAGGAAGAGAAAGATAGAGGGCGAGGGGAGATAGAGAGTGAGGAAGATGAAGAGATATGGAGAGCGTGAGTGAGAAAGAGAAAGTGAGAGGGTGAGGAATAGATAAAGAGTGTGAGAGAAAGTGAGAAACTGAAGAAAAGAAAGAGAGATAGAGTACGAGAGTGAGGTGGAGAAAGTAGTAGAGCGGGTAATAGAGAGTGGAAGAGGGAGCAAGAGAAAGAGAGTGAGTGAGAGAGATAGAGTAAGAGAGCGAGGAAGAGAAAGAGTGAGAGAGTAGTAAGAGTAAAAGAGAGATCGAGAGAGTGAGGAAAATAAATAGAGAGAGAGAGAGAGAGTAAAAGAGTGAAGAAAGGAAAGCGACAGAGTCAGAGTGAGCAAGACAGTGAGCTGGAGTGAAAGATTTAGGAAGTGAGTGAGAGAGTTTGTTCCATCTGATTACATCAAAGTATTATCTACTAAATATCGCATTGCATATTTTCTGAATTACAATCGCTGAAACAATCAACATCTGCACAGATAAAACATGTTGCAATGCAATGATTTTGCAACATAATTAGTTTGTAACTCTCGATGCTGTTAATTGTAATTTTAGAACAGGTTCCCATTATTTGGTGATGATTTGCCAATTCGTAAAACTAACTCATAAGAACTTAAAGCAGAAAAGAAATTATCCCCGCCCCAGGAATATAGAGACATCTGTCAAAGTTTTAATACCTTTTGTGGGGTCTCACCTTTTTTCCAGGATAATAGACTCGACTTGAGTATACATATACTACTGCCATAGTGAGATATTGTGAGATAACGACAGATCCGAGGGAACACCTTCAGATACCGAAAGATACCGGAAGATACCGGAAGATAGCGTTAGTAGTTCATAGTAGCTCTGAGCTCCATTCAGCCAGAATATTATTACGCAGTACCTGTCAGCTTCCGACGTGGACATACTAGACATACTACGGTTTCACTTCAGAGACTTATATATATACTTCCTACTAACCGTATTCCTGGATTGCTAACCTGCGTTCAAGCTTGTATCTGTAACGTTAATATTCTTATTTTTCTATCTCAAATTCTGGTGTTGTTCCTTTATTTTGTGCGGTTCTCATTATCGGGATCCGCAACAATATCTCTCTAGTATTATTTTTCATTATCTATATTCTGCATATTATTCCCAACATGGGCACCTGGACGTAGTTAACAAGCTTGTCTCACTAGAACCTAGTACAACTGAGTTGTGAGTTCGATCCTCACTGTATATCCCATACTTTCGGCCTTGTGCCACATCTAAGCGGTGCTTAGAAAATCAATTATTATTCTTAACATGGAAATAGTGCAGTGGATATCGGCCTGGAACGAGAAATCAGAGCCAAGTTCGAGTTCCAGTCGAGTTGTATGAGTTTTATGGGTTCTGTAGCCTTGGTTGGCAGCCAGTGTACCACAGAAAGTAAAGGCAACCTACTGCGGTAAAATCTTCTAACTAATCAGTCATGTCTCTTTCGAGGCATGATCACCCAAACATGTATCACGTATGACACTTAGCTGACTGATATACGAGGGCCATTCAATAAATAAAATGAATTTTTCGGTATAAGGACATCTACGAGGGTCATTCAATAAATAAAATGAATTTTTCGGTATAAGGACATCTACGAGGGTCATTCAATAAATAAGGTGAATTTTTCGGTATAAGGACTTCTAATACAGATAGAAGCTTAGTTTTTTTTTTCCTTTACTTCTTTTTCAAAGGGATTTAATTCTTATTGCAGATTGAAAAAATCTTTGGGGGTTTTGGAGATTAAAAAGATGGCCGACCAAGAAGCATGCTCTAGGATTGAGCAGAGGTCAGTTATCAAGTTTTTGATTGCTGGAGGGTGAAAACCAGTTGAAATTCATAGGAGAATATCAACTGTGTATGGTACCACATGTTTCAGCCAAAAAAAAAAAAAAAATCTACAAGTGGGCTAAATTGTTTAAATTGTTTAAAGAAGGACGGAGCAGTATTGAGGATGAAGACAGGCCTGGGAGGCCTAGAGAAGTGAGGTCTCTTGAGGTGATCGAATCAGTCAATGACCTCATTCAGTCTGACAGAAGAGTGACAGTGGATGACATTGCAAGGACTTTGAGCCTATCTGTTGGGACAGTTCACAAAATTGTCCATGATGACCTTGCCTACTCGAAGGCCTCACACAGCAGCCCAAACGGTGCAGACCACCAACGAGCTGAGCTGGAAACTGCTCCCTCATCCTCCTTACAGCCCAGACATTGCCCCTTCAGACTTTCACCTGTTTGGTCCCTTGAAAGCGTTCATGAGAGGCACGAAGCCTCTCATGAACGCTTGAAAGTGACGATAGAGTCAAAAGTGCTGTGAGCGATTGGCTGAGATTTTTACGCTGAGGGAATACGGAAGCTTGTGCACAGATGGGAAAAGTGTGTGGCACTGCTGGGAGACTACGTTGAAAAAAAAGTAAGCTTCTATCTGTATTAGAAGTCCTTATACCGAAACATTGACCTTATTTATTGAATGACCTCGTATAAAAGTATAATTCGAATTCATAGAATGTTTTTCAAACAGTTGATACCTTTTATCCGATATTTTTAATACTTCAACGATGCATTCCAGAAGCAGAGTAGAGTATTAAGAGACAGGAAAATTTCACTAGAAACAAAGAAACGAGTACTGGATTGCTTTGTGACCTCTGTTCTTCAATATGGCAGTGAATGCTGGACAATCTGATCAAAGATGAAGGAAAGACTTAAAGCAAGACTTGAAGGGGTAACATGAAAAAGTGTGTTAAGAACCACTAGGGATAGGGAGATGTCAAAGGCCATCATCATCTACGTCCCGAACGGACACAGTGTTTTCATTGTGGAAGAGCCGGACATATAGGGTCGAAATGTCAATTTCATACAAGGAGTGATTTTTGTAAAAATGTAAAAGCATTTTCGAATGAGCGGACATATGCTTTTTCGTTTAAGTTGGATACTATACTCAATAGTTACAGTTCTTATGTAGTCGACACGGGTGCGACAAATCACGTAATTACAGATGAAAAATAAAAATAATTTTGACTCCAACATCCTAGTCCTGGGTAGGACGTAAAACTGCATCCATTAGTTATTTAGAGACGTTAGTTTTTGGTATGAATGTGAGTCTTTAGTTTTGGGGTATAAACACAAATAGGCCGACTTTTAGTCTAATCCTACTATGAATGACCCTAAGAATCACTCTGACCCGGAGCGATAGTGCCTGTTTGAATGGGTCCCAGCTATGAGTCGGTAAAATAACAACCTTTTCCACTATTTTGTTGTGATCACAACCTAAATTTATAATATTGCTATTTTACCCATAGCTGGACCCATATCCTTTGTTGACCATGTCCACCATAGTTTATAAATATAGAATACAGTGCAGTACGTAATCTGTTCAATGAAACAACGTCAAAGATTAACACTCACGAGTTAGACACTCTACTGAATCGAACTATATCGCCAATACTCGGGAAAATATGGTCGCCTTTTATACACGTTGCATTGAGTATTTTGAGCCTTCTGATTGGTTAACCCTTCTATTGGTAAACTATAAAATGAGTCAACTCATGGCTGGCTCACTAGTTTACAGGCATACCCTCCCACTCCCAAAAAACTCCAACACACGGCACATAGAAGAAGAAGAAGAAGAAGAAGAAGAAGAAGAAAACCGGGTAAAAAAAGTTGGTGATGTTTTAAAGACAATATTTCGATATCGCCCGGTTCACACTCCACCCTCGTCTATTGAACAGGTGTAGAGGCTCATCTCTTGTTCCCTGTTTAGGATGTGGTTTCCGGCTTTCTCTTTCCCAATCTTTTCATTCTTACGTAGCCCCCTGCACATCAGTGGCGTTACCGCCTTGCTCGGGGTGATATGATTAAAAAAAATTGTAAAGAAAGGAATTACTTTTATTAATTAATCATTATTTTAGCAGATAGTCTTATTTGAGTAGACGCTCCGCTTACTTATTAAGCAGTATATCTATTCCTTTTCGTCTACCGGGCTGAATATTCGATAAATTTTTCAGAGAAAAACACGCGCTCTTCCGGGGGATTCAAATTTTCGTTCCCCCAGCGGAAACTCGTCATTAGATCTAATGTGTTTGGACCTCCCAGCTATAGTGCGACGCTGATCGAGCAAAACTGAATTCTGTCTTTAAAAGTAACGTTTAATTAATACAAATCTATCGGATTAATAAAAGAATTCATTTCTTTCTTTACAAATTGCTTTTTTTTTACATTAGGGGACGAAACTTAGCAGATATGTCTCATTCAAGAGTAAAAAAAAATCTGTGTTTAAAAGCACTATTCAACTTTACTGGCCTCCGACGCACTCCGTGGTTGAGAGGTCCAAAGCACGTCAGATCTAATAACGGTTTCCCCTAGGAGAAAGCAGATTCGAAACCTGCCGGAAAGCGCATACATTTCTCTGATTTCTCGAATATTCAACCCGGTAGACGAAAATAAATAACTAAATATACTGTTTAATAAATAATCAGAGCGTTTATTCAAATAAAAGTATCCACTAAAAACAGCATTTAAGTAATGAACTTAGCTCACTGGTGCCCCCTATATATGAATCTACTCGAGCTAATAGATTACCAACTAGGTCCCACCCTTTTAAAGTGAAACCAATGAAATGTAATTGCAACTACTACTACTCAGCTTCTTTTCTCGCACTTCCCGCCCATGGAATTCTCTTCCGTATACTTGCTTCCCCGACAGCTACAATCTACAAAAATTTGAATGTAAGGTCAATAGTCATTTCCTATCTCACTAACTTGCATCCTCTCTCTCATGTTTATTTCTCCGCCCACCTCACTCTCATCCCATCAGTATTCTCATTTCTCACTTACCCACTTTCTGACACCCTCTATAACCTGTCCCTCTTTCTCGTCACTTTTCTCCTATGTAACCCCCTGCGCACCAGTGGCAGTAAAACAGCCTTACTTCGGGTGATTTGATTAAAAAAAATTAGAAATAAAAATATAGATTTATTCAACAACATATGTACAATTTTGTGTTCTGCCTTTCGCTATTGTTGAAGCAGCCTCATGATTCCAGCTTCTTAGAATTTGCTATCTTTTTGCGGTTTTTATAAACCTCCAGAAAATTGAAATTCTTATCATTAAGATAATTTTGTGTCCTATTTTTTTCCTATTTTTGAATATATTTCTGTGGTCTAAGTACTTTTTATAGATTTGTTTTTATTTTATTTTATTTTTTATAATCATTTCATCCCAAACAAGACAAGACCGCAGGGGGTTACAGTGAGAGAAAAAGCAATGTACAAGGGATGTCGAAGGAAGGATAAAAGATGAACAGGAATCAAGTAGAAAGAATATGGCAATTACTGTTCCATTTAAACTTTTGGAAAGCAGAGCTATCAGGGAAGTAAGCAAAGGCTAGGGAGTTCCACAAACTGAAAGTACGAGAGAAAAGAAACTATTAGAGTAGAAGAGGCGGTTACATTTAACTATTTCGACGGTAAAAGAGTGAACTTTGATGCCAATGTAAATACATATGGCCGAGGAACCAGGGGAAAAGCTCGTCAGGGCAGTTGCCATGAAAATACTTGTAGAAAAGACAGAGGAAACCCACATTACATCGGTGAGAAAGTGACTGAAAGCGAGCTGCTAAGTCGGGATCGATTACATTGCAGATCCTTTTTTGGATTTTATCGACAACCTCAAAATGAATAGCAAGAACACCCGATCAGAATTGGCAACAGTATTCAAGGACGAATAATAGATTTATGACTGCACAAAAATGGATTCTGACAGGGAAAAATCTTCCTGGCCCAACAGTGATCCAACTATCCTAGCAGTAGATGCAGCTATGGATTCGATGTAGTCATACCATTTGAGATCATTTGAGAGAGTGAGGCCAAGGAGGTGAAGTGTGTTGCTCTCTAGGAGACTAGTGTCATCCGTTCTGATGGTAGGCAAGAATGTTTCTCTATGGTGATTAATGGAGAGCGGCTTCGTTTTAGAGGCATTAACATGTACGTTATCATCTGTTCTGATGGTAGGCAAGAATGTTTCTCTATGGTGATTAATGGAGAGCGGTTTCGTTTTAGAGGCATTAACATGTACGTTATCATCTGTTCTGATGGTAGGCAAGAATGTTTCTCTATGGTGATTAATGGAGAGCGGCTTCGTTTTAGAGGCATTAAAATGTATGAGTCATTATATTTATACTAGCAGTATAGCCCGGCGTTGCTCGAGTGTAATGAAAACTTTAAAACTAATCCATGGTTCTGGAGCTCAGACTCTTTGGACGTTAGCACGAAAGACTAAAAAGCAATAATTGTTGCCAGTTAAAGCGAAACCGTAGACTGAAAGAAAAATGAATGGATGTAAGTCAAATTTTGATTTCCTGGTATCGATTTAAATATATA
Source organism: Ascarosepion bandense (assembly GCA_037127315.1). Classification (NCBI taxonomy): domain Eukaryota; kingdom Metazoa; phylum Mollusca; class Cephalopoda; order Sepiida; family Sepiidae; genus Ascarosepion; species Ascarosepion bandense. The sequence continues at coordinate 429,776 of JBBBDQ010001010.1, forward strand.
TATATATATATATATATATATATATATATATATATATATTATCTGCGCTATTGTAAGAACTGTAACCTTGAAACTTCTGAATATCGTTTCTTATGTCTTTGTCTATGAGTGTATCAACTTTCATTAAAATCGGACCACTCCTTGTATAACTCGATGTTTTCGATTATCGATTTTCGATATTTATCGGGAGTACCTCGACACAAAACCTAGCTAAGAACACTCGCAGAGGCTTATAGTACAACTGTGTAAATTTTCAAGAAAATCGGTTTAGCCGTTTTGGAGTTTATAGGTAACGGACGCACACACACACACACACACACACACACACACACACACACACACACACACACAAAGTTCCATTTATAAATAAGTTTAGATCATATTTATGGGACTTCCAGAAAATTGAAATTCTTATCATTAAGTTAATTTTGTAGGTATCGAAATAAGATGTAATCTGTCGATACGAAGTCAGTTGAGTATGGCGTGTGTATCAGGACATCTCAATTATGCTGTGTAAACTTCTAGCAGATCTGCAAAGCGATGTGTGGCGTGACACTGTCCTTATAGAAGACGACAGCTATCCGATTGTTCAATTTTGAACGCTTTTCATCGATTGCTGCGTTTAACCGATTCAATTTGAAACAGATCTTGCATATTGTATATTGGATTCATTAGTGGATCAATTAGTACTTTATGGCCGGACCCGCACATACCTATTGGGACGTAGCGGGAACTGGTTAGAGTTGTAGTAGGGGATTTCAAATCAAGGTTCCAGCCTGAAGAACACCGTTCAACAGTGAATGTTTCTTTCTTTCTTTTTATTTTATTTCCTATTCTCAATTTTGTCTCTCATGTGGCTGGCGGGGTCAATAGATACCCATCTTCAACTAACTCAGCAGTCACCAAAAATATCAAATACAAGATTCGTTAAATGCGTAGAAGATATACGATTATAACATTTATGAAAATCTTCACGGAGAATATCTCCCAAGAAATTGAAGCCGAACATTATATATATCATTTTGAACATAGATACGTACTCTGTTGTTGGAGCCTAGAATAGCCTAACTGCATTCACTGTATAAGACTTCTCAGCTAAAAGAGGAGCATTTATTTAGTAAATACTTATAAACTCGAATAAGGTGTTCTGGAAGTAATTACGTTTAACACAAAGGTTATAAAGGCAAATATAGATTCAATTTTCAACGACTGCTGCTCAATAGGAAGGCTTTGTTTTTCAATTACTCATTTAATGAAAACCGGGGTCTTTTCTCTGGAAAAGCTTGAGAGACTAGTCAACTTTGTTTCTGAATCTGCTGCTGCTTATGAAACGTTATAGTGATTTAAACAAATGAAAATCTATAATTGCGAAATCTGGCCAATGAAAGAAACTGCTTTTCTAATAATTTTACTTTTTATTATGTTTGTTTTGCTTGCTGGAGAATAACGTCTTTCTTGTATAACAATGCAGAGCATGTTATACAAGAAATGTTATAAATGATTCATTTACCTGAGTAGGTTGCTGCTGATAAACGTCTACAGTGACGGTTCTTTCATGTTCTAGTAACTAGTAATATTTGACATCTTTCGTATTCCAGGAAACGAAAAGGACATTTTATTATAAATGGGCTAGTTCATAATAAAATTTTGTTTCTTAATATTTTGCTGAGCTTTTAGAAGGTGTTTTCGCTTTTCGGAGTTCAATACCACATTTTCTATCCTTCTATAAAATGCTTCCTAGGTATTTAAACGTTTGTACCTGCTTGATTTTGGCCTCTCCAATTCGTAGTTTGTATATTAGGCTGTTTCTTCTTTTTCTTTTTCTATGTGCCATGTCCCTTCATGCCGTAGGCGATCATGGCCCTCAAACCTCCCTATTGGATGTAGCTCTTAACACCATTCCTCTTGTTACCCCTTCCAAACCCTACTATATCACGCGTCTCTTCTTCTATCTGTCCTGTGAGTATTCGATTCACTAATCCCTCCTTCTTCAGTATATGTCGCAGAAACTTCATCTGTCTTTTCTTGATGCTAAGTATATTTTCTTTTCGTTTCCGTTCTTTTCAAAACCTCGTCATTGTTAATATGTTCAGTCCATGATATCCTCAGCATCCTTTAGAACCAAATTTCGGTTTCTTCAAGTCTTTCCTTAATCTTTGATGAGATTGTCCCGCATTCACTGCCATATTGAAGGACAGACATCACATAACAATCCAGTAGTCTCTTCTTTGTTTCTAGTGAAATTTTCCTGTCTCTTAATACTCTACTCCGCTTCTGGAATGCATCCTTGTGCTTTTAGATCTCAGGAATATAAATGTAAAAAAAAACTGATGTGACAACAAAGCGAGGGGTCAGTTTATATATTGATTGTAATATGGAATTGATCCCCATTTTATATCCATTATACTTCTGTAGAACCACATTTCGGTTGCTTCACATCATTTTTCATCTTTGATGAGATTGTCCAGCATTCACTGCCATATTGAAGGACAGACATCACATACCAATCCAGTGCTTTCTTCTTTGTTTCCAGCGAAATTTTCCTGCCTCTCTGCTCAGTTTCTGGAATGCATCAATGGACATGCCAATACGCCTTCGGATCTCAGGTAGTTAAATTTCTGAACCTGCTTGATTTATCCTCGACCTGTAGTTGGCATTTTGGGATCCTATATTTACTGGTGACAATGCATTCAGTTTTCTTGAAGTTTAGATGTAGTCATTTCTC